>JAIFGZ020000416.1:1800000-2144918 GCA_019925245.2 Oryza australiensis | reverse complement strand
GAAAGCTCATGCTTATCCGAGTGGATCTGCCCGAGTCATCCCGGAACAAATATTTCAATCGTCCCTCATGAGAAAACAAGTTCTTTCAATCATATGAAAAATATGACAAAGTTATTAAACAGCTTATGCCATAATACTGGTCTCAATCTATAAAGATCTTCACCAAGGTGGAAAAATAAATAGCATTGATAAGATTACTTGATCAAATGCCAAAAAACCAAACAGCCCTTGTCATCAAGGCAATATAAAAACTTAGCCGTCGGCCACCTTCCAAGTTGCATCGTGCCGCTTCTCATGAAGTCAGGCAAACCGTGATATGGAAGGATTTTCAAAGGTATAGGGCACTCGGACACGCACATATTGCCAGGACAAATCTGCTTAAGCTCATCCGCTTAAGTCCCTAAGGACACGCGTCGGGCCACACCTTAGCCGGGCCGTAGATTTTCTTATGGGCTCGGCCCAATTACTAGAAAACCTAGCGCAACCCTCAAATCTTTCTATAAAGGTACGAGGTCATCACCGCCTCTTCATCTTCCAAAAATTCCCCTTCTTGCGATCGTTTCACCGAGTTCACTGCGGAGAACCCTAGACTCGCGCGCTTCCGATCCATCCATCTAGGAACTCGCTCTTTGCAACATCCAGCCTCCGCAACCAAATCCCCCACGTTCCCTTGTCAAAAGCCCGACCTTTTCGACCGCATCCACTTCCCATCAACACCACTCTCATGGCGGAGGAAAAGAGGATTCCGTTCGACCAATGGGCCGCTTCGGATGTGAGGGAATCCACCCTCAAAGAGATGGTGAAGCACGGCGTGCTTCGCCAAAGGAGATCGTGGGATGGCGCCCGGCGGCGGGGAGGACTTCCCAACCCCGAACACCGGTGAGCTCGTTGTTTTCACTTCTTTTTCTATTGCGGGTTCAGCCTTCCCACCTCCGAGTTCTTTCGGGGCTCTTGGATTACTATGGGCTTCATCTCTACCATCTGAATCCCAACTCAATGCTTCACATCGCTCTCTTCATCCCCGTATGTGAAGCCTTCCTTGGCATCCTCCCCCACTTCCAACTCTTCCGCGCATGTTCTATCTCAAACCACATCCGAACAAGGACCACCCATGCGTCGTTGGCGGGGCAGGTTTCCAACTCCGCGGATCTCTCCGCAAGGAGTATTTTTCTCTTCCCTTGAAGTCTTCCAATAAGGGATGGCATGCGGGCTGGTTCTACGTTAGCAACCTAGAACCCACCGCCATCTTTCGTCGGCCTTCCTCCTGTCCCCGGTCCAACTTGGAGCACTCGTTCCAGAGCCCAAGATTGGGACGAGGCCAACAAGCTGCTCGCGAAGATCCCGGCGATGAAACAAAGAGGTCTTCGCGGGGAACGATCACTCGGCACTTCATCAGTGCCGACCGGCGCCGATCAAGGAACGGCCGAAGCCGGCCTTCGAGTATGAAGGCGGAACGGACCCCAATCGGGAAGACCTGATCCACTCAAGTACGAGATCCCGAAGATCCGGATGTACAAGATCTTCTCGACTGGAATCGCAGCTTGAGCGGGCCCTCATTCCGCCGGTCCTCCCCTTTAGCATCCACCGACCTCCTCCTCCGTAAGCCGACTGGTTACTTCATAACATCTTTCAATCTTGATATCTTGTCTCTTAGCGTTGTGCATTCTTTCTTCTTCAGAAAATGCTTCTATCACCTCCAAGCCATATAAAGTGTCCCGCGATGACGCGCCGCGTCGCCCGCCAAGAAGCGCGGCGGGATCAAGATCCAAGGCGACCCGGTCGGGAAACGAGCGTCGCGAGTGAAGACTCGAACAAGCGTGCGAGTAAAAGGAGATTGATTATCGAGGACTCGGATGACGACGTCCCGCTCCTCCCACCGAGACCCCACCTCTAAGGCGATCGCCGCGGACGGCGCCGAAGATCCGCCGGTCGTCCGGTATGCTCTGTTACCGAAGCCCGAACTCTTTTGTTGAATACTTTTCTTTATCTTTACCCCGCTGTGTTCACTTTCGTAGGAGGCCCCAGGACATAGATCCTGCCGGGGGGAGTGAAGGACCGACCCCGACCGCTGCTCCCGAGGTGCCAAGGCCAGCAGAGCCAAAGCCCCGGAGCCCACAACCAAGTGCAAACGCTCCGGGGAAACAACCTTCGCCTCCGAAGAAGGATGCCCCAGGGAAAGAGCCCCCGGCCGCCAGTCGGGATATCCCGACTGGCAACCAGTCAACGGCCGGGAAACCTCAGGCCGCGGCTCGAGTGCCCCCGACTGAGGGCCACTCAGCACGGAGTCGAAGAAGGAGGCCACCCGGCCGCTCCACCTAAGCGGCGGCCGCCGAAACCGGTGAGATTTATTTCGAGTACTCTTTTGCCCTTTCGCTTGAATCTTTCATGTCTTCATTTGTCCCTCTCGTTTGCCGCCACAATGGAGGAGATCCCAGCTGCGCCCTCCGAAACTCGGGTTCCCCGATCGGGATCGAGTGGCGGGACGCGGAAGGCGAGAGGCAAGGCATCATCCCGACCGGCAAGCCGAGAAAGATGAAAGGGATGCCCTTGTCGAGAGTCGAACGAGGCGACCCGGCGCTCAACGTAAGCCTTCGTCTTTCTCTTTAATTGTATTATCATTATCTTTCGCCGGTCACTCTTCCGCTTTCACGCGCGAAGGAGTATTGCCGCTCCATGGCAAAATCGAGGTGCTGGAGAAGTTGGTTCCCCACTCGAACTCCTTAGAGGACGTTCAGCGACAGCCGAAGGCCACTGGGAGGAGGCCGCGTCAAGGGAGGCGGCTTTAAGGAGGGAGATCGCAGAGCTTCGGGAGGCGAACCTCGACCTCCGAGGATCAATCGGAAGTAAGCCCGTCTCCCGCATTTCTTCATGATTCCCATGTTGATTTCAGTTGTTGAGGATCTTCTTTCGTAGAAAATTCTTCGGAGGTCCATTCGCTTCAAGTCCAGTGGAGGCGGTCGGCCTCGACAAAGCCGAGATAGAAGCGGAGTTTGAAGGTAATCTTTTTGGAGTAAAACTTCTTGCGCCGCTTCGTTTCCGAGTGCCTTGAATGATCCGAGCTTTTGGCAGCTTACAAGGTAAAGACCCGAGCCCAATACGACGTCTTGCTTGGGCGGGTCGACGAAGCGACGAGATTCGGGAAGAGGTCGCCAATGCCGCTACGCCGATCTTGCTGTCCTTATTCGATCAAGGAGTCGGGGCCGCCGTTGGAGCCGGTGGAAATATTCGACAAGCTGCGGGCGGCTCCCGACCGCACCCGGCCAACATCACCGGCGCCAACATGGGGGCTGGTCTCGCTCTTGCACGAGACCAAGTCCTTCTACCCCGAGTGGACATCCACTCGGTTGGGGAAGGCTTTGCCGACGGAACGACCGACGAGCGTGCCTTGGACATGCCGAGTGAGGCGCAGAGGCGGCGAAGAAAATATCCTCGATGTAGTAAACAATTTCAAGATTTGATTTGTCTTTCGACTTTGTTTTGTAAATGTCGCATAACCATGATGTGCTGATGTAGAACTTGTGATATTTTTAGTTTATTTATGTTAATGCCTTGATCCGAGCTTTTGCGTGAAATTTCTTAAGTAGTTTTCGTCCGTCGTCATCAAGCCTAGGCTCGATTAGGTCATCGGAAAACTCTCGCCTTAGACACCGAGCTCGAATCAAAGGACATTAAACAATGATAAACCAAATTATGCACAAAAGTTAATGAGGAAAACTTGAGCTTTGTTGACATGTGTACAACCCGACCGCTAACTCAAGAAGTCATCTTGCTTGAGGTTGGCGATCAAGGAAAACATGAAGCCTTAGCCGAATTAGGCATAAAATCGTCGAAGATGCTCGATGTTCCAGAGTTCTCCACCATAGACCCGTCTTCACGCTTTAGCAGGTATGCACCGGCCGAGTCACTTCGCGATTATGTACGGTCCTTCCCATAAGGGAGATAACTTGTGTCGGTCTTTGGTGGTCTGGATCTTGCGTAGGACCAGGTCGCCAACAATGAAAGCTCGTGCTCGCACGTTGCGACCGTGGTATCTTCCGAGCCCTTGGAGGTATTTGGCCGACGGATGAGGGCCGCCTCACGGGCCTCTTCCAATCGGGTGAGGTCATCCACTCGGTCGTGGTCGTAGCGTTCATCGTTGAAGCTACGGACACGGAGGGATTCATATTCCATCTCGTTTGGCAACATGGCTTCTGCGCCATAGACCAAAAAGAAAGGAGTTTGGCCGGTAGCCCGACTAGGTGTGGTCCGCAGTGACCATAAAACCGAGGGAAGTTCTTGGACCCACTTGCCGGCGTAAGGGTTTAGGCGATCGAAAACGCGGGCCTTGATGCCTTGGAGGACCATGCCGTTGGCTCGCTCGACTTGTCCGTTGCTTTTGGGATGAGCTACCGCTGCGTAGCGATCTTGATTCCGAAGTCTTCGCAGAATTCCTTGAAGATGCCTCCCGTGAATTGAGTCCCGTTGTCAGTTATGATTCTGAAGGGTTACGCGGAGGCTACGCTAGCTGAAAACAAAAACTTTTACCGTGCAAACCAGAACACTTGCAAGTAAGGGCCGATAGATCGTTACCGATTGGAGTAGAGTGCATGAATAGCCAATCGTGGCAATCCGATCCGAACAGTTAGCCGATTCCCGAGACACCGATTCGCCAATCAGCCGATTCGAGCCGTCCGGCCGCGTTCACGCCTCGCTCCGATGCGCCCGACCGCACCGATTCCACCACCGATCGCTCCGATTGCACCGATCCAAAGCCGATCAACACGGCAACGAGCAGCGCCTCTCTACCGGTATCCACACGTTCCGGGGACGTAACGCCGAACACCCGTGTGCTAGCACGCGATGCAAGGCTAGGGTTTGGCTCGAAAGTGGGGAGGGTTTCCGTGGAGATTGATCTCGGCGACTTCGTTGCACGCGATGCAATTGACGTGTCGCAGCTCTCCACCCCTCCCTCCTTTATATAGAGTTGGCCGACCGGGACTAGTGGCCGATTAGGACTCTATTTTTGAATCGGATCTCATCCGTATCTCATAGAGTTGGCCGCCCATACGTCGTAAGCCCATAGGACTCTATCCGATCGGATCCCTATCCGATCGAGCCGTATCCGAGTCCAACTCGAATGCCTATTCTATCCCCTTAAGCGTGCGACCCCGTAGGTTCAGTATACTCGGTTTCGGCTATAGTCTAACTTAGCCGACCATCGGCTCGAGTCCAACTCACCCACTGTCAACAGCGGCGCCTAGCAAGCACATATTGACACCATAGTATACAAGAATATAATATCGGCTCAACCTATAATGTGTACACAAATCCCTTTGCCTCACGATACCGCTTAAGCTATAGGCAAGATGTGTGCCATCCCTTCAATAGCTTAACCATTCACTCGAACCGTATTGGATTATCCGTCCGTTGATTGACTCCTCAATCAACTTAGCATGGCCATGCATTTCCATAATCCATTACCTCGAGGGGCCGAGATATCTCTCCAAAGGAGGGGCAAATTCCATCTTGATCACTCATATCCCACTCCATGTTTCATAGCAAACCCGAAAACTACCTTTATAACTACCCGCATTTTAATAGCGTTTGGTAGTCCCAAAGTAGGCTACTACACATGTTGGAATCCATGGTGATCTCAGTGTCTAAGGACTTTGTACCAACACTACCTCGAGACCAACTAATGGCACATTAATTCCCGTAGTGTCTCATGGTGGGTCTATCCAACAATGTGTTCTCCAACACATATGTCCATGTTTATTGATTTGGTATCTTCACACCCATGATCTATGAGACATGATCATCAATCAATAAACATGCCGATCTTAGAATCATATTTGTTCCAACAACATGACATATGATCGTGGATCGTTTAGAAATAGATTCATACATAAAGAGTCTCATAAATAAGTCACGTACTTATTGATCAATACAAGATGTCTATTTCATGGAACCGAATAACACTTTATTCATAAATACATAAACATTGACGTGATATCCAACATCTCCATGTTGCCTCTAGGGCATATCACTAACAATCTCCCACTTGCACTAGAGTCAATCATGTAAGTATCTAATACCCATTGCTCTTGTGTGCGCCTCATGCTTCGGGCCGAGGGAGAGGTTTTGTCGCCGGATCGGCTATGTTGAGATCCGTGTGCACTTTGCATATCTTGACATCACCTCTGTCCACAATCTCGCGATGAGATGAAATTGCCGAAGTATGTGTTTGGACTTCGATGTGACCTCGGCTCCTTGGCTTGCGCAATGGCTCCACTATTGTCACAATAGAGAGACATTGGACCGCGTACTAGTCATCACACCAAGCTCGAAACGAATTTCTTGATCCAAACAGCCTCCTTTGCAGCTTCCGAAGCAGCAATGTACTCGGCCTCCGTTGTAGAATCAGCAATATCCCGCTTGGAACTCTTCCAGATCGCGCCTCCGTTAAGGCGGAACACGAACCCGATTACGATCTATAATCATCCTTGTCCTGTTTGGAAGCTAGCATCGGTGTAACCACTTACAACGAGCTCTTCTTCACCTCCATAGACTAGGAATATATCCTTAGTTCTTCTCAAGTACTTAAGGATATTCTTTACGGCATCCAGTGACCTTCACCGGATCCGACGGTATCTGCTCGTAGCACTCAAAGCGTACGAGACATCTGGGCGTGTACAAAGCATGGCATACATGATTTCCAATCAGTAATATGTCATCCACATATAAGATTGGAAATACAATTGCGCTCCCACTGACCTTTTTGTAAACACAGGCTCTTCTTCATTTTTGATGAAACCAAACCCTTTGATTACTTCATCAAAACGAATATTCCAACTCCGAGATGCTTGCTTCAATCCATAAATGGATTTCGTAGCTTGCATATCTTTCAGTGATTCTGGATCGACAAAACCCCGAGGTTGTATCATGTATACATGCTCGCTTAGGTTTCCATTTAGGAAAGCCGTTTTGACATCCATCTGCCATATCTCATAATTAAAATATGTAGCAATCGCTAGGATAATCCGAATAGATTTAAGCATTGCGACGGGCGAGAAGGTTTCATCATAATCAACTCCTTGAATCTGTTTAAAACCTTTCGCCACCAATCACGCCTTATAGATGTGAACATTTCCATCCATATCGGCCTTTTCTTAAAAACCCATTTACACTCAATGGTTTTGACACCATCAGTGGATCAACCAAGTTCCAAACTTGATTGTCGTACATGGATTCTATTTCGGATTTCATGGCTCCAAGCCACTTGTTGGAATCGGGTCCCACCATCGCTTCCTCATAGGTCTTAGGTTCATCGTTGTCCAACAACAATATATCACGTTGTTCCGCACTGTGTACTGCCGGCGCACGACGTGATCTTTCGACCTCCGTGGGCCGGTGTATCTACAACCGGTGGCGCAACACTTTGTTCCTCCCGTTGTGGTTCCGTGGTCGCCGAAACGTTTTCCGGTGTTTCTTGAACTTCTTCAAGATGCACCCTGCTCCCACTAACCCTTCTTGAAAGAAACTCTTTCTCCAAGAAGACACCATGTCGGACGACAAACACTTTGCCTTGTTCCCGATTATAAAAGTAATATCCCTTAGTTTCCTTAGGATATCCCACAAAGAAGCACTTGTCGATTTGGGTGTGAGCTTTTCGATTGTAAACGTTTTACATAAGCCTCACATCCCCAAATTTTGAGAAAAGACAAACTAGGGGTTGCCCTGTCCATATCTCATATGGTGTCTTTTCAACCGACTTAGATGGAACTCTATTTAGTGTGAGCGCAATCTGTTTCAAGAGCATATCCCAAAGGATAACGGAGGTCAATTTGGCTCATCATCGACCGCACCATGTCCAACAAGGTGCGATTTCTCCGTCGGACACTCCGTTCCATTGTGGAGTTCCCGGCGGAGTCAATGTGGAACAATTCCACAATCTTTCGATGATTACCAAACTCTTGGCTCAAGTATTCCCTCCACGATCTGATCGTAGAAACTTGATTCTTTTCCCTAAATGATTCTGTACTTCATTCTGGAATTCTTTGAACTTTTCAAAGGATTCGGACTTATGCCTCATTAAGTGAGATATGGCCATATCTACTAAAGTCATCAGTAAAGGTAATGAAGTACCGATAACCACCTCTGGCCGTTGAGCTCATTGGTCCACATACATCGATGTACGAGTGCCAACAAGTCACTTGTTCTCTCACCGTGCCCGTGAAAGGTGCCTTTGTCATCTTACCAAGTAAACAAGACTCACATGTCTCCAATGATTCAAAATCAAAAGAGTGAAGCAATCCATCCTTATGGAGCTTCTCCATGCGTTTTTATTTATATGGCCTAAGCGACAATGCCGATAAACGTGGGGTTTATATCATTAGAGAGTTGCCTTTCGTATTAATGTTATAGATGGGAGACGCTTCAAGATTCAAAACGTATAATCCATTCACCAATGGAGCATGAAAATAGAACATATCTCTCGAGATATATTGAACAACCATTGTCCATTGATCTAAAATCATATCCTTCCGCTTGCAAACATGAAGCGGAAATAACGTTTTGACATAGTGTTGGAACACAATAACAATTATTCAATTCCAAAACTAATCCCGAAGGTAGATGAAGTGGTATCGTGCCGACAAAGAATCGTAGCAACGCTTGCTCCATTGCCGACGCGCAGTTCACCTCGCCCTTCTCAATCCTCTACTTCTTCTCATTCCCGCAACGATTTGCAAATATGAGCTACGATCCGGTATCAAATACCCAAGAGTCGAGAGGTGAAGTAGCAAGATTAATGTCTATAACATTAATACCGGCGTAAGTCATACTTTGCTTCTTTTTGAGATCCTCCATGTACTTCTTGCAGCTCCTCTTCCAATGGCCTGTCTCCTTGCAATAGAAGCAAACGGCATTTGATGCCGCCAACCCTTCTTGCCCTTCTTTGCATTGGAGGCACTCGCGATCTCATCGGGAGTTAACTTCCTCTTGGTGCAAAGTTTCTTGACAGTGGTTTGCGCTTTGCCTTCGCATCATCATCACATGATGACCGTTTTTCTCGGATACTCTCCTCACTGTCTTTAGCATCCCATGCAATTTAGCCAAGGTTCTATCCATATTGTTCATGTGATAGTTTAATATGAATGGCTCGAAGCTCTGAGGGAGCGACCGGAGAATCACATCGCAGCCAACTCTTGGCTAAGGGGAAAACCTAGTTTTTCCGCTCTCGATATAGCCAATCATCTTTATCACATGCGACCGACGGATTCCCTCAACAAGCTCGCACGCAAACAAGGACTTTGAGGTGTTGAACCTCTCGCCCGAGCTTGGTTCTCAAACATGCCACGCAATCCCCGAATAATAGTGTGAGCATCGCCGCTCTCATATTGCTTCAAGCTCGGGGACATTGTAGCAAGCATGAGACAACTTATATCTAGGGCATCATTAGTGTGCTTCTCGTAAGCTCTCCGTGCGCTTGCAAGTGGCATTATTTGGCAAATCCTCGGATAGGGTACTTCAAGAACGTACTCCTTACGCTCTTGCTTGAGAACAATTCTCAAGTTGCGATACCAATTCATAAAGTTTGTTCCATTTAATTTTTTCTTTTCGAGAATAGATCGCAAATTAAAGGTACTGGGTGTAGTATTAGCCACCATTTATTCTACAACAGTAAAACAAAGTTTAGCACAATGTTTATGCTATGTCTATTGTTAAACAATTTAACATTAGACTCCCATTACGTATTTTCCACCTTCCCTCTAGGTTACATATTGGGTCAAGATCCACATGTTAATTAATTTTCTAGTGAGCTTTGGCATCACCGCTAGAAAATTAGTAACATCGGTAAGCAACACCTTGCTAATCACATCTCTATGTGACTCTTGTTGTTGGTGTGGCATCTCCATGCCCCGGCGCCAACCTATGCCCCAAGGCCCAAAACTGTTTTGATAGCCTTGTTAAGTAAACCAAATGCTCCCGCATGTATATGTCCGACATATACCCCTCGTGTTATGATAGAGAATGGTACTCGCTTGGCGACCCACCATTGACGAGCATAACGTGACGGGTGCAACATTTGGAAGGGCATCATTACTACTTAATTTTGCGAGGGATGCTATCCTATCAAACAAACATATCACATATGAAAGCAAGAAGAATAGCATATAGTGAAATAGTATGGCCCCCTTCACATGGTGATCTCCATCTCCATGCCGGTGTACAGATCTCCATCTTCATCACCGTTCTTTCGAGTGCCGAATGCTTGATTTCTTCAAACTAAGCTACTACTATAGAAGTTCTAATTGAAGATTACATCGACTCGCAGTCGTGAAAGAATATTACAAGCATTGCACGTATGAAAGAATATTACAGGATTGCACATATGAAAGAATATTACATGCATCACATGCATCTCATACATCTCATACATAAATAGGGCCATACCATCTCAAAGCATTCTCTGCAAAAACAAGTTAGGCGTAGAAACGTTTCTACTTATCGCGAGCTACGGCATCGAGACGACCTATAAGGGGGTACGCACACGGCGGTCCCACTTACGGAAACCATGTCGGCATAATCATATTATGCCGTCCCGATACACTATCAAGGGAGATGGTTTGCGTAGGCGCGAGGCAGCTAACAAGATCGGACTACGAGATAGCTTCGGCATAATCACATTATACCGTTCCGATACACTATCAAGGAACGCTATTTCGAACCCAACTCAAACCGAGTTATATGGAAATTGCTTCGACGTAATCACATTACGTCGTTCCGATACACTATCAAGGAACGCAATTACCATTAACTCTCCTCAACAGATCCCGTAAAACCGATTGATCTAATCAACCCGTGCGCAAAACTTGTTCCGATCCAATCTAAAACCCGAACTAAGCAAGATTAGCTCGATACCACCGAAGGGTTACGCGGAAGCTATGCTAGCCGAAAACAAAAATTTTCTACCGCGCAAACCAGAACACTTGCAAGTAAGGGCCGATAGATCGTTACCGATTGGAGTGTGCAATGAAACACCAATCGGGCTATCCGATCCGAACAGTGTAGCCGATTCTCGCAAGCCGACACCGATACCCGGGGACGCCGATTCGCCAATCACCGATTCGCAGATGCCGTAGCCGATCCGAAGCCGATCAACGCGCGCAACGTAGCAGCGCCTCTACCGGTATCCACACGTCCGGGGACAAAACGCCGTACACCCGTGTGCTAGCACGCGATGCAAGGCTAGGGTTTGGCTCGAAAGTGGGGAGGGTTTCCGTGGAGATTGATCTCGGCGACTTCGTTGCACGCGATGCAATTGACGTGCCGCAGCTCTCCACCCCTCCCTCCTTTATATAGAGTTGGCCGACGGGACTAGTGGCCGATCAGGACTCTATTTTGAATCGGATCCTATCCGAATCTCACGAGTTGGCCCCATACGTCGTAAGCCCATAGGACTCTATCCGATCGGATCCCTATCCGATCGAGCCGTATCCGAGTCCAACTCGAATGCCTCGTTCTTATCCCCTTAAGCGTGCGACCCGTAGGTTCAGGTATACTCGCGTTCGGCTATAGTCTAACTTAGCCGACCGTCGCCTCGAGCCCAACTCAGCCGACTGTCAACCGACGCCTAGCAAGACATATTGACACCATAGTATACAAGAATATAATATCGGCTCGACTCGTAATGTGTACACAAATCCCTTTGCCTCACGATACCGCTAAGCTATAGGCAAGATGTGTGCCATCCCTTCAATAGCTTAACCATTCACTCGAACCGTATTGGATTATCCGTCCGTTGATTGACTCCTCAATCAACTTAGCATGGCCATGCATTTCCATAATCCATTACCTCGAGGGGCCCAGAGATATCTCTCCAAAGGAGGGGCAAATTCCATCTTGATCACTCACATCCCACTCCATGTTTCATAGCAAACCCGAAAACTACCTTTATAACTACCCAGCACGAATAGCGTTTGGTAGTCCCAAAGTAGGCTACTACACATGTTGGAATCCATGGTGATCTCAGTGTCTAAGGACTTTGTACCAACACTACCCGAGACCAACTAATGACACATTAATTCCTGTAGTGTCTCATGGTGGGTCTATCCAACAATGTGTTCTCCAACACATATGTCCATGTTTATTGATTTGGTATCTTCATACCCATGATCTATGAGACATGATCATCAATCAATAAACATGCTGATCTTAGAATCATATTTGTTCCAACAATATGACATATGATCAGGGATCGTTTAGAAATAGATTCATACATAAAGAGTCTCTCATAAATAAGTCACGTACTTATTGATCAATACAAGATGTCTATTTCATGGAACTGAATAACACTTTATTCACAAATAAATAAACATTGACGTGATATCCAACATCTCCATGTTGCCTCTAGGGCATATCACTAACAATACTGCCTCCGCTCGGCTATCTACTCTGCTAGGTCTATATCCATTCGAGAAGTACGGTTGTACTGGTTCGCTCTAAGTTATAAGTCTCATGGCTCGGTCCTTAATTGACCAGGGACGGTACTAGCCTTTCCTGGAAACCACCCAAATCCATCCATCTGCCCCGATCTAAAAACATTGGTTTGTATTTTCATTTTTCCATCAAAACTATCTTCAACATGATCGAGGCAATGTGGCGCTCATGTCTCCACTGTCGTATCTCAACTACCCTCCCTAAGGTAGTTGCCCAAGCATATAGCATTTGTAAAAATATGAATATGCAAGATTCTAGTACAAGCGTGGCTAAGCATTTTACCGAAGATACCCTGGTTGTATCACATCGAGGTTTACAAAGAATATTTCTAAGGGTAATCAATATCAAGGCAGGGTATATCAAGTATAGGTACTCATTTGTGTATAGCATGCAATTTGTAACCGAAAACAACACCATTTCGCAAAGTAGGATCAATATGTTCAAAGGGATGTGTTGACTTGCCTTGCTCACACACTTGTTGGCCGGGGTCTTCAACGTAGTCGTGCTTGCTCCTCGGTTGCTATCCGTACGTGCGAAAGATCAATTGAATTCGACCGAATTCAAAGAAATACCGAGAGATCGAAAAGAACCATAAAAACGACTCCAAACGTTTAGCCTAAAATTCTACTCGAGTTCGGACGAGAGTTGTTAGGATAAAATCCGAGTTAAAAACAAGTTTGATGTCCTAGGGTTTTCGCAAAATGCCGATCGCATTTAACTAAGAAAATAAATTTAGAAATGCTAATCAAGGGGTTTTTGTACTCGAGGTTTTGGAGGTTCGAGCACTAAAAGAAACACATTTTTAATGGCGGAAAAGAAATAAACAAAATCTGGATTAAAACGACGCAAAACGAAATCTCCGAAAAATCCGATTTCTATTTCCGAATTTGTACCGAGAAAAAAACACGAGAAAACAATATATTTTTGCCCAAATATTTTCCCAAATCATTCCTAAACACTTTTCCTATTTTTCCAAAATTTTTCCCTATTTTTTTTGATTTCTTTCCTTCTCTTTTTCTTTTCTTTCTTTTCTTTCTTTTCTTTTTTCTCTGTTTACTATTCATTATCCCGCAACCTCTTCGACCGGTGCTCTGCTCTCTCTCTCTCTCTCTGTTGTGGCCGGCGACCGGCGCAAGCGAGGGGAAGGGTGGCGGCTCGGGCTTACCAGCGACGGCGACGCTCGGGAGGCGGTGGAGCTCCGGCGCACGGCGGTGGTGGCTCGCGGCGACGGCGGCGGTGGCTCACGGCGACGGCGACGGTGGCTCGCGGCGTCGGCGGCGCTTGAGGAGCTAGTGTTGCGGCGAGGGAACGGCGAGGGAAACGACGAGGGACGGCGGCAGGTGGGGGAAAAAGAGGGGAAGAGGGGTCCCTTTATAGGCGCGGCTGGGGGGAAAAGAACGGGAGAAAAGGGGGACCGGAGCACGGTACGGCGGTGGCGCACGTGGCGCGCGGCGAAGCGGGGCGCGCGCGGAACGCGGGCGATGCATGGGGCCGGGCGGGGCGTTGGCGCGTGGCGAGGTCGCGGGCGGGGTCGGGTACGGCGGCGACAGGTGGCGGGCGCGCGGGGTCCCGCGCGCGGGCAACACGCGGCGGCGCGGGCGTGGGGCCGCACGGCGGGCGAGCGCGTGGCGGAAGCGGCGCACGATGCGGGCGGGGCCGGGCGTGGCGTGCGCGGCGTGCGGGGTGGCCGGGCCGGGCGGCGCGCGCGGGCGCAAGCGCGTGGCACGTGGTAAGCACGCGCGTGCGCGTGCGAGGCGGCACGCGCGGCGGGCACGAGGCCGGGGCCGTACAGCATCAAACACCTTGTGACCTAATGAACAAGTGCCGATTCGATTTTTCCGATTTTTCAACTCCATTTTCCAATTCTATTTTCTTTCACTCTAAAAATTCCAAATAAAAATATAGTATTCCCAAAATTAATTTAAGAATATATTTTCAAACTTTAGTTTATTTAAAAATGTATATCACCTTATTTAATTTAATCCCTTTTTCTTAAATTCATAAATCACAATTTTTAGTTCCAACTAATTTCTAAACTTTATATAAATCCCTTAAAATATTTTATTGCCCATTTTACTTCCTAATTAATATTTCATAATCATCAATTAATGTTTTTTATTTTCCAAATACGTATTTTTATGATTCCACATCCCTCTTCCTATTTTATTTTAAAATTCCTAACCTTAAGCTTCGAGATTTTTCTCCCCAATGGAAATCCAAATCATTTGGTTTTTCTCAAACACCGAGATGAATCGTTCACATATAAATTTATGCAAGCAAGCTGGCAAATAAGAAGCAATAAACACGATCAAGAAGCAACAAGCAAAAAGTTTTTGTAAGTTCCGATTTTTAATTTCCGGTTTTTAAATTTTCCAATTTTCAGGGCGTTACAAACCTACCCCCTAACAATAAATCTCGTCCCCAAGATTTCTTACCGTTCGCGGAAAAGGTTCGGTACTCGGTCTTCAAAAAGTCTTCTTTTTCCCAAGTGGCTTCATCTTCGGTGTGATTGCTCCATTGCACCTTGTACATTCGCCACGTTCTGGTCCTAGTCTTTTTCTCAGCTTCGTCCAAAATCTTTACAGGGTGTTCGTGGTATGTGAGGTCTTCGCTGATAAGTACGCCGTTCGAGGGTATTCATTCTTCCAGTACTCGCAAACATTTCTTCAATTGTGACACGTGAAAGACAGGGTGTACATCGGAAAGATTTTCCGGTAGGTCCAGTTGATAGGCCACTTCGCCTCTTCTGGCGCTTATTGGCAAGAGTCCAACATATGTTGGCGCCAGTTTTCCCTTGACATTGAACCTCTTGGTTCCTCTTAGTAGCGAAACTTTCAGGTACACAAAGTCACCTACTTTGAATTCCAACTCTCTTCGGCGAGTGTCCGCATAGCTATTTTGCCAAGACTGGGCTACCTTAAGCCGATCTCTTATCGCCAACTTTTTCTTCGGCCTCCCTAATGATGTCTCGGTCCAAATACGACTCGTTTTCCGGTCTCGACCACATCAATGGAGTGCGGCATCTTCGTCCAAACAAGGCTTCGTTCGGTGACATCTTCGTACTAGCCTCGGTAGCGTTGTTGTAGGAGAACTCGCGTAGGGCAGCATTTCTCCCGAGTCCTTAGTAAAATCCAACGCACGGGCTCTTAGCATATCCTCTAGGACTTGGTTCTTCCTCTCGCCTTGTCCATCCGTCCGAGGGTGATAAGCAGGCGGAAGGCGAGGTGAGTTCCCAACGCCTCGTGAAACTTATCCTGAAGTGAGATGTGAACCGAGTGCCACGGTCCGACACAATCCTTGTGGGTACTCCATGTAGGCACACGATTCTCGGACATGTACATCGCCAATTTGGCGCTGCTATACCGAGTCTTGACCGGGATAAATCGGGAAGTCTTGGTCAGTCTATCCACGATCACCCAAATGGAATCATATCGGTAGCGCTTTGGGTAGTCCTACTATAAAGTCCATGCCTATTTCATCCCATTTCCACTCAGGGATTTTGAGTGATTGCAGCAATCCTGCCGGTCGCTAATGCTCAGCCCTTAACTCGTTGGCATACATCACATACGGCCACGTATTCCGCTACGTCTCTTTTCATGTTGGGCCACCAGTATTCCGTTTTCAAATCCTGGTACATTTTGGTGTTGCCCGGGTGTAGCGAGTATGCTGACTCATGGGCTTCCTTCAAGATTAGTTTCCTCGATCCGCCTTTCTCGGTACCGTGGAGATTATGGCAATCGGGTATCTACATGGCAAGCTTATCCGACTGGAGGTAGGGATAGATTGCGCCGCTATATCTCGTAAACCAAACATGACTTGGGTGTTACGATTGCCGATAGAGATAAGGCAATCGGCCTATAGTCACGGTTTGGTAAGATTGAGGAAACCAACTTAGAATAAGATAGGGTTTCCGATCTGTAAGCCCTCCTCCCAAGACTATATAAGGGGGTAAGGGGCGTCCCTTGAGGGATATGTGATATCGATTCTAGATCGAGATTCCGATAGGAGATCGGCTTTTAGCTTTGAGTCTTAGATTACGAGATCAATAAAGACACTCGGCGGATCGAATCCACCGAAACAGAGTAGGGTATTACCTCACGAGAGGGCCGAACTCGTCTAAATCTTCTTCTTCTCCTAACCCATTGTGCTTGGCGATCTTGACTGCGACCCCAAAAATTATATTGCCGAAACCAAGTTTCGACGCTTGGCGCGCGTAGGGGCCGCGCGTCGAGACTTCTTCAACAATCTCGCCGACAAGCTTGATGGGATCTCCTTCAAGATTCGGCGACTTCGCCGCCAACTTCGTCGACGATTTCTCCTTCGACTCGGATTCGGACCAGTCGGTAGGAGAAATCCACTCGACACCGTTCGGACTTCCGAACAGCGCCATGATCTACAACGACATCTTGAAGACCAAGATGCAATCTACTTTCTCCGACGACGGACTTCACTCGGCACCACTCGGATTACCGAATACCGCCGAAATCTGCGCCAATCTTCTCACCTCCCGACGGAGGCGATCTACTCGAGATGAAGACCTCTCGGTGCGTTTGGGTTACCAAACGTCGCCGAGATTTTCAGCAAACTTCTCTCCCGAGTCGGCGGCAACCCGCTCGGAGGAGCCCACACCCCCAGCTCGACCCGGACCGGAACGATCCAGATCCGGGTTACGCGAGATCAAGGGAGGTCGTCGTCATCCTCCCATCATTTGGCTCCTGCTCATCTTCGGAGCTCAATGGATACCTCAGCTCCGCCGGCTTCGACAACCTCTACGCATCCCTTCCGACGAAGCCGACAACTCCAACCGCCACATGGACTCGTGAGCCGAAGTGCTTTGACGTCCTCATGGCCGAGCCGACGAGTCCGACTCGCCTATGGCCGAAGGCTTGCGTAAGAAGAGCGAGCTGGGTGGAGTTCGAGCGCAAGACGGCCGAGGAGGAGAAACAACGCAAGGACGAGGCCGACAAGAGGAAGCAGGATCTACGTGCAGCCGGACGATCCGCCCAGGAGGCCATACTCCAAACGCGGGTTCGCAACACCAACATCTTCCAAACGCCACAGCAGAACGCTGTTGCTACGCTCACTCTCTTGGACACCGTCATGGAGACGGCACTCGCCAACGTGACTCCGATACTCGACAAGATCAAGACCATCGTCGCCGCCACAGAAACGACCACCCCACCACCTCGGCACGAAGGCCGACCGAATCGTGGCCGAAACGCCGACAAGAGCCGCTTCCGCCTCGAGGTCGGGAGACTATAGGAGGCCCGAGCCGATCGGTCGACGACCGGCCAAGAGGCCCACCCCGCGAGTCCACGCTAAAACACCGGAGCGACGGCCGACTCCCGCGACAAACGACACGGACGTCCACCCATCCACCACCGCGTCCGCCGCAATAGCTCCAGCTACCCGACCAGCCAACCGAAGACCCCGCCGAGTGATCGCGGGAAGTCCTCGATCGCCGCTACCAGAGCGCGACCGACGCACTCGGGAAGATCGGAGGGGATCACCCGATAGCGGCGACGACGGAGTACCGCCTTCACTCGGGAGCTCCGCCGAGTGCATTGGCCGAGTGGGTTTAAGCCCACAGGATTGAAAGGTATGATGGCAAGACCGACCCTAAATCTTGGCTTACCGTATACACCCTTGCCATCCGAGCTACAGTGGCGACAACAAGGCTATGGCCAATTACCGCCCGTGGCCCTCGCAAACTCAGCCGTAAATTGGCTCACGAGCCCGCCAAGAGGCTCAATCGGCTCGTGGAGCGAGCCGAGGGACCACTTCATTGCCAACTTCCAAGGTACCTTCGAGAGGCCCGGCACGCACTTCGACCTATACAACGTCATCCAAAAGCCGGACGAGCCTCCGAAGGATTACATTCGTCGTTTCTCCGAGAAGCGCAACAAGATCCCGAACATCACCGATGACATCATCATCGCCGCCTTCCGAAGGGAGTCCGTGATGAGCGCTCATCGGAAGTTCGGCGCAAACCACCGAAGACGGTAAAGCAAATGTTCGAGACGGCGAACTCATACGCCAAATCCAATGACGCCATTAAGACCGCCCGTCAAGACCGGCCCGATAGAAGGGAGGACAAGCAAGCGGGAGGAAGCCGTAATCCTAAGAAGGATGGCGGCAACAACGACAACCGGGGCCGAAAGATCGCAAGCGCCGATCCGAGGACCTAGTGGCCGCAACCTCCAACACTCAACGCCGTCCCCGAGTCGCCGCCTACGACGCCATCATGAACGCCCAGTGCACCCATCATCCGAATCATAAGCACGCGGCGAAGGACGGCTTTATCTACAAGCGTTCGCCGAACGACGTGGCGCAGGCTCAACAAGAAGCCGACGACGAGGCCGGCCCGTCCGGCACCAAAAAGAACAACGCGGCTGAAAATGCCGAACCTTTTCAAGACCCAAGTGGGGAGCTCAACCACATCTTCGGAGGTCCGCTAGCCTATGAGTCCAAGAGGAAACAAAAGCTAACCGACCGGGAGGTCAACGCGGCTCAACCCGAAGTCCTCAATATCTCGCGATGGTCGGAAGTGGCCATCACTTTTGACCGCTCGGATCATCCCGACCGAGTGGTTCACCCGGGCGCTATCCACTCGTCCCGGACCCCGTGGTCCGCAACATCGCTTAAGCGCGTCCTCATCGATGGGGCAGCGCCCTCAACATCCCGTTTGCCAAGACCATGGATGAGATGCAGATCCCGAGGGCCGAACTAAAGGCAAGCTCAGCCCCTTCCACGGAGTTATCCTGTGGCTATCTTCTACACCACTCGGGCATATCTCCCTCCCAGTCACCTTCGGAGCCCGAGAGAACTTCCGAACGGAGAACGTCACTTTTGAGGTGGCCGACTTCGAACAGCGTATCACGCCATCATCGGAAGGCCCGCGCTTGCCAAGTTCATGGCGATCCCCCACTACACCTACCTCGCATGAAGATGCCGGGTCCCAACGGCGTCATCACTCTTCGCAGCCGACGTGAAGCAAGCCTTCACCGTGATAAGGAGAGCTGCGACATGGCCCAATCTCGCGAGAGATTACGTGGCCAACAAGAAGTCCGATTGGCTGCATCAACTTCGACGGAGGGCGAAGTCCCGCGAAGAAGATAGCCAAATCGGGATCCGGCGACGCCAAGACCAAGAAGATCTCCTCGATCCGTCGGATCCCTCGAAAACCGCCGTAATCGGCGCCGACCTAGATCCCAAATAGGAAAGCGTGCTCGCCACCTTCCTCCAAAATAATAAAGATGTTTTTGCTTGGAAACCATCCGATATGCCCGGAATTCCTAGGGAGGTGATCGAGCACTCTTTGAACGTCAAAGATGACGCCAAACCGATAAAACAACGATTACGCAGATTCGCACAGGATCAAAAGACGCTATCAAAGAAGAACTCGCAAAGCTCTTGGCTGCCGGCTTCATTAAAGAAGTCCTCCATCCCGACCGGTTAGCCAACCCAGTCCGGTCCGCAAGAAGACGGGGCAATTGCGCATGTGCGTTGACTATACCGACCTCAACAAAGCCTGCCCCAAAGATCCGTTCAAGCCGCCTCGCATCGACCAAGTCGTCGACTCAACAAGGGCGCCAACTCCCGAGTTTCTGGATCATTACTCGGGCTATCACCGAGATCGTTTAAAGAATCCGATTGCTGAAGACATCGTTCATCACGCCGTTTGGGGCCTCTTGCTACATCACCATGCCTTTCGGCTGAAGAACGCCGGAGCCACATACCGGCGCATGATCCAAAGATGTTTCCGGGACGCAGATCGGCAAGAACGTTGAAGCTTACGTCGACGATGTTGTCATCAAGACCAGCAGGAAAGAAGACCTGATCGCCGACTTAGAAGAAACCTTTGCGAACATCCGGGCCTTCGAATGAAGTTAAACCCGGAGAAGTGCACTTTCGGTGTTCCATCGGCAACCGCTCGGCTTCATGGTATCACATCGCGGCATCGAAGCAAATCCGTAAAAAGATCAACGCCATCTTAAATATGAAACCCCGAGTAACCGTAAAGACGTTCGAAGCTCACTGCTGCATGGCGGCACTAAGCCGTTTCATATCCCGACTCGGCGAACGAGGCATGCCGTTCTTCGACGCTAAAGAAAAGCAGCGACTTCCAGTGGACCGCGGAAGCCAACAAAGCCTTTGAAGATTTCAAAGAGTTCCTTACAACGCCACCCGTCCGGCCTCGCCTCAACCCCAGGAACCTCTCGCTGCGTACGTTTCAGCCACTCATCAAGTGGTTAGTACGGTCCTTGTGGTCGAACGCGAAGAAGAAGGACGGGCTCGGAAGATTCAAAGGCCAATCTACTTTGTTAGCGAAGTATTGGCAGGAGCTAAAATTCGCTACCCTCGGTACAAAAACTGCTCTATGGTGTTCTAATAACCGCGAGGAAATTGGCACACTATTTTCAGGGCACTCGGTCACCATCGTCACCTCTTTCCCACTCGGCGATGTCATCCACAACCGCGAGGCAACCGGACGCATCGCCAAGTGGGCCCGGAGCCGATGCCGCTGGACTTGACTTTTAAGGCAAGGACGTCCATAAAGTCACAAGCCTTGGCGGATTTCCGGCCGAGTGGACCGAACAGAAGAGAACGTGCCTCGGGAAGACCTCCAACACCGGACCATGCACTTCGACGGATCCAAGAGAATCACCGGCTTGGGAGCGGGAGTCGTGCCGATCTCCCCACCGGGGAAAGGCTAAGATATGTCCTTCACCTCCACTTCTCCGCCTCACACAACGTTGCCGAGTACGAAGCTCTTCTACATGGACTGCGCCTCGTAGTTTCACTCGGGATACGTCGGCTTATTGTGAAAGGCGACTCCCACGGTCGTCAATCAAGTGATGAAAGACTCGGTCCCGCCTAAACGACACCATGGAGGCCTACCGGCAAGAGGTCCGCAAGCTTGAGGACAAGTTTGACGGGCTTGAACTCTCACATGTCCCGAGACATAATAACGAAGCGCCGATGAGCCGGCACGCTCGGATCTAAGCGCGAAGCTGCCCCAACGACGTCTTTGTCGAACATCTCTACGAACCAACCATCACGGCAAAGACAACTCCCAACGAACAAACCACCAACGAAGTCGCCATGACCGATACCGACCGGAGGACGCCGCTCATCAAATTCTTAACCCAAAGAAGAGCGCCGGATGACCGGGATGAAGCGTAACGCGTCCGGCGTCGTTGCCAAGCATATGTCATGGTAGACTCCGATCTATACAAGAGAAGCCCCTCCGGAATCCTAATGAGGTGCATAACACCCGAGGAAGGGAGGCAACTACTCCAAGACATCCACTCGGGCATATGCGGAAGCCACGCGGCAACACGCACTCTAGTTGGCAAAGCTTACAGCAAGGTTTCTTCGGCTTACCGCGGTCTCCGACGCGGATAAAGTCGTACGAACCTGCGAAGGCTGCCGCGCCCGACAAAGCCATGTCCCGCCCAGAGAGCTTCAAACAATCCCACTTTCCCGGCCGTTCGTGGTATGGGGCCGGACATGGTTGGCCCTTTCAAAAAGGCTCCAGGAGGATTCACACACCTCTTCGTCGCAATCGACAAGTTCTCCAAGTGGATTGAGGCCAAGCCGGTTGCCATAATTACTGCTGATAAAGCAAGGGACTTTTTCCTCAACATCGTGCACCGCTTCGGCACCCCAAACAGAATCTGTTAGTGATATGCCCTAGAGGCAACATGGAGATGTTGGATATCACGTCAATGTTTATGTATTTATGAATAAAGTGTTATTCAGTTCCATGAAATAGACATCTTGTATTGATCAATAAGTACGTGACTTATTTATGAGACTCTTTATGTATGAATCTATTTCTAAACGATCCCTGATCATATGTCATGTTGTTGGAACAAATATGATTCTAAGATCGGCATGTTTATTGATTGATGATCATGTCTCATAGATCATGGGTATGAAGATACCAAATCAATAAACATGGACATATGTGTTGGAGAACACATTGTTGGATAGACCCACCATGAGACACTACAGAATTAATGTGCCATTAGTTGGTCTCGGGTAGTGTTGGTACAAAGTCCTTAGACCCGAGATCACCATGGATTCCAACATGTGTAGTAGCCTACTTTGGGACTACCAAACGCTATTCCGTAATCGGGTAGTTATAAAGGTAGTTTTCGGGTTTGCTATGAAACATGGAGTGGGATATGAGTGATCAAGATGGAATTTGCCCCTCCTTTGGAGAGATATCTGGGCCCCTCGAGGTAATGGATTATGGAAATGCATGGCCATGCTAAGTTGATTGAGGAGTCAATCAAGACGGATAATCCAATACGGTTCGAATGAATGGTTAAGCTATTGAAGGGATGACACACATCTTGCCTATAGCTTAACGGTATCGTGAGGCAAAGGGATTTGTGTACACATTACAGGTTCGAGCCGATATTATATTCTTGTATACTATGGTGTCAATATGTGCTGCTAGGCGCCGCTATTGACAGTCGGCTGAGTTGGACTCGAGCCGACGGTCGGCTAAGTTAGACTATAGCCGAAACCGAGTATACCTGAACCTACGTGGTCGCACGCTTAAGGGGATAGAATAGGCATTCGAGTTGGACTCGGATACGGCTCGATCGGATAGGGATCCGATCGGATAGAGTCCTATGGGCTTACGACGTATGGGCAGCCAACTCTATGAGATACGGATGAGATCCGATTCAAAAATAGAGTCCTAATCGGCCACTAGTCCCGTCGGCCAACTCTATATAAAGGAGGGAGGGGTGGAGAGCTGCGACACGTCAATTGCATCGCGTGCAACAGAAGTCGCCGAGATCAATCTCCACGGAAACCCTCCCCACTTTCGAGCCAAACCCTAGCCTTGCATCGCATGCTAGCACACGGGTGTTCGGCGTTCGTCCCCGACGTGTGGATACCGTAGAGGCGCTGCTACGTTGCGCGCGTTGATCGGCTTCGGATCGGCCGCAATCGGAGCGATCGGCCGTGGTGGAATCGGCTCGGTCGGGCGCATCGGAGCGAGGCGTGAGAACGCGCCGGACGACTCGAATCGGCGATTGGCGAATCGGCTGCCTCTCGGGAATCGGCTACACCGTCCGGATCGGATTGCCCCGATTGGCTATTCCGCGCACTCTACTCCAACCGGTAACGATCTATCGGCCCTTACTTGCAAGTGTTCCGGTTTGCGCGGTAAAAGTTTTTGTTTTCGGCTAGCGTAGCCTCCGCGTAACCCTTCGAATCATAACCGACAACGGGACTCAATTCACGGGAGGCATCTTCAAGGAATTCTGCGAAGACTTCGGAATCAAGATCTGCTACGCATCGTAGCTCATCTCAAAAGCAACGGACAAGTCGAGCGAGCCAACGGCATGGTCCTCCAAGGCATCAAGGCCCGCGTTTTGATCGCCTAAACCCTTACGCCGGCAAGTGGGTCCAAGAACTTCCCTCGGTTTTATGGTCGCCGTGGACCACACCTAGTCGGGCTACCGGCCAAACTCCTTTCTTTTTGGTCTATGGCGCAGAAGCCATGTTGCCAAACGAGATGGAATATGAATCCCTCCGTGTCCGCAGCTTCAACGATGAACGCTACGACCCCGACCGAGTGGATGACCTCACCCGATTGGAAGAGGCCCGTGAGGCGGCCCTCATCCAAGTCGGCCAAATACCTCCAAGGGCTCGAAGATACCACGCCGCAACGTGCGAGCACGAGCTTTCATTGTTGGTGACCTGGTCCTATGCAAGATCCAGACCACCAAAGACCGACACAAGTTATCTCCCTTATGGGAAGGACCGTACATAATCGCTGAAGTGACTCGGCCGGTGCATACCGGCTAAAGCGTGAAGACGGGTCTATGGTGGAGAACTCCTGGAACATCGAGCATCTTCGACGATTTTATGCCTAATTCGGCTAAGGCTTCATGTTTTCCTTGATCGCCAACCTCAAGCAAGATGACTTCTTGAGTTAGCAATCGGGTACACATGTCAACAAAGCTCAAGTTTTCCTCATCAACTTTTGTGCATAATTTGGTTTATCATTGTTTAATGTCCTTTGATTCGAGCTCGGTGTCTAAGGACCGAGAGTTTTCCGATGACCTAATCGAGCCTAGGCTTGATGACAAAGACGAAAACTACTTAAGAAATTTCACGCAAAAGCTCGGATCAAGGCATTAACATAAATAAACTAAAAATATCACAAGTTCTACATCAGCACATCATGGTTATGCGACATTTACAAAACAAAGTCGAAAAGACAAATCAAATCTTGAAATTGTTTACTACATCGAGGATATTTTCTTCGCCGCCTCCCCGCGCCTCACTCGCATGTCCAAGGCCCGCTTGTCGGTCGTTCCGTCGCAAAGCCTTCCCCAACCGAGTGGATGTCCACTCGGGGTAGAGGGACTTGGTCTCGTGCAAGAGCGAGACCAGCCCCCATGTTGGTCGGCTTCGGTGATGTTGGCCGGTACGGCCGGGAGCCGCCCGCAGCTTGTCGAATATTTCCATCGGCTCCAACGAACGGTCCCGACTCCTTGATCGAATAAGGACAGCAAGATCGGCGTAGCGGCATTGGCGACCTCTTCCCGAATCTCGTCGCTTCGTCGACCCGCCCAAGCAAGACGTCGTATTGGGCTCGGGTCTTTACCTTGTAAGCTGCCAAAAGCTTGGATCATTCAAGGCACTCGGAAACGAAGCAGCGCAAGAAGTTTTACTCCAAAAAGATTACCTTCAAACTCGGCTTCTATCTCGGCTTTGTCGAGGCCGACCGCTCCGCTGGACTTGAAGCGAATGGACCTCCGAAGAATTTTCTACGAAAGAAGATCCTCAACAACTGAAATCAACATGGGAATCATGAAGAAATCTGGGAGACGGGCTTACTCGATTGATCCTAGGAGGTCGAGGTTCGCCTCCCGAAGCTCGCGATCTCCCTCCTTAAAGCCGCCTCCCTTGACGCGGCCTCCTCCCGAGTGGCCTTCAGCTGTCGCTGAACGTCCTCTAAGGAGTTCAGGTGGGGAACCAACTTCTCCAGCACCTCAGATTTTGCCATGGAGCGGCAATACCCTCTCGCGTGGAAGCGGAAGAGTGACCGACGAAAGATAATGATAATACAATTAAAGAGAAAGACGAAGGCTTACGTTGAGCAGCCGGGTCGCCTCGTTCGACCCTCGACCCCCGCCCGCTAACCGGCTAGCGGGACCGCCGTGTGCGTACTCCCTTATAGGTCGTCTCGGTGCCGTATCGCTGCGATAAGTAGAAAACGTTTCTACGCCTAACTTGTTTTTTGCAGAGAATGCTTTGAGATGGTATGGCCCTATTGTATGTATGAGATGTATGAGATGCATGTGATGCATGTAATATTCTTTCATATGTGCAATCCCTGTAATATTCTTTCATACGTGCAATGCTTATAATATTCTTTCACGACCTGCGAGTCGATGTAATCTTCAATTAGAGCTTCTATAGTAGTAGCTTAGTTTGAAGAAATCAAGCATTCGGCACTCGAAAGAACGGTGATGAAGATGGAGATCCTCGCTTGGCATGGAGATGGAGATCACCATGTGAAGGGGGCCATACTATTTCACTATATGCTATTCTTCTTGCTTTCATATGTGATATGTTTGTTTGATAGGATAGCATCCCTCGCAAAATTAAGTAGTAATGATGCCCTTCCAAATGTTGCACCCGTCACCGTTATGCTCGTCAATGGTGGGTCTGCAAAAGCAGTGTCATTCTCTATCATAACACGAGGGGGTATATGTCCGACATATACATGCAGGAGCATTTGGTTTACTTAACAAGGCTATCAAAACAGTTTTGGGCCTTGGGGCATAGGTTGGCGCCGGGCATGGAGATGCCACACCAACAACAAGAGTCACATAGAGATGTGATTAGCAAGGTGTTGCTTACCGATGTTACTAATTTTCTAGCAGTGATGCCAAAGCTCACTAGAAAATTAATTAACATGTGGATCTTGACCCAATACGTAACCTAGAGGGAAGGTGGAAAATACGTAATGGGAGTCTTATGTTAAATTGTTTAACAAAAGACATAGCATAAACATTGTGCTAAACTTTGCTTTTTCTTTGTAGAATAAATGGCGGCTAATACTACACCCGGTACCTTTAACTTGCGATCTATTCTCGAAAAGGAAAAATTAAATGGAACAAACTTTATGGATTGGTATCGCAACTTGAGAATTGTTCTCAAGCAAGAGCGTAAGGAGTACGTTCTTGAAGTACCCTATCCCGAGGATTTGCCAAATAATGCCACCGCAACTCACGGAGGGCTTATGAGAAGCACACTAATGATGCCCTAGATATAAGCGTCTCATGCTAGCTACAATGTCCCCCGAGCTTCGAAGCAATATGAGAGCATGCTGCACACACTATTATTCGGGGACTGCGTGGCATGTTTGAGAACCAAGCTCGGGCCGAGAGGTTTAACACCTCAAAGTCCTTGTTTGCGTGCGAGCTTGTTGAGGGAATCCCGTCGATCCGCATGTGATAAAGATGATTGGCTATATCGAGAGTCCGGAAAAACTAGGTTTTCCCCTTAGCCAAGAGTTGGCTACGATGTGATTCTCCATCGCTCCCTCCGAGCTTCGAGCCATTCATATTAAACTATCACATGAACAATATGGATAGAACCTTGGCTGAATTGCATGGGATGCTAAAGACATGAGGAGAGTATCCAGAAAAACGGTCATCATGTGATGATGATGCAGCAAACCACCGTCAAGAAACTTTGCACCAAGAGGAAGTTAACTCCCGATGAGATCGCGAGTGCCTCCAATGCAAAGAAGGGCAAGAAGGGTCGGCGGCATCGATGCCGTTTGCTTCTATTGCAAGGAGACAAGCCACTGGAAGAGGAACTGCAAGAAGTACATGGAGGATCTCAAAAAGAAGCAAAGTACGACTTCGCTCGTATTAATGTTATAGACATTAATCTTGCTACTTCACCTACCGACTCTTGGGTATTTGATATCGGATCGTAGCTCATATTTGCAAATCGTTGCGGGGAATGAGAAGAAGTAGAGGATTGAGAAGGGGCGAGGTGAACCCGCGTGTCGGCAATGGAGCAAGCGTTGCTACGATTCTTTGTCGGCACAGATACCACTTCATCTACCTTCGGGATTAGTTTCTGAATTAAATAATTGTTATTGTGTTCCAACACTATGTCAAAACGTTATTTCCGCTTCATGTTTGCAAGCGGAAGGATATGATTTTAGATCAATGAACAATGGTTGTTCAATATATCTCGAGATATGTTCTATTTTCATGCTCCATTGGTGAATGGATTATACGTTTTGAATCTTGAAGCGTCTCCCATCTATAACATTAATATAGAAAGGCAACTCTCTAATGATATAAACCCCACGTTTATCCGGCATTGTCGTTTAGGCCATATAAATCGAAACGCATGGAGAAGCTCCATAAGGATGGATTGCTTCACTCTTTTGATTTTGAATCATTTGAGACATGTGAGTCTTGTTTACTTGGTAAGATGACAAAGGCACCTTTCACGGGACATAGTGAAAGAGCAAGTGACTTATTGGCACTCGTACATACCGATGTATGTGGACCAATGAGCTCAACGGCCGAGGTGGTTATCGACTTCATTACCTTTACCGATGACTTTAGTAGATATGGTTATATCTACTTAATGAGGCATAAGTCCGAATCCTTTGAAAAGTTCAAAGAATTCCGAATGAAGTACGAATCATTTAGGGAAAACAATCAAGTTTCTACGATCGGATCGTGGAGGGAATACTTGAGCCAAGAGTTTGGTAATCATCTCGAAAGATTGTGGAATTGTTCCACGCTTGACTCCGCCAGAACTCCACAATGGAACGGAGTGTCCGAACGGAGAAATCGCACCTTGTTGGACATGGTGCGGTCAATGATGAGCCAAAGTGATCTTCCGTTATCCTTCGGGGATATGCTCTTGAAACAAGTGCTCACACTAAATAGAGTTCCATCTAAGTCGGTTGAAAAGACACCATATGAGATATGGACAGGGCAACCCCTAGTTTGTCTTTTCTCAAAATTTGGGGATGCGAAGCTTATGTAAAGCGTTACGTCGACAAGCTCACACCCAAATCGACAAGTGCTTCTTTGTGGGATATCCTAAGGAAACTAAGGGATATTACTTTTATAATCGGGAACAAGGCAAAGTGTTTGTCGCCCGACACGGTGTCTTCTTGGAGAAAGAGTTTCTTTCAAGAAGGGTTAGTGGGAGCAGGGTGCATCTTGAAGAAGTTCAAGAAACACCGAAAAATGTTTCGCGACCACGTAACCACAACAGGAGGAGCAAAGTATTGCGCCACCGGTTGTAGATACACCAGCCCCACGGATAACGAAAGATCACGTCGTGCACCCGACAGTACACAGTGCGGAACAACGTGATATATTGTTGTTGGACAACGATGAACCTAAGACCTATGAGGAAGCGATGGTGGGACCCGATTCCAACAAGTGGCTTGGAGCCATGAAATCCGAAATAGAATCCATGTACGACAATCAAGTTTGGAACTTGGTTGATCCACTGATGGTGTCAAAACCATTGAGTGTAAATGGGTTTTTAAGAAAAGGCCGATATGGATGGAAATGTTCACATCTATAAGGCGCGATTGGTGGCGAAAGGTTTTAAACAGATTCAAGGAGTTGATTATGATGAAACCTTCTCGCCCGTTGCAATGCTTAAATCTATTCGGATTATCCTAGCGATTGCTGCATATTTTGATTATGAGATATGGCGATGGATGTCAAAACGGCTTTCCTAAATGGAAACCTAAGCGAGGATGTATACATGATACAACCTCGGGGTTTTGTCGATCCAGAATCACTGGAAAGATATGCAAGCTACGAAATCCATTTATGGATTGAAGCAAGCATCTCGAAGTTGGAATATTCGTTTTGATGAAGTAATCAAAGGGTTTGGTTTCATCAAAAATGAAGAAGAGGCCTGTGTTTACAAAAAGGTCGTGGGAGCGCAATTGTATTTCTAATCTTATATGTGGATGACATATTACGATTGGAAATGATATCACTATGCTTGAATCCGTCAAGTCTTCATTGAAAAATAGTTTTTCTATGAAAGACTTAGGGAGGCAAGATATATATTAGGCATTCGGATCTATAGAGATAGATCCAAGAGGCTAATTGGATTAAGCCAAAGTACATACATTGACAAGGTGTTGAAAAGGTTCAACATGCATGATTCCAAGAAAGGTTTCTTGCCCATGTCACATGGCATTAATCTTAGCAAGAATCAGGTGTCCTCGACACACGATGAGCGGAATAAGATGGGTATGGTTCCATATGCTTCGGCAATTGGATCCATCATGTATGCCATGCTTTGTACACGCCCAGATGTCTCGTACGCTTTGAGTGCTACGAGCAGATACCAGTCAGATCCAGGTGAAGGTCACTGGACTGCCGTAAAGAATATCCTTAAGTACTTGAGAAGAACTAAGGATATGTTCCTAGTCTATGGAGGTGAAGAAGAGCTCGTTGTAAGTGGTTACACCGATGCTAGCTTCCAAACAGACAAGGATGATTATAGATCGCAATCTGGGTTCGTGTTCTGCCTGAACGGAGGCGCAGTCAGCTGGAAGAGTTCCAAGCAGGATACTGTTGCTGATTCTACAATGGAGGCCGAGTACATTGCTGCTTCAGAAGCTGCAAAGGAGGCTGTTTGGATCAAGAAATTCGTTTCTGAGCTTGGTGTGATGACTAGTACGACTGGTCCAATGTCTCTCTATTGTGACAATAGTGGAGCCATTGCGCAAGCCAAGGAGCCGAGGTCACATCAGAAGTCCAAACACATACTTCGGCGATATCATCTCATCCGCGAGATTGTGGACAGAGGTGATGTCAAGATATGCAAAGTGCACACGGATCTCAACATAGCCGATCCGCTGACAAAACCTCTCCCTCAGCCGAAGCATGAGGCGCACACAAGAGCAATGGGTATTAGATACTTACATGATTGACTCTAGTGCAAGTGGGAGATTGTTAGTGATATGCCCTAGAGGCAACATGGAGATGTTGGATATCACGTCAATGTTTATGTATTTATGAATAAAGTGTTATTCGGTTCCATGAAATAGACATCTTGTATTGATCAATAAGTACGTGACTTATTTATGAGACTCTTTATGTATGAATCTATTTCTAAACGATCCGATCATATGTCATATTGTTGGAACAAATATGATTCTAAGATCGGCATGTTTATTGATTGATGATCATGTCTCATAGATCATGGGTATGAAGATACCAAATCAATAAACATGGACATATGTGTTGGAGAACACATTGTTGGATAGACCCACCATGAGACACTACAGAATTAATGTGCCATTAGTTGGTCTCGGGTAGTGTTGGTACAAAGTCCTTAGACCTGAGATCACCATGGATTCCAACATGTGTAGTAGCCTACTTTGGGACTACCAAACGCTATTCCGTAATCGGGTAGTTATAAAGGTAGTTTTCGGGTTTGCTATGAAACATGGAGTGGGATGTGAGTGATCAAGATGGAATTTGCCCCTCCTTTGGAGAGATATCTCGGGCCCTCGAGGTAATGGATTATGGAAATGCATGGCCATGCTAAGTTGATTGAGGAGTCAATCAACGGACGATAATCCAATACGGTTCGAGTGAATGGTTAAGCTATTGAAGGGATGGCACACATCTTGCCTATAGCTTAGCGGTATCGTGAGGCAAAGGGATTTGTGTACACATTACGAGGTTCGAGCCGATATTATATTCTTGTATACTATGGTGTCAATATGTGCTAGGCGTCGCGTTGACAGGTCGGCTGAGTTGGGCTCTGAGCCGACGGTCGGCTAAGTTAGACTATAGCCGAAACCGAGTATACCGAACCTACTGGTCGCACGCTTAAGGGGATAAGAACAGGCATTCGAGTTGGACTCGGATACGGCTCGATCGGATAGGGATCCGATCGGATAGAGTCCTATGGGCTTACGACGTATGGGCAGCCAACTCTGTGAGATTCGGATAGGATCCGATTCAAAATAGAGTCCTGATCGGCAACTAGTCCCAGCGGCCAACTCTATATAAAGGAGGGAGGGGTGGAGAGCTGCGGCACGTCAATTGCATCGCGTGCAATAGAAGTCACCGAGATCAATCTCCACGGAAACCCTCCCCACTTTCGAGCCAAACCCTAGCCTTGCATCGCGTGCTAGCACACGGGTGTATGGCGTTCTGTCCCCGGACGTGTGGATACCGGTAGAGGCGCTGCTACATTGCGCGCTGTTGATCGGCTTCGGATCGGCTACGACATCGTGAATCGGCTGATTGGCGAATCGGCTGTCCCGGGTATCGGCGTCGGCTTGCGAGAATCGTCTACACTGTTCCGGATCGGATAGCCCTGATTGGCTGTTTCGCTGCACACTCCAATCGGTAACGATCTATCGGCCCTTACTTGCAAGTGTTCCTGGTTTGCGCGGTAGAAAATTTTTGTTTTCGGCTAGCGTAGCTTCCGCGTAACCCTTCAAGTATCCCTGCATAGTGGTTCAGGTGTAAGTATTGAGTTAGGGACCTACCAATGGTAGTGTGCCCATGATTGTGATGAGACGAAAGGCCTTTATGTGAATAATAACCTGAACCTAACAATGACATAAAGATTAAGTGAGTTTTCTCTCTTACCTTGGTAATGTCGAACTCCTCTCACCGCTAGGAAATGACGGCTAGAGTGCATGAGGACTTAAGATCATGGAGCGGTACTTGCCAAAGTGAGGTTATCGAAAAGCTTTGCCGTGACCGTCCCATATAGAGGGATGTAAGCTCATTCGATGAACAGTTGCGGAGTACGTGTAAAGTGTACATCCACTGCAGTGTGAGTCAATCAATCTATTCGAATAGCCGTGCTCGCGGTTAATGAGCAACGTGATAAGTTTCTCCTGTGGCTAGACTCATAAATTCTAAAATGATGGGTTGGTATGCATAATGATTTTGTATGCTGGTGGACTCAACTTCTCGACCTGCGAGAAGGGATAGACTCCCAAGAAAACCATGACGAACCGGAGACGGGAAACCATCCTTGGTATCATGATGGATGGCAGACAGAACCGTCGCCGATTTTAATATATTCTGGAACTAAAACTTGACTGGCTAGATGTTAGGTTTGTGAAATGATTTGTGAAAATTGGCTTTGTGCAAATGAACCTTAGCCATCCTTTGAATGACCCTGTCATGTGCACCATTCCATGTCGGCTTGCTGAGTACGTTGGGTACTCACCCTTACTATACGCACAAACTTCAGATGAAGGAAATGAAGAACTGGAGGACCCCTATGCTTACTACCAGGATGAATGAAGACAATGGAGCGCGCTAGGTCTTAGTCCCCAGTCGTTGCCTGTGGCAATCGACATGCCGCTGCTTTTTGTCTGCTAATCTCATCTAAACTCTGATTTGGTTGAATTCGGACCAGTAGGTCCTATATGTATTGGATATTGCCTTCGGGCCTATTAATGTAATAAGTTTGATGTAAGACTATTCGTGCACTTTGCACCTGGTAATTCAGAACTGTATTCGTGGGTACCAAACTACTCGATCCAGGGATATGGTACTATGAACACGAATGATTCCCGTCCTCAAAAACGGGGGTCGACAAACCATGAGCGCTTGCTTCTCCCCTTGAATCAGTGGTTTGTGGTTCATCCTGTCTTGTCGGGCTAGGGGCATAGTCAGTGGACGGAGCTGAGCTTGAATGGCTCGAGCTTGTCCTCGATGCTTTGCGCATAGCATCAAACAATCGTTTGACACCCTTCTTAATCCCTGTAGCTGCAAAAGAACACCAACACAAGAACACTCGGAACAGGTTAAAAATTAGTTCAAAACTAGTCAGCCATCCGAAAGTTAGCTGTTCTTGTGGAGCTTGGTCGCCACCACAAATCGTTCTTGCATGACAACACGTGGAGGAAACTCCGATTGCAAGAAAATTTTGAAATTTTTTTATGAACTTAGGACAAGAACATTATGAGAGCTCAAGAGAGGAAGAGAGAACTTGAGAGCAAACTAGTGCAACTCAATTTGGGGCAAGGAGAGCAAGCTCTCCACCTTGCCTTTTATAGAATGAGCTCACCCTTGGTTCGGCCGAACCAAGGGGTGCTCCTCTCCCCTCTAAACTTTGGATTCTCTTGTCCAAACATCATCACTCACTACACAAAAAGGTTTGAGAACCATGGGCCAACACTAGGGTTCGGCTGAGCCTTTGCGATGGGGTTTGGCCCCCACCCAAGGATCCAATGCTGAATCACTCAATTTGATTCAGCCTAGTGCATGTTTGATGATTGGAATCCAAGGAGAAAGCTTTGCCATGTTGAGCACAAGAATTGTTCAATATTAAAATCCTAATTCCAAGAGTTCTATATTTTTTCTATGCATGATTTGAAAAAGTAAACATGCCATGCTAATTATGCAAGGATTTAAATCAGAAATTGCAAGGAAATTAAATATGCATTTGGAAAAATAAATTGGGGATACATACCGATTTACCTGTCGGCAAGGACTCCTTGTTTAAAGTCCGACGAGCGGAACTTCCTCTGTGCAATTAAGCTTTTGCACCGCCTGGTCTCGGAGAAGTAGATGCTGATGACTTCACATGTTTCGCTCACCACACCATTTTGGTCTTCTCTTGTTTGTCCGGTGTGGTCGAGGATTTTTTTCAACTTCAGCGCTGGTTGAATTGACACCACCTGTCTCACCATCCTTTTGATTTTTCTTTGGAATGGTAGTTCTTTTTCCAAGAAATTCATCATGAACATGATGAGGCTGTCCTTCTCCGGGGGTTTAACTTTGACCTCCTTGATATTCTTTGTATTTGGCCTGTACTTGATTCTGACCATCGAACACTGCTCCACTCTTGGTTGAAAGTTGAATTCTCCTCCTTTCCATGGATGTGGAGTTGGATTTCTCCGGCTCCCACATCAATGCAGGCATCCACGGTGCTAAGGAACGGTCGCCCAAGAATGAGCGGCGTCCTTTTGTAGACATCCATGTCAAGCACCACAAAATCCACGGGAATAAAACAACCCCGGATTTTCACCAGAATGTCTTTGGCAATTCCCGTTGAATAGCGGACCGATGAATCGACCAGCCACAACCGCATCGGAGTTGATGCCAAGGTGGTGTAGTTCAACCGGTCAAAAACCTCCCTGGGCATGACGCTGACGCTTGCTCCAAGGTCACATAATGCATGGTGAAATTGCTATCCGCCAATTGAACAGGTAATTGTGGGGCACCCCGGATCTTTCTTCTTCTCAGGAAGCTGGTTGAGTATAGCTGCACTACACTCTTTCGTCAACTTAATGATTTCTGTGGTCGGCATCGACCTTTTGTTGTTGAGGATGTCCTTGAGGTAGCGAGCATAAGTAGGAACTTGCATCGCATCCATCATAGGGACATTGATGTGGATCTTCTGGATGACCTCAACAAAACGAGCAAACTGCTCATCCCTCGGTCGGCTTCCTGCTTCTTTTTTGCCTTCCCTGCATTGTTAGGATATGGCAGATCACGAGTGGTTTTACCCCCTCGTGTGGTCACCGCACTAACATTTTCAAGAGAAGGTTCAGGTTGCCTCGGAATCTTCCTCGTTTCAGATGAAGGGATAGCAACAACCAATTGAGCTAATTGTGTTTCTAACATTTTATTAAAACTCAACTGGTTTTTGATAGCAGAGGAAAAACCTTCGATTTTGGCATTTATATTCTCTAAAGATTTGTCATTGGCCACTAACTTCTTAGAAATGTTTTCATTAATTTTAGCCTGGCCTAAGACAAGATCTTTTAAGGAGGGTTGATTCGAATTGAAAGCATGGGAAGAATTGTTACCACCTTGATAGTAAGGGTGTTGTTGATTCCACCCTTGACCTCCTTGTGGACGATATCCGTTGTTCTTCAGATAGAATGCGTCTTCATTGGTCTCGGGACAATTATTCCCCGAGTGGCCAGTGTTGCCACATGTCTCGCACGTCATGCGAACATCTATGGCCTAAACTCCTTCGACATTGTCATCCAGCTTCTTCAGTAAGAGGCCTAGCTTAGCGGCGAGCATGTTCGTTTCCTTAACGTTATGCATGCCCCGCTTACAGGGTTAGAGACGATCGTCGCTCCACCCTTGGTTGGAAACCATCTTTTCCATTAACTCCATCGCGTGAGCGATAGTTAACAAAAAGAAAGCTCCTCCCGCAGCAACATCTATATGATCAGAGGCGACCGTAGTCAACCCGTTGTAGAAGTTTTGGATTATGAGCCAGTTGTCCATCCCGTGATGAGGGCAAGCCAAGATGTATTCTTGGAAGCGCTTCCACGCTTCGGGGATCGACTCATTCGATGTCTGCGGAAAACTCAAAATCCTTCCGCGAAGGGCATTGGTCTTACCCATCGGAAAGAATTTCATGAGGAACGCATTAGAACATTTTTCCCAGGTATCCACAACACTTCGGTTCGCATAGAACCACTGTTTCACCCTCTCGATCAGAGAGAACGGGAACAATCGGAGTCGGATAGCATCTTGTGTGACTCTTTGATGGTAAAAGTGTTGCAGATCTCCAGGAACATCTAGAGATTAGCACTCATGTCCTCATTGGCTTTCCCACAGAATGGGTTAGCCTACACCATAGTGATGAGACCAATCTTGATTTCAAAACTGGCTTCCCCCGTGTTTACTACCGGTCCGGTACGGACATTGGCAACCGAGGGTGTCGATACATCACAAAGTGTCTTCTGGGCCATTGAGCATGATATAAATGACGGTTCAACCGCCGAGAGGATGACTTGAGGAGGAACGACACGAGGTATATACAAGTACTTAATATTTATTCTTAGACCAATGTCTTCCTCGACAATGGTGCAAGAAATGATTGTTGGTATTTCTTATGTTTAGAGATAAATCTGCAAGCGCACGGATATACCATTGTAGCATTTAACCAAGGGAGTATTCTAAGCGTATCTTTATTTATTTTATCCCAAGGGAAGACTGTGGTCAGGAAGAGAATATTAAGGTACTATGGATATTCATAAGTTGTAATTGAGATGCCTAAGTCTAGACAGGGGTAAGAGGTATTTGGATAAAGGTAGTGTGACACACACAGAAGAGTCCTAATAAAATAGTACACTAGAGCTAAGTCGAGAATAGTATTTAGAGTTAGGTTTCTAAAGTTCTTCTAGTATGAGTATATAGATTATACAACTAATTATAGTCATGGTTAGTTGCCCAGTTCTATGCTCCCAGGACTACGGGGGTACCACCTCCCAGTGACCCAGCCTGCCACCATTAAGCAATCTCTTACCATTCGCCCTACACCATACCTGAACATGGAGGATTACAATGGACGGATAAGGCTGTCACCACCTGCCGCCTACCTCTACAGCGCATGGGATATGCCCATAACCAAGTCTATGAAACAATCTAAGCATGATGCTTACATTACCATAGATACCTTTACCTCCTAGGACGTCAATGACTAAGGCAAAGGCACACCTACATCCTAATTGCACATTCGACCGTGTCCATGACAATAGAGTTACTCGTCTAACCATAACATAACTATTATATAAACTATAAATGGAACACATGTCTACGAAAGTAGAATATGAACCACACCCAGATAAACTCAAAAATTGATATATTAATAAGCTCAAAGTTGTACAAAGGAAGAAAGATACAGAAGACATACCCGACTTCCAAAGGCGACTCGGGAACCGAGTATAAACTCTAAACTATTCCTAAACTCCACTAGCCTAGAGACTAAGATAGAAATGTAGGAACTACTTCTTGTGGTGTGTGTTGAGTGAAGTGAAGCCTTCTCCTTTTATAGCCTCCTAATGATGGTTATGAAGTTGGTTATTAACCGCCAAACACCCATAACAGCCTTAAGAAACCAATGTGGAGCTGCCCCGTGTGAGGAAGGAGGCTGGGTCGCCTCCACTGGTTCGGTCGAACCCTAGTTCGGCCAAACCAGTGGCACCACCTCTAGCCACCAACTTTGGTCAGAGGCTGACTTGTGGGCCCCTAAGTCAGTCCCTGGGTACTTGGCCCCACCGTAAGTCAGTTTTTCCTGACTTGTTGGCCCTCCGATACGCGGGAAGCTGACATGGCAAGCACTGATTGGTCGGAGTTGTGCTTCTTCGCTATGCGAGCGTGTCTTCGCTTTATTTATTTATAAATGTTCCTGCATTCTTATTAATTCTAAGGACATGCTGAAAGAAATTTTATAAAAACTCGAGTGAAAAAGAGTTACAAGAGAGAACTTACAAAACAAGCTAAACAGGTAGCAATGCAAAAAAAGATATTCATAAGACTGCTTTTAGATGTCCTGGTGCAATCGACTTGTATGAGTGGGTTGTTAGGACTTTTGGTTTGAAGAGTGTTGGTGCTACGTATCAAAGAGCTATGAATTATATATTTAATGACCTTATCGGATTGCTAGTTGAAATTTATATTGATGATGTGGTTGTTAAGTCAAAGGAAGTTGATGGTCATTAAGCCGATTTATGGAAGGTATAAGAAAGAACCAGGAAGTATGGCTTAAAGATGAATCCAAATAAATGTGCCTTTGGTGTATCAGTTGGACAATTTTTGGGGTTTATTATTCATGAAAGAGGGATTGAGATCGTTAACAAAGTATTAAGGTTATCAGAGATATAAAACCTCTAGAAAATAAGACCAAGTTACAATCTTGGATCGGCAAGATTAATTTTGTCAAAAGGTTTATATTAAACTTGTTAGGGAGAATTGAGCCATTTACGCCATTGTTGCAGTCGAAGGCCAACCAAGATGTTATATGGGGTGAAAAACAACAGAAAGCTTTGGATAATATCAAGGAGTATTTGAGTTCTCCTCCAGTTTTAATGGCACCACGAAAAGGGGTTCCATTCAAGTTATATTTGTCAACCGATGAGAAGTCTATCGGATCAATCTTGATTCAAGAATTACAAAGAGGGCTATATTTTAGCTTAGCAGGAGGCTTTTGGATGCTGAATCAAGGTATATCCCAGTGGAGAAATTATGTTTATGTTTATATTTTTCATGTACCAAGTTAAGGCATTATCTATTGTCCAATGAGTGCACTGTGGTTTGCAAAGCCAATGTGGTGAAATATATGCTGGCAGCTCCAGTATTGAAAGGGAGGATTGGAATGTGGATTTTTGCTTTAACGGAGTTTGATTTGCGATATGAATTTGCTAAGGCAGTTAAGGGTCAAGCTATAGCCGATTTCAACATCGGGATGAATCAATTGGGCATGTTGCCAATGCCTTGGACACTATTTTTTGATGGGTCTGTTTGCACACATGGATGTGGTATCGGTTTAGTTACTGTTTTGCCTCGGGGGGCATGTTTTGAGTTTGCATTTACAATCAAGCCGTATTATACAAATAATCAAGCAGAATATGAGACGGTTGTCAAAGGACTTCAATTATTAAAAGAGATAGAAGCCGACGCAATAGAGATTATTGGTGATTTATTGTTGGTAATCAAGAAATTGTCAGGAGAGTATGAGTGCAAAAGTGAAATTCTAAGGTTTATAATGAAAGGTGTAAGGAGTTGATGAAGAATTTCAAGATCATAACTATGTAGCATATTGCTAGAGAACAAAATAATGAGGCCAATGACTTAGCTCAGGGTGCATCGTTGTATAAGCCGATGTTGAAAGATGTCGAGATTGAAGTTGCTAGTCTTGATGGTGATGATTGAAGATATGAGATTGTTGAATATTTGAAGAACCCTTCTCAATCGGCGTCGAGAAAGTTGAAATAGAAAGCCCTTAAATATGTTTTGCTTGATGGTGATTTATATTATTGGACAATTGATGGAGTTTTGCTTAAATGTTAGAATTTAGAGGAAGCTAAAGTTGTTGTGTGTGAAGTACACGAAGGCATTTGTGGAACACATCAATCGGCTCATGTGGTTGCTTCGTCAAGTTGGGTATTTTTGGCCTACAATGCTGGAGGATTGTTTCAGATATTATAAAGGATGTCAGGATTGTCAGAAGTTTAGAGCAGTTCAAAGAGCACCAGCATTGGCTATGAATCGTATTGTCAAGCCATGGCCATTCAGAGGTTAAGGAATTGATATGATCGGCCAGATCGATCCACCATCAAGCAAGGGACATAAGTATATCTTGGTGGCAATAGATTATTTTACAAAGAGGGGTGAGAATGTTCCATTGAAGAAAGTTGATTCCAAGGATGCTATTGAGTTTGTGAAGGAGCATATAATCTATCGATTTGGGATTCCACACACTATAACTATGGATCAGGGTTCTATTTTTGTGTCAGATGTGTTTGTTCAATTTGCCGATAGTGTGGGAATTAAGTTGTTAAATTCGTCTCGTTATTATGCAGAAGCCAATGGACAGGCAAAAGCATCAAACAAGTGCTTGATCAAGTTGATTAAGAGGAGAATTGTAGAATAGCCAAGGAGGTGGCACACTACTTTAGCCGACTCGTTATGGGCTTATCGGACTTGTCATGGAGCTACACAAGTACCACCTTATCAACTTTTATATGGGCATGAAGCTATTCTATCTTGGGAAACTAACATCGGCTCAAGATGGATTTCATTACAAAATGAGATATCGGCTAATGATTATCATAACTTGATGATTGATGGTTTAGAAGATTTGGACAGGTCCAAATGCGTGCTTTGGAGAAAATTAAGAGGGACAAAGACAGGGTTTCAAGGCATTATAATGAAAAAGTTACGCCAAAGTATTTTGAAGAAGGGGAACTTGTTTGGAAGTTGATATTGCTGGTAGGGACAAAGGATAATAATTTGGAAAATGGTCACCTAATTTGGAAGGGTCCTTTCAGATTCATCTTTTTGTACCGAAAAATGCTTATATGCTTGAAGAATTAGATGGAGAGGTTTTTGGAAGAGCACATAATGGATAATATTTGAACAAATACTACCCAAGTGTCTGGATTAATTCATAATCGGTTGTTTAGCCGATTTATGGTAAAGCCAATAGATGGTCGATATTAAATATCTCCCTTAGACAAAATTTTTGCTGAAAGAAAGCAAAAGCAGGAATCGACTCATAGGCTGATGAATTTATTACACTGTGACAAAGTTAACTATTTATAGCACAATATGTTGAGCAGAGATTGAAGTGTTTCAGCAGTTCATGGTTACATCAACACAAAAATTTTTGGATTGCCGATATTGCACGCAGATGAATTTGATCAACTTCATTATGGAGCAGAGATCGTCAGCATTGGATCTTGGCACTGGCTTGATTGCTTTGCTTTGTTGGGCTAGGTAGCGAGATGATGCTTTCAATCTGGATCGTTGATCTTCGCTCGCCATGGGGAAATCGACAGGGTTCTTTTCTTCTGATGCCAAGTCTTTGTGGGTTTGCTCCAATTTGGCCAGAAGATTGGCTTCTTGCTGTTTTAGGTCATTGATACACTTCCGTGTGGTTTCTGGGCCTAAAGTCAGTTCATCGAGCTTAGCCTTGTCGTCTTGAACTTGTTACTGGCTCGATTGGAGGGTCAATTCTAGAGATCGTAGTTGGATACGATCGGCCATGCAACACAAACTCTTTGGACATGGAATCGATGGGATTCAAGGTCAGCAGCAGGAGTCAAGACATTGAGGATATCGTCAATAAGTTAATCCTAGATTTGTTCTATCCTACTCCTGACCGAGCCACTATTTTCAACTAAAGCATCAATTGATGCATTTAGCCGATCAATGATTTCAAGAAGTTGGCTTCTGTGTGCTTCAGGAGGTGGAGCGCTAGCCTTGCTGATGATTTCTTCCTCATCCTCATCCAAGAATTGGCTTATATCAAAATAAAACATATTGGCCAAATTCTACAAGTTAGAAAAGTTATATTAAAAGGGTTAATATGATTAAATCATGGGATTTGGCAAGGTAAAATTTACCAGAATCGTTGGGGCAACAGCTTCATCGGCTTGGTGGCTCTCGGCAAAGGAGGGGGTATGTTCACTCGAAATTTGCTGATGAGGTGAGACCGATAGAGCTACAGGATATAGAAAGAAGACAAAGTTTAGAAGATGATTATTTTGTTAAGGAGATGAAATTGAAGGTATTTAATGATGTTGGAGGTGTTTCCTGATGGGGGAGATCGAGGGAATCACAAGCTGTAAGATAGAGATAGTTATTGAGATATGCATCTGATCATGATGGAGTGGAAGTAGAGGAGTTAACAATATTGGAGAGCTTGCTGATGAGGAGATAATTGCCGAGGTGCATTGGTGTCGCTTATATCATCTTTGACAATTGGTGCAACAACATCGGCGTTGTCATTGGTATTGGCAGCGGCATCAATTTCTACATTAAGGACTTCTTCATCCAGGACGGCTGCTACGTCTGAATCAACTTCAGGGAGCTCATCTTCTATGGCTGGGGGATCGACTTTTTACTTTTTGCTGATCTTGTGTGAAGCCGTTTTCTTTCGTTTGCTTTTGGTGCTCCGGATCGGCTCTCGGATTTGGCCTTGAAGTAAGGATGAAGAGGGAGGTGCCCCGATGCTGACTAGGGAGGGAGCTAAGTCCCCTGATGGAGCCAGAGCCGATGCATATTCAATCGGTAGGCCGCTTTTACTCATAGTTGGTGGTTCAGTATCTGTAAACTGCAAGAAAGATGTGTTAAAAGTATGAAGTGAGAGATAAAATAGAAAAGAGGTGATGGGCAAAATTACCTAAGGACTGAGTGATGGATCAATCAGAGTTAAGTAGAAGCTTGAGGGAAGGACGAAGAGATGCAGCTTCCCTTTGTTAGTGATATGCCCTAGAGGCAACATGGAGATGTTGGATATCACGTCAATGTTTATGTATTTATGAATAAAGTGTTATTCAGTTCCATGAAATAGACATCTTGTATTGATCAATAAGTACGTGACTTATTTATGAGACTCGATATGTATGAATCTATTTCTAAACGATCCCTGATCATATGTCATATTGTTGGAACAAATATGATTCTAAGATCGGCATGTTTATTGATTGATGATCATGTCTCATAGATCATGGGTATGGTGATACCAAATCAATAAACATGGACATATGTGTTGGAGAACACATTGTTGGATAGACCCACCATGAGACACTACGGGAATTAATGTGCCATTAGTTGGTCTCGGGTAGTGTTGGTACAAAGTCCTTAGACCTGAGATCACCATGGATTCCAACATGTGTAGTAGCCTACTTTGGGACTACCAAACGCTATTCCGTAATGGGTAGTTATAAAGGTAGTTTTCGGGTTTGCTATGAAACATGGAGTGGGATGTGAGTGATCAAGATGGAATTTGCCCCTCCTTTGGAGAGATATCTCTGGCCCTCGAGGTAATGGATTATGGAAATGCATGGCCATGCTAAGTTGATTGAGGAGTCAATCAACGGACGGATAATCCAATACGGTTCGAGTGAATGGTTAAGTTATTGAAGGGATGGCACACATCTTGCCTATAGCTTAACCGGTATCGTGAGGCAAAGGGATTTGTGTACACATTACAGGTTCGAGCCGATATTATATTCTTGTATACTATGGTGTCAATATGTGCTGCTAGGCGCCGCTGTTGACAGGTCGGCTGAGTTGGACTCGAGCCGACGATCGGCTAAGTTAGACTATAGCCGAAACCGAGTATACCCGAACCTACGGGTCGCACGCTTAAGGGGATAAGAACGGGCATTCGAGTTGGACTCGGATACGGCTCGATCGGATAGGGATCCGATCGGATAGAGTCCTATGGGCTTACGACGTGTGAGCGGCCAACTCTATATGAGATACGGATGAGATCCAATTCAAAATAGAGTCCTATGGGCTTACGACGTGTGAGCGGCCAACTCTATATGAGATACGGATGAGATCCAATTCAAAATAGAGTCCCGAGCGGCTACTAATCTCGGTTGGCCAACTCTATATAAAGGAGGAAGGGGTGGAGAGCTGAGATATATCAATTGGATCGCGTGCAACGAAGTCGCCGAGATCAATCTCCACGGAAACCCTCCCCACTTTCGAGCCAAACCCTAGCCTTGCATCGCGTGCTAGCACACGGGTGTTCGGCGTTGTCCCCGACGTGTGGATACCGGTAGAGCGCGCTGCTACGTTGCGCGCGTTGATCGGCTTCGGATCGGTGTCTCCGGAATCGGCTACACGTCCGGATCGGATTGCCCTGATTGGCTATTCCGCTGCGCTCTACTCCAATCGGTAACGATCTATCGGCCCTTACTTGCAAGTGTTCCTGGTTTGCGCGGTAGAATTTTTTTGTTTTCGGCTAGCGTAGCTTCCGCGTAACCCTTCAGTGGTATCGAGCTAATCTTGCTTAGTTCGGGTTTTAGATTGGATCTGGAACAAGTTTTGTGCACGGGTTGATTAGATCAATCGGTTTTACGGGATCGTTGAGGAGGGTTAATGGTAATTGCGTTCCTTGATAGTGTATCGGAACGGCGTAATGTGATTACGTCGAAGCAATTTCTATATGACTCGGTTTGAGTTGGGTTCGAGATAGCGTTCCTTGATAGTGTATCGGAACGGTATAATGTGATTATACCGAAGCTATCTCGTAGTCCGACTTTGTTGCTGCCTCGCGCCTACGCAAACCATCTCCCTTGATAGTGTATCGGGACGGCATAATATGATTATGCCGACATGGTTTCCGTAAGCGATTTCATAGATTGGATCTATGAATTTCGTATGGTGTTCGGGCGCTGCCCGAAGCCCCTCGACCCCCGCCCGCTAACCGGCTAGCGGGACCGCCGTGTGCGTACCCCCTTATAGGTCGTCTCGATGCCGTAGCTCGCGATAAGTAGAAAACGTTTCTACGCCTAACTTGTTTTTGCAGAGAATGCTTTGAGATGGTATGGCCCTATTGTATGTATGAGATGGATGTGATGCATGTAATATTCTTTCATATGTGCAATCCCGTAATATTCTTTCATACGTGCAATGCTTGTAATATTCTTTCACGACTGCGAGTCGATGTAATCTTCAATTAGAGCTTCTATAGTAGTAGCTTAGTTTGAAGATATCAAGCATTCGATACTTGGAAGATGGTGCCGAAGATGGAGATCCTCGGCGCCGACATGGAGATGGAGATCACCATGTGAAGGGGGCCATACTATTTCATTATATGCTATTCTTCTTGCTTTCATATGTGATATGTTTGTTTGATAGGATAGCATCCCTCTCAAAATTAAGTAGTAATGATGCCCTTCCAAATGTTGCACCGTCACCGTTATGCTCGTCAATGGTGGGTCCGCCAAAGCAGAGTGCCATTCTCTATCATAACACGAGGGGGTATATGTCGAACATATACATGCAGGGAGCATTTGGTTTACTTAACAAGGCTATCAAAACAGTTTTGGGCCTTGGGGCATAGGTTGGCGCCGGGGCATGGAGATGCCACACCAACAACAAGAGTCACATAGAGATGTGATTAGCAAGGAGTTGCTTACCGATGTTATTAATTTTCTAGCAGTGATGCCAAAGCTCACTAGAAAATTAATTAACATGTGGATCTTGACCCAATACGTAACCTAGAGGGAAGGTGAAAAATACGTAATGGGAGTCTTATGTTAAATTGTTTAACAAAAGACATAGCATAAACATTGTGCTAAACTTTGCTTTTTCTGTTGTAGAATAAATGGCGGCTAATACTACACCCAGTACCTTTAATTTGCGATCTATTCTCGAAAAGGAAAAATTAAATGGAACAAACTTTATGGATTGGTATCGCAACTTGAGAATTGTTCTCAAGCAAGAGCGTAAGCGATACGTTCTTGAAGTACCCTATCCCGAGGATTTGCCTAATAACGCCACGCAACCGCACGGAGGGCTTATGAGAAGCACACTAATGATGCCCTAGATATAAGCCGTCTCATGCTTGCTACAATGTCCCCGAGCTTCGAAGCAATATGAGAGCGCGATGCTCACACTATTATTCGGGGCTGCGTGGCATGTTTGAGAACCAAGCTCGGGCCGAGAGGTTCAACACCTCAAAGTCCTTGTTTGCGTGCGAGCTTATTGAGGGGAATCCCGTCGATCCGCATGTGATAAAAATGATTGGCTACATTGAGAGTCCGGAAAAACTAGGTTTTCCCCTTAGCCAAGAGTTGGCTACTGATGTGATTCTCCAGTCGCTCCCTCCGAGCTTCGAGCCATTCATATTAAACTATCACATGAACAACATGGATAGAACCTTGGCTGAATTGCATGGGATGCTAAAGACAGCTGAGGAGAGTATCCAGAAAAATGGTCATCATGTGATGATGATGCAGAAGGCTAAGCGCAAACCACCTGTCAAGAAACTTTGCACCAAGAGGAAGTTAACTCCCGATGAGATCGCGAGTGCCTCTAATGCAAAGAAGGGCAAGAAGGGGTCGGCGGCATCGATGCCGTTTGCTTCTACCGCAAGGAGACAGCCACTGGAAGAGGAACTGCAAGAAGTACATGGAGGATCTCAAAAAGAAGCAAAGTACGACTTCGCTTCAGGTATTAATGTTATAGACATTAATCTTGCTACTTCACCTACGACTCTTGGGTATTTGATACCGGATCGTAGCTCATATTTGCAAATCGTTGCGGAATGAGAAGAAGTAGAGGATTGAGAAGGGGCGAGGTGAACTGCGCGTCGGCAATGGAGCAAGCGTTGCTACGCTTGCTGTCGGCACAAGTACCACTTCATCTACCTTCGAGATTAGTTTTGGAATTAAATAATTGTTATTGTGTTCCAACACTATGTCAAAACGTTATTTCCGCTTCATGTTTGCAAGCGGAAGGATATGATTTTAGATCAATGAACAATGGTTGTTCAATATATCTCGAGATATGTTCTATTTTCATGCTCCATTGGTGAATGGATTATACGTTTTGAATCTTGAAGTGTCTCCCATCTATAACATTAATACGAAAGGCAACTCTCTAATGATATAAACCCCACGTTTATCGGCATTGTCGCTTAGGCCATATAAATAAGAAACGCATGGAGAAGCTCCATAAGGATGGATTGCTTCACTCTTTTGATTTTGAATCATTTGAGACATGTGAGTCTTGTTTACTTGGTAAGATGACAAAGGCACCTTTCACGGGACACGGTGAGAGAGCAAGTGACTTATTGGCACTCGTACATACCGATGTATGTGGACCAATGAGCTCAACGGCCGAGGTGGTTATCGCACTTCATTACCTTTACCGATGACTTTAGTAGATATGGTTATATCTACTTAATGAGGCATAAGTCCGAATCCTTTGAAAAGTTCAAAGAATTCCGAATGAAGTACAGAATCATTTAGGGAAAACAATCAAGTTTCTACGATCGGATCGTGGAGGAGAATACTTGAGCCAAGAGTTTGGTAATCATCGAAAGATTGTGGAATTGTTCCACGCTTGACTCCGCCAGAACTCCACAATGGAATGGGGTGTCCGAACGGAGAAATCGCACCTTGTTGGACATGGTGCGGTCGATGATGAGCCAAAGTGATCTTCCGTTATCTTTCGGGGATATGCTCTTGAAACAAATGCGCTCACACTAAATAGAGTTCCATCTAAGTCGGTTGAAAAGACACCATATGAGATATGGACAGGGCAACCCCTAGTTTGTCTTTTCTCAAAATATGGGGATGCGAAGCTTATGTAAAACGTTTACTGATCGACAAGCTCACACCCAAATCGACAAGTGCTTCTTTGTGGGATATCCTAAGGAAACCAAGGGATATTACTTTTATAATCGGGAACAAGGCAAAGTGTTTGTCGCCCGACACGGTGTCTTCTTGGAGAAAGAGTTTCTTTCAAGAAGGGTTAGTGGGAGCAGGATGTATCTTGAAGAAGTTCAAGAAACACCAGAAAATGTTTCAGCAACCACAGAACCACAACAGGAGGAGCAAAGTGTTGCGCCACCAGTTGTAGATACACCAGCCCCACGGAGGTCTGAAAGATCACGTCGTGCACCTGACAGGTACACAGGTGCGGAACAACGTGATATATTGTTGTTAGACAACGATGAGCCTAAGGCCTATGAGGAAGCGATGGTGGGACCCGATTCCAACAAGTGGCTTGGAGCCATGAAATCCGAAATAGAATCCATGTACGACAATCAAGTTTGGAACTTGGTTGATCCACCTGATGGTGTCAAAACCATTGAGTGCAAATGGGTTTTTAAGAAAAAGGCCGATATGGATGGAAATGTTCACATCTATAAGGCGCGATTGGTGGCGAAAGGTTTTAAACAGATTCAAGGAGTTGATTATGATGAAACCTTCTCGCCCGTCGCAATGCTTAAATCTATTCGGATTATCCTAGCGATTGCTGCATATTTCGACTATGAGATATGGCGAGATGGATGTCAAAACGGCTTTCCTAAATGGAAACCTAAGCGAGGATGTATACATGATACAACCTCGGGGTTTTGTCGATCCAGAATCGCTCGGAAAGATATGCAAGCTACGAAATCCATTTATGGATTGAAGCAAGCATCTCGGAGTTGGAATATTCGTTTTGATGAAGTAATCAAAGGGTTTGGTTTCATCAAAAACGAAGAAGAGGCCTGTGTTTACAAAAAGGTCAGTGGGAGCGCAATTGTATTTCTAATCTTATATGTGGATGACATATTACTGATTGGAAATGATATCCCTATGCTTGAATCCGTCAAGTCTTCATTGAAAAATAGTTTTTCCATGAAAGACTTAGGGAGGCAACATATATATTAGCATTCGGATCTATAGAGATAGATCCAAGAGGCTAATTGGATTAAGCCAAAGTACATACATTGACAAGGTGTTGAAAAGGTTCAACATGCATGATTCCAAGAAAGGTTTCTTGCCCATGTCACATGGCATTAATCTTAGCAAGAATCGGTGTCCTCGGACACATGATGAGCGGAATAAGATGGGTATGGTTCCATATGCTTCGGCAATTGGATCCATCATGTATGCCATGCTTTGTACACGCCTGCATGTCTCGTACGCTTTGAGTGCTACGAGCAGATACTGCAGCAGATCCAGTGAAGGTCACTGGATCGCCGTAAAGAATATCCTTAAGTACTTGAGAAGAACTAAGGATATGTTCCTAGTCTATGGAGGTGAAGAAGAGCTCGTTGTAAGTGGTTACACCGATGCTAGCTTCCAAACAGACAAGGATGATTATAGATCGCAATCTGGGTTCGTGTTCGCCCGAACGGAGGCGCGCACTGGAAGAGTTCCAAGCGGGATACCGTTGCTGATTCTACAACGGAGGCCGAGTACATTGCTGTTCTAAGCCGCAAAGGAGGCTGTTTGGATCAAGAAATTCGTTTCGAGCTTGGTGTGATGACTAGTACGACTGGTCCAATGTCTCTCTATTGTGACAATAGTGGAGCCATTGCGCAAGCCAAGGAGCCGAGGTCACATCGAAGTCCAAACACATACTTCGGCGATATCATCTCATCCGCGAGATTGTGGACAGAGGTGATGTCAAGATATGCAAAGTGCACACGGATCTCAACATAGCCGATCCGCGACAAAACCTCTCCCTCACCAAAGCATGAGGCGCACACAAGAGCAATGGGTATTAGATACTTACATGATTGACTCTAGTGCAAGTGGGAGATTGTTAGTGATATGCCCTAGAGGCAACATGGAGATGTTGGATATCACGTCAATGTTTATGTATTTATGAATAAAGTGTTATTCGGTTCCATGAAATAGACATCTTGTATTGATCAATAAGTACGTGACTTATTTATGAGACTCGATATGTATGAATCTATTTCTAAACGATCCTCGATCATATGTCATATTGTTGGAACAAATATGATTCTAAGATCGGCATGTTTATTGATTGATGATCATGTCTCATAGATCATGGGTATGGTGATACCAAATCAATAAACATGGACATATGTGTTGGAGAACACATTGTTGGATAGACCCACCATGAGACACTACAGAATTAATGTGCCATTAGTTGGTCTCGGGTAGTGTTGGTACAAAGTCCTTAGACCTGAGATCACCATGGATTCCAACATGTGTAGTAGCCTACTTTGGGACTACCAAACGCTATTCCGTAATCGGGTAGTTATAAAGGTAGTTTTCGGGTTTGCTATGAAACATGGAGTGGGATGTGAGTGATCAAGATGGAATTTGCCCCTCCTTTGGAGAGATATCTCTGGCCCCTCGAGGTAATGGATTATGGAAATGCATGGCCATGCTAAGTTGATTGAGGAGTCAATCAACGGACGATAATCCAATACGGTTCGAGTGAATGGTTAAGTTATTGAAGGGATGGCACACATCTTGCCTATAGCTTAACGGTATCGTGAGGCAAAGGGATTTGTGTACACATTACAGTTCGAGCCGATATTATATTCTTGTATACTATGGTGTCAATATGTGCCGCTAGGCGCCGCGTGATGCATCGGCTGAGTTGGACTCGAGCCGACGATCGGCTAAGTTAGACTATAGCCGAAACCGAGTATACCTGAACCTACAGGGTCGCACGCTTAAGGGATAAGAACAGGCATTCGAGTTGGACTCGGATACGGCTCGATCGGATAGGGATCCGATCGGATAGAGTCCTATGGGCTTACGACGTGTGAGCGGCCAACTCTATATGAGATACGGATGAGATCCAATTCAAAATAGAGTCCTATGGGCTTACGACGTGTGAGCGGCCAACTCTATATGAGATACGGATGAGATCCAATTCAAAATAGAGTCCTGAGCGGCTACTAATCTCAGTTGGCCAACTCTATATAAAGGAGGAAGGGGTGGAGAGCTGAGATATATCAATTGGATCGCGTGCAACAGAAGTCGCCGAGATCAATCTCCACGGAAACCCTCCCCACTTTCGAGCCAAACCCTAGCCTTGCATCGCGTGCTAGCACACGGGTGTTCGGCGTTACGTCCCCGGACGTGTGGATACCGTAGAGGCGCTGCTACGTTGCGCGCTGTTGATCGGCTTGGATCGGCAGTCTCCGGAATCGGCTACACTGTTCCGGATCGGATTGCCCGATTGGCTATTCCGCTTGCGCTCTACTCCAATCGGTAACGATCTATCGGCCCTTACTTGCAAGTGTTCCTGGTTTGCGCGGTAGAATTTTTTTTGTTTTCGGCTAGCGTAGCTTCCGCGTAACCCTTCACCATTCTCCCCACCATCGGTCGAAAGATTGGTCGCGTAAAGAGTGGCTATCAAAATTGACTAAGGGACGAAGTACAAGGCCTTCAATTATGTGTGCCGATTAAAGATAATGGCAAAAGGCACATAATTTCTAGGGAAGACATCATAGAATTGCTCAAACCAAAATTTAAAGTCATCTACTGATGGTCCTGCTCCAGGGTAAGCCGATGTTGCTTCTCCCAGAGATGTGCATCATCGAAATGTAGCATCAGCGTCTTCAGCATAACCGGTTGGGAATACAGATTCTTCAAGAGGAGGTCGCTCTGCTAATTCAACTATGTAAAAAGGTTGAGCCTTAGTTGTATAAACCACCAAGGGCCCTCAATGTGGCCTATCGGCTTGTTAGCAAGCAATTTGGCCGATGCTTGGTGCACAAGATGATAGGTGGCTCCGAGAAGATACTGCCCTAGGGGCATGGTTTTATCCCTCAGAGAGGGCTTGAGCGATGTGTTGGAGATTGGATGGGCCCAACGGTTGTTCCACAGAACACAAATCTTTCGAGCCAAAGATTTAGGAAGGCAACATGTTCTCGATCTGTTATTTGTCTTGTTTGGCATGCCTTGCAATATATCATGACTAGCCGCCAGGTCCTTTTGTTTCTAGCTTGTGGGTATACTTATACCTCGGATCGATAAAGTTGATCGATGAAGATATGTTGAGGCCAGTCAGCATAGTGATATCAAGTAGAGTTGGGGTCATTGGCCCATGGTTGAAGAGGAAGGCGTTCAAGGTGTCAGACTAGAAGTATGTGGCTGATGTCATCAGGGGTTCATTCTTTTTCATCTTGGCCAAGGATAAAGATAGACATTGGGATATGCCGATGTCAGATCAAAATTGGTACTTGGACGGCAGCTGTGTTAATAACAAAATTTTGCAAGGTATTCAGAGTCAAAGAATAGTTCTTGCCAAATTTGACTACACATCGGTTGAAGGCTGTATCAGCCGATACAGAGTCGGACTCGGTCGGCCGATATAGACAGGGCAGCCGATACAGCTAGTTTCGGGTTCAAGTTGGGCTCGGATTGAGGATTTGAATTTAATTTATTGCCAGACAAGGATAGAGTCCATTACAAAAAATTGTATCTATTAATTAGGAATATTAATGAGTCATATTCATTAGGGATATTTTGATAAGAGTCCGACTAAGGGACTTATTTGTATGTTTTTGTAATTTAGGAGTTTGAGTCGTATCCAACATGGACAAGATTGTATATTTGGGTATAAATAGATTCCCATGGTCGTATAAAAGAAAGGACAGTTTAATACACACTTTCAGCGCATCGTCACCCTAGTTTTCTAGGTATTCATATCGACAAGTTCTTGTTTCGAGTTGAGCTGCATCGGTTTCTCCGACAAGGAGTAAGGCTTATGATGGTGGGTTGTATCGGTGGGTCTAGTGCTTACATCTTTTCGACACTCTAATCTAACTTATGCATCTGCCTATTTATCATAAACCCTAATTAATCTAAACTGGCAACTCTGTTTACTTGTATCGGCTAACCCTTCTTTAGGGTTTTGTTGATATCGATTAAACCGTTTTGCTGATATAGATTAGCTAAGATATCCACCACCCTGAAAATCAGTCAAAGGCTTGATTATTTACACTTTATGTTTGTTTTCATACTTACTGTTGCATCAATTAAGTTTGACCTACTAAGTCATGCTTAGAATCATAAAAACTAACCTGCCTTGGATTGCTAATAAGAGTAGTATCAGAGTTTCATCCAATCTTACCTGGTATCACTCTTTTGCTTTAAGTCATATGTTTTACTTTGCTTAATTAGTTGTATCTATCATTTTATTTACATTTATCAACTCTTTCGATCTACTAAGCTTGTTATCAACCTCACACTATCTCGGTTAGGTAAGATCTATTGAGGTCATAATCTATTTAGTAGATTCAATCAAGGTCAATAGTCTTATATAAGGTTATATCGGAGTTTTAGCCGATATGTTATCTAATCGCCCAAGATATTTCATCGGCAATGATCTAGTCCATATAACTATTTAAATTGTTTACTCTTGGTTATAAGCAATTAATACTGCCTCGGTTAGGTCCGATCTATCATAATTGCTTGTAGCTAAGAGAAAGACTAAATTAGTTATTACATGTAATTCATATCTACAGCCAATCATGATTCTTTTGGGTCTAATCTTCCATAACTGTTCATTGGCTAGCTATTTCGATCATATAATTATATAACAATTGACTTTAATAATATCAATTTTATGCTGCATCGATTAGTTCAACCTATAGGATTGATCTTGTTAAAGAAAAGTTGTTTATGGTTATATCAAATTTAAATCTAGTTCGACCACTATCTTCTACGAGCCGATTTGACTCAATCGCATTAGTTAGGTCATCACGATACATCATCGGCCTATCGGTCGATCGGTTATCATCTTCAAACGTTTACCATGTCTTGTTGGTTGAAGGATCAAACCAACAAGCACGCCCACGTTCTTTTCACTATCATTTTGGACCTGCACTGGAGCTAAGACGAACTCCTAGGCCGTCGTGTTTTCACATCGACAACTGGTTAACATGAAAGATAAGAGGTTGGTTAGAATGAAATCACACGACTGCCACGTGCTTGTGATGCAACTACTACTGGTCGCAATCAGAGGTATCCTTCCAGAAATGGTTCGAGAGCCAATCATCAAGTTGTGCCAATTCTTCAAAGCGATGAATCAAAAGGTAATCAATTTGGGTTCATTGGACAAGCTTCAGGAGGACACAATTCTAACTCTTTGTCAGCTCGAGATGTTGTTCCCTCTCCCATTTTTGATACCATGGTGCATCTCATAGCTCATTTTGTGGAACAAGTAAAGATCCTAGGCCCAATATACCTGCATAGGATGTGGGCTTTCAAGAGGTTTGTGGGCATTGTAAAGAAATATGTTCGAAACAGATCGTGGCCTGAAGGTAGCATCGTCGAGGGTTATGCAACAGAGAGGGTGGTAGAATTCTTTATAAATTACATGGAATTGAAACCTATTGGTGTGCCTATGCCTCGTCACGAGGGCAGGATGTTCTGAAAAGGAACATTAGGCCATAAGAGAATTGTCCCCCCGATCAAAAAACCATAAGACAAGCACATTTTGTAGTATTACATCAATCGTCTTTGGTGGCTCCTTTCATAGACATGAGCTTGGATGAAATCCGCAATGACAAACCTAGGAAATCGGAGGCATGGCGCATGAAGAAGCATAAACTTCAATTTGGGAAATGGTTCATGGAGTACTTGACAATTGCAGACATCGATAGTGACCAACTATTTTCTTTGTCTCGGGGGCCATCCAACACAATCCACACGTACCAAGCCTATGACATAAATGGATATACTTTTTACACCAAACATCAGAACAACAACAGTACTTATCAAAACAATGGAGTACGCATAGACGCCTACGATGATGGCGGCAACAAGCACACTTATTACGGATTCATAGAGTCAATCTTGGAGCTAGATTATGGCAGCGCTCGTCAGCCGAGAGTAGTGAGGAGGAGGAGGCCGGCAATGGCGAGGAGGAGGAGGCCAGCAGTGGCCACCCTAACCCGGCAGCGGCGACCCCGACCCCAACCCCGACCCGGCAAGGTATTCCCCATATCATATGCTCCTCGGCATGTTTAATTTGATGACCGCGGCAATGTGATGAGTTGTGAAGAGATGAATTTGTGATTGGGGGGATTTGTGATGAGATGAATTTGTGATGAGATGATTTGTGGAGAGATGAATTTGTGTTGGGGGGTCGGAATTTGTGCACAGTCACTGCCGTGGCTGCTCACCGTCGCTGCTTGCCGCTGTCGTTGTCGCTGCCGCTACCATTGCCGCTGCCGCTTCCTTCATTTTTGGGACTTTTGGGGATATTTTTGGGGTATATTTGGGGACTGTATACTTTTAAATTGTTAGTGCATTTGTGATGTGATGGAAATGTTATAAATTTAGGGTATATTTTGAGGTAAACTTGTGATGCATTTGCCTCTGCCGCTGCCGCTACCATTGCTTGCCGTTGTTGTTGCAGCCGCTTGCCGCATATTTTTGGGGAATATTAGATGGAATGTGGGATTTTTGGGGTATATTTAGTTTGGTCGTGCTCGATGATGAACAGTTGTCCATCGTTAGACATTGCCACCTCCCAACCATCGTTCGCACCTATTTAGACGTGTTGTAGGCCTAGTAGGAAGAGATGGTATCCGTGTCAATCCTTGCTACAAAGGTCACAGCGGATGCCTTCTTCTTCCTACCAACCCTACCACAATGCCTCCTGCTAGTATAGATATAGTTTTCAAGATGTCCACCAATAGCTGAATACAACACATTTACAGATATAGTTTTGAGAGCACGGAGATAATAGATACAAATTTGCATATAATTTGCTTGTCTCTATATATGTTTCAGTCCATTTGCATGAAATTTGATTGGTTGTATTTTAAAATTGTTGTGAATAAATTATTTTGCTCAATGATGAATTGGAGCCATCAGATATGTTGCAAATTTGGCTATAGTTGGAAATTGCCACATCCAACCATGGTTCGAATTATTTAGGCGTGTTGAAGGCCTGGTGACAAGCGAAGGTCTCCGCGTCAATCCTCGCGTTAAAGGTCATGGCGGAGGTCTTATGCTTGCCTCCTGACTTACCACAACGCCTCATGCTATTACAAATGTAGTCTTGGCAAATCTCCAGCAAAGGCTAAATGGTGTAACAATTTTTACAGATGTTTTGAGAGCACAAAAATAAGACATTTGATAATTTACAGTAGGTTACTAAACTATCTTAGAACATTCAATAGAAGCGAATCAATAGAATCATATAGTTTTTTTTCTAAAACTAGCTTACCATTGTAGACAAGATGGAGCACGAAGAATTCGCTAACTCTGGATCAGACAACAAACATCATGGTAGCCCTAGTGCATACCTATATTTGAATCAAGATAATTGCAAAGGCGCTGAGGTAATTCTGACCTAAATTTGACGCAACCATGCATTATGAAACTCCTACTCTAACAAACCATTCTAAAAAACAACTTTCCTATTTTCAAGGATGTTGGTGCTTTCGCTACTGGTACATTCTAGAAATCAACCGTGTCATCAGAGAGGAAGCCTAGGGATCCTAGCACGATGCCTGTCACGCCCAGAAACTCAAACCCGAATTTCAAGACTATTCTGTGTATTTAATCCCTGTCCAGGCATCAACCAGGGTACACAAAATGACAAATCAGTATACAGATCCATACGTATAAATAAAGCGTATAAATACTTACAAAAGAGGCACTTAGTCCTCACACCCAAAAGGGGACAGCAGCGGAAAAGAAGGACGATCCTAGCGGGGCTTCAGCTCCACTCCATAGGCAAACTCAACTGGGGTCTGAGCCTTGGTCCTCAAACACCGTCTTCAACTCAGAAGCACTACACTTCTGAAGGGGGGAGAAAATGCAAGGCTGAGTACAACCACGTACTCAACAAGCCACACCAAGGAATGCAGACATGCGAGGGGAGGCAAGGAGGGCTTGGGGTTACTTTGCGGAAAGGCGGTTGCAAAACACTTTATTTTGGAAACTGGGAAGACTGTTGAGTAGTTAAGTCAATATTAATCTCCCACTGAACAACGTTATCCCCACGTTGAACAGGCCCAACCAATTCCCACCTGGTCTAATCCAGATTAGTAAGCCAATTTATTAAGGGTGGGACTAATCATGGTGAAGTCGGTCGATCGCCCATAACCGTGGGCACGGCTATTCGAATAGTTTTACTCGATCGGAGGTGCGCTACTTTACCCACAAGACACGATTCCACACATGTTGCCATGCCCCGAAGTATCGCCACGATACCGCAAAGGGGGAAATCGTGACAAGACCTATACCATAACTCCCCCTAACCAAGCGAATCCACACCAAGGTTTCGCCTCCACTCCCGGTTCCTGGGATGTGGGCAGCCTCCCCGAGTGCCACGGTGAATCCGGCAACCCAGCAACCCTTATACCGGGGCCGACTGAAACTCCATCACGCCCATCCTCGCCACGGATCGTCGGCTAGGGAAAAGCTATACTACGGATCCAGCAGTTGCCCATTCTTGCTTGTGGTAAGCACTGTATGTCTTTCAGGGTTTTCCATGAACCGGTCCTTAATTGCCATGGGTGCGACAAGCCAAAACCATGCACCCACAGCCCACCATTTAGTTGTATTTTAGTTGGGATATTACGACCAATAAAACATGGCCAGGTGTTCCGAGCTTGCAGCTCAACTGAACTAAGTTTAGATAGTGTGATTATCCCATTTAGTGAGCTAGTGGTAATTAAGCATGGCTAAGCATATAATTTTAGCAAAAGTCACGTAAGTGACTAAAGCTTGTCAAATTATCACCCAAGGTTTGACAAAGGACGGATATCAAAAGGGTAAGGCACAAGCAAACAGTTAGGTAACCCAACATTTCATGTAATTCGCAAAACATGCAATTTTATTTGCAAACAGTAAAACATTTGTAAAATAGGTTCAATATGCTTCAAGGGGAGTGTGACTTGCATTGCTTCTTCCAACCAACTTCAGAACTCTTCGCGACCGCGAACCTCCGAAACGACGGAAACTACACGCCGGCACGCAAAACAAGGAAAAACCCTAATAAAAACCAAATAACAGTACATGAAAAGTAAACCAACATGTAGAGCTCAATTTTAGATAAATTTTGCAATTTGAAAGGCCCAATTTGGAGTTTAAATGAATTAGATATGAATTTTAGAAGTTTTGGACCATTTAAATGAATTCTAGAAACTAATTAAATTTATTGCGCAATTTTTAATTATTTTTCAAAGTAAAAGGCTGATGCGCGTCGCGCAGGGCCGACGTCCGGAACGGGCGCGGCATGACGTCGCAAGCCGGATGCTTGACGCGCTGGGCTGACGCGGCGCGCAGCAGCCGCGCGGTCCACGGGCGGTCCACTGTGGACCAAGTCCACACGGTGCACGGGAGGGCGCGCCAAGTGGCGCACACGCGGCGCCGACGCGCGACCACGCGGCAGCCACGTGGGCGGCGGATGGGCGGCCACGATCTGCCCGAGGCGATCGGGCGGCGGAGAGGCGGTGACGGCCGACGATGGCCGCGGACGGCGCGGCGGCGACGCACGCGGCCTGATGGCGGCGCGGCGCGAGCTACGGAAGGCGACGGAGGATGCGGAAAGAGGGAAGGACTCACCGGTCGATGGGAAAAGCATTGCGGCGATCGGCGCGAGCGGAGAGATGGCAGCGCCCGGCGCACGGCCGCGGGCGGTCCGGCCACGGCGCGGCGGTCGAGGCGGCGCGATGCACGGGCGCGCGCGGAGCCGATGGAGGGGACAGCGCGGCTCGAGAACGGCGAGGCGGGAAGCGGCGGCGGAGGCGCTATGGTGGCGGCGTCTCGGGTCGCATGGCGGCAAGGCGCTCCGACGATGATCCGGCGCGGAAGCGACGGCCGGGAGCGGCGAGGCGCGGGAACGCGGTGGTGGCCTTGGCGCTCGCGGCGGGGCTCGGGCGGCGGTGGCGCTTAGCGGAGGGCAACGGCGAGCGCGGGGAGAGGGGCAACGCGGGAAGAGGCGGTGAGAGCGCGGCGGCGCTCGGGAAAATTGGGGAAAAAGGAGGGAGCTCGGCGGGCGTTTTATAGGCTCGGGAGAGAGGCGGTGGTGACCGAGGGCGGCTGGATTCGCGGGGAGAGGCGGTGGCCGGCGACGGAAAAGGCGCGGGGTTTAAATGGCGATTAAAGGCGCGAGATTTGGGGAAAATAAAGGAGGAAGCCGGCGGCTTGATGGCGCGGCTTTAGGGCGAGCACGGATGAGCGGGCGGCGAAAATCGCGGCGACGAGAGAGCGGGAGGTCGGCGGCAATGGCGGTGCGGCCGGAGGACGGGGATGACAGTGGGCCCCACTGTCATCGGCCGAGAGATTTAGGGAGGCCGGGTGGACTTGCTCGCGCGCACGAGTGGGAAACGGGCCGTCGGCGGGCGGCCGATCGGCTGGGCCGATCGGGCGCGCGCACGGAAGGAGGAAAACGGACTTCCAAGGAGTATGGGCCGAAACCGCCCGAGAACCAGGGGTTTTAATTTGTTTTTCTTTTAAATTAATCGCATAAATGGTTTTGGAATTTTTATAAATACTTTCAATGCTCAAGTAATTCCAAGAAAATTCTTGAAAATATAAGGACACTCAAAGTATTTAATAAAAATATATCCAGACCATTTAGGGATCAATTTATTTATTACATAATTACGGAATGCTCTTTGTAGCATTAAAAATTATTTCGGAGCTCCAAAATTTCACGAAAAATTTTAGAGAATACTTTAGGACGTGGAGAATATTTCAAAAATATGTCCAGCCATGATTTTTAAAGGAAATTTGAATTTCCTTAATGCTTTCACTTGATAACTTATTTTTCCTTTTTATTTAATTTCTGGAAAATGATTTACTTAATGATTTTTAATCCCGAATGAAAATCGGGCTATGACAAATCTACCCCCCTTACAGGAATCTCGTCCCGAGATTCGGGGCTAGAGAGAGAGAGGGTTTGGTTGGATTTGGTTGGCCGACTAACTTCTATGGTTTCCTTTTGGCTCACTTGACGGGAACTGACCGAACTCGGACAGTTGAGCCTACTGGCACCAAACTTTGTGCTTTACTGCCGTTGCCAAAACTTTCGCTAGCTGGTCATGATCACTCTGACCTTGATCTGGCTGCAGGGGTGGTAAGATATTTCCTCCCTTAGGCTACACACTTGACAACAACCTCTTCTGCAATCTGGGAAATCATTCTGACTCGAAACCGATGAAATTGTTCTGGAAACCTTGAATTTCTCTTTCAGAACCACGCTCGAGTTCCGCTTCGAACTCGCTCGACCTGGATGACATGCTTTTCAAAGAGCGCTTGATCTTTTATTTGAACTGCGTGTGCCTTGAGTTATTGCTTCTTTTGGGCTAAACTGCGGATATGATTGCTTGGCGTGTGCCTTAGGTTCGAGCTTGTTAACTGAGGATGGATGTAGCTCTGACAATGGCTTGCAACTGACTCCCTTGATTACAACCCTGCTAGCTTCATAGGGTTGAAACCTCTGAGCAAAACAGTTACAGGGTAAATCAAATTTGTCTTTACGCTCACTTTACCAAGGTGGTTAGGCTTTAGCCCGACTCGTGACCGATGAAGCTACGCCCTTGAGATTAATCGGCCTCTCGATTTCGGGAAACTTTGATCCATAGATCGACGCTTCGTCATTCCCTCAAAATGAAGTACTGACCAGGTTCTTTTACTCCGGGAAAGGCTTGGAATACACCTTCCAGTTAACGATGGGAAGTTCCTTCTGAAAGTGATTCCGGCTCACCTTTACGACAGGTAGCCCTGCTTTCGCCTGACCAAGAACAAACATACTGCAATCCTTGAGGTTGTACCTCATCTCTCTTATATACTAAGAATATTGACTTTAAACAATGGGATACTCCATTGGTCGATCAAAAAGAGGCAACGACTGTGCACTTTTAAACCAGTGACTTTTGGACCTCAACACTCAACCGATGATTGGGAATCCTTCCGAAAGGGTGACTTCCATACCACTAACGAGCATACCGACTTGTGATTGACCTTTCCCATCGGTTGTGACTTCGACATGACTCTTCCGCTTCCGGCTTTGCGAGGCGGTCAATCTTCTGCTTGAATTGCTTAGCAGTTGGTCTGTAGAACAAACACTGGCTACTTATCAAACCTCATCAACATGGTGCTCTAGCAAATTCTTATTTCATTGGTTCTCATGTCATTTTCTAACTTTGAATGTTGATAGGTCCCCAAACTTTGATGAAACTAATGAACTGTCGAGAACTGTCTTTGAAGCAACCAAGAGTTCCTATTGTCGGGTTCACAAGTTCACTTTCAACCCTTGAGTAGGGGTGGCTTGCCGAGACGAATTTTCCATAGCATACTTGGGTGGCTGGATGTTCTGGCCTGACATTTGGATCCATTCGCTTCTGCACAGGGTGACGGGGAGTTTTTCTGATGTCTTCTAGGAAACATCGAGGTGGTTTCCAAGGACTGGAATGGTGGCCTTGAACTGAGGATAGCCATTCCTGATCCATACTCACCGCTAGGGTGCCGCTACACTTCATGCTTCCTGGTGAAACTTACAAGATTGAGAGTGCGAACATTTCTTCCATGATGTCATTACCAAACTTTCATCATTCTTCCCTTTTCCTTGGGATGCTACTAATTCTGTCTTTTAAGGAGGTCGCATCAGCTAAATATTATTGTGGTCTGAACCTTCGCATTTCCTTGATTTGTGTTCACAACACTAAGGTGCTAATGCCAATCCCCACATCTTTACGACTTTAAAGGTTATGGGATTCCAGTAATCCTTATATAATGTTCCACTCAACCATTTTGTGCACCTTCCCATACTCTTCGGGTATCCATTATACGACCCTTTTGATGTATCTCCTGAGGTTAAAGGTTTCAATGATCTAACCATTCACACATCCTCGATCAACCGTTTACTTTTTGTTGTTAGCAATTTTGTCTTGAGGCCTAACCGAAACTGGAACCAGCGCAGAGAGTGAAACTCTAGGTTTCATATAACATTAGCAGTCACACAAGCTAGCTTGCTTTTGGGATGTCCGAGATGAATCATAACATGAGAGAGACTGTGCATCTCAATCTTTATTCCACACTCCCTACTTATTACATAACTTGTCATGAAACTTCTATGTACAAGCGTAAACTTCCTTAAGGATGACACACTTGTAGGCTATGCTGCTGTTTGACTAGCGAGACGTCTTGACCGGTGTGATCTTTACTCTGTGCTTCCGGCCGGGTTGACTTGATTGGTCCTTGCTTACAAACGGTGTTCCACAGAACACTCTTGGTTCCATCATGCACATTCTGCCTCCTTGGTAGCTGCAGTAGGTAGGACCTTCTTGCTTGGGGTTTTACTCTTGTTCGGTGGATTGCTAAGCATCTGGGCTGAGGAAACACGGGTGCCTTGCTAGTCTTTATGGTAACCTCATGACTTGGTGCTGGCGACCATCGATGCGACCTCTGCTGAAGGAGAGTATCGTTCCTTCCCAGTTGAGGTGGATCACTGCTGCCCTGGCACTGCTTTCCCTTCTGTTGTTGGATCTGTAACTTGGGGGTAGGTTTGCGGGTGACCCTTAGAGCATTTACGGTGCTATTAACAACAACACGCCGTAGTGGAGATTTCATGCACAGCGATGATCGTTATCCTTGGGCGACGGGCGCCTTTTGGTTGGATTGGACCTGCAGTGCTGGGCCTGAAACAGCTTGCGGAATAATGGTGTTGCGAGCAGCGCCGGTACTTAAAGGATGGTGGCGCTTGGGCATTGGACATCTTCCGTGTACATGTCCTATTTCCCTACAGTTGAAGCAACGACGAGCATCTTTTGCTAGCCTTGAAAAGGGACATTTGTTGGAATAATGTCCTGATTGCAACATTGAAACAAATCGAGATCCGTTTTATCATGGTGTGCACTGCCGGTGCAGTAGACTCACACGGACGAAATGTGCACCGGCTTGCGAGCCTTGTTTTCTATGCCTTTGTTACTGCTGGTGGTCTTCACGAGAGGTTGGAGTTGGTTGATGACCGGAGCATCATCGCCATGGATGGTACCAACCACAAGTGGACCGACACTCGTCGGGTTGTCCCATGGTCTTTCTCGTTTTGGTTAGAACCGAATTCAACCGACGACTCTTGGGCACATGGTCTTCCCTCACACAAGAGACATGTGTCCTTGCTCATGGGGCATTCTTCTGGTACATGGGTGTCGTTACCACAAAGGCAGGTGTGGTTGCACATGCTCACCGTGTGTCCAACTTCTCTACAACGAGTACATGCTTTGAGCCTCATTTCTTTTCACTTGAAGTTTTCAAGGATTGCTTCCTCCTCGTCGAGGATACCTCTTTGACTCATCATTCTCGGCTTGGGTGGTCCATGAAGCCGAGATGTCGGGTTAGCGACATGCACCACGAAAAGTATTCTTTCTTAGGCGTCGGGGAATCTTCTCCGCATCTTGGAGTAAACTCGTACCGGTGACGATCATCTTGTTGGCACATCTTGTGTTCCATTCTGGTGCCTTTCTCTTCTTTGAGTTGGACGATGGCATACCAAAACTCTGGCTAATTGGTTGACCGAAAACTTTCTTCCTTCGGGGACACTGCATCTCATCAATGGTCTGTGTCCTGGCGTACACTTTCCATGAACTATGTCTTACATCATGACCTTGCTCCTTATAGCCGTAGCAGAGGTCATGTGTTTCCCTTTGGATGGATGGCGGGGTTGGTGCCCTTATCTCCTGAAATCTTGATGACAAACTCGCGGGAGTCACCAGGGCGAGCGTCCGATCGTTGTTGATACTGCTTGCATCAGTTGCATCATCATGGCCACTAATTACGTCTGATTGGTCACTACCTGGGCTAGGATTGAGTCCACAGGAGAAGGAGGTGGAGTCCTCACCGGGTTGCTCTGAGCTGATCCAAGGAATTGCTGTGGTCTTGATTTATTGGCATTGCCCCTGACTTTACCCATCTGTTGTCGGAGAAGAAGGGAAAGGGGATAGAAGAGGTTAATCTAAAGGTGAGACCTTAGTCCGCTTGATTACTGATTTGATGTGGGTGTACCTTTATTGTTCAAGTTGATTAAGCAAACAACCTAGTATGGTCACATCCCCACCACTGATGTAAACCATACCCCTGCACACAGCAAACAACACACGACTTAGGAACTACCGAAACTACTCTTCCAGGAAGGATTGGGTTCTAGACCAGCTCCGGGAAGACTTCGCTTGAAAACTCGGGAAGCGCTGACTCTGAGTTGCTTGGCTTGAACTCCTTGCTTGAAACTTGGACTGGACTTGGCTTCCGGATGGCGCTCTAGGATTAACCACTAGAGAGTTGGAGGGGAAAGGAGAGAAATTTTGACAAATTGTTTTTCAAAGGCTCCAGCGGGATAGAAGAGATATTTTCGCAAGTAGGGTTTTTACAAAACTAATCCTTAAGGGTTTTGACCATTTGGCTCAACCTACAGTCAAGATGGCTCTGATACCAACTTGTCATGCCCAGAAACTCAAACCCGAATTTCCAGACTATTCTGTGTATTTAATCCCTGTCCAGGCATCAACCAGGGTACACAAAATGACAAATCAGTACACAGATCCATACGTATAAATAAAGCGTATAAATACTTACAAAAGAGGCACTTAGTCCTCACACCCAAAAGGGGACAAGGCGGAAAAGAAGGACGATCCTAGCGGGGCTTCGGCTCCACTCCACGAGTAAACTCAAGCGGGGTCGAGCCTTGGTCCTCAAACACCGTCTTCAACTCGAAGCACTACACTTCGAAGGGGAGAAAATGCAAGGCCGAGTACAACCACGTACTCAACAAGCCACACCAAGGAATGCGAGACATGCGAGGGGAGGCAAGGAGGGCTTGGGGTTACTTTGCGGAAAGCGGTTGCAAAACACTTTATTTTGGAAACTAGGAAGACTGTTGAGTAGTTAAGTCAATATTAATCTCCCACTGAACAACGTTATCCCCATGTTGAACAGGCCCAACCAATTCCCACCTGGTCTAATCCAGATTAGTAAGCCAATTTATTAAGGGTGGGACTAATCATGGTGAAGCTGGTCGATCGCCCATAACCGTGGGCACGGCTATTCGAATAGTTTTACTCTGATCAGAGGTGCGCTACTTTACCCACAAGACACGATTCCACACATGTTGCCATGCCCCGAAGTATCGCCACGATACTGCAAAGGGGGAAATCGTGACAAGATAGCATAACTCCCCCTAACCAAGCGAATCCACACCAAGGTTTCGCCCCCACTCCCGGTTCCTGGGATGTGGGCAGCCCCCCCGAGTGCCACGGTGAATCCGGCAGCCCAGCAACCCTTATACCGGGGCCGACTGAAACTCCATCACGCCCACCCTCGCCATGGATCATCGGCTAGGGAAAAGCTATACTACGGATCCAGCAGTTGCCCATTCTTGCTTGTGGTAAGCACTGTATGTCTTCCAGGGTTTCCCATGAACCGGTCCTTAATTGCCATGGGTGCGACAAGCCAAAACCATGCACCCACAGCCCACCATTAGTCGTATTTTAGTTGGGATATTACGACCAATAAAACATGGCCAGGTGTTCCGAGCTTGCAGCTCAACTAAACTAAGTTTAGATAGTGTGATTATCCCATTTAGTGAGCTAGTGGTAATTAAACATGGCTAAGCATATAATTTCAGCAAAAGTCACGTAAGTAACTAAAGCTAGTCAAATTATCACCCAAGGTTTGACAAAGGACGGATATCAAAAGGGTAAGGCACAAGCAAACAGATAGGTAACCCAACATTTCATGTAATTCACAAAACATGCAATTTTATTTACAAACAGTAAAACATTTGTAAAATAGGTTCAATATGCTTCAAGGGGAGTGTGACTTGCCTTGCTTCTTCCAACCAACTTCTGAACTCCTCGCGACCGCGAACCTCCAAAATGACGGAAAGTACACGCTGGCACGCAAAACAAGGAAAAACCCTAATAAAAACCAAATAACAGTACATGAAAAGTAAACCAACATGTAGAGCTCAATTTTAGATAAATTTTGCAATTTGAAAGGCCCAATTTGGAGTTTAAATGAATTAGATATGAATTTTAGAAGTTTTGGACCATTTAAATGAATTCTAGAAATTAATTAGATTTATTGCGCAATTTTTAATTATTTTTCAAAGGAAAAGGCTGATGCTGATGTCGCGGCGAGGGTACGTCGGCGAACGGGCGCGGCATGACGTCGCAAACCGGATGCGCGTCGGCGGCTAGGGCTGATGTCGGCAGCCAAGGGCCGACGTCGGCCGGCGGAGCGCGCGTCCACGGGCGGCCCACCGTGGACCAAGTCCACGGCGATGCACGGCGGGCGCGCCACGTGGCGCACACGCGGCGCCGACGCGACGACGACCACGCGGCAGCCACGTGGGCGGCCGGATGGACGGCCACGATCTGCCCCGAGGCGAATCGGGCGCGAGAGCGGTGGCGGCCGACGACGGCCGGCGACGCAGCGGCGGCGACGCACGCAGCCCGATGGTCGCCGACGGCGGCAATCCGCGGCGGCGAGCTGCGAAGGCGACGGAGGAGGCGGAAAGAGGGAAGGACTCACCGCCGACGGAAAAGCGTTGCGGCGATCGGCGCGCGGAGAGCGAGGCGTCAGGGCGCACGGCGCGGCAGGCGGTCGGCCACGGCGGCGACGGCCGAGGGCGGCCGTGCACGGGGCGCGCGGCGGAGCCGATGGAGGGGACAGAACGGCTCGGGAACGGCGAGGCGGCAGAAGCGGCGGCCGGAGGCGCTATGGTGGCGGCGGCTCGGGTGCACGGCGGCAAGGCGCTCCGGCGATGATCCGGCACGGGAAGCGGCGGCCGAGGAGCGGCGAGACGCGAGGAACGCGGTGGCGGCCTTGGCGCTCGGCGGCGGGGCTCGGAACGGCGGTGGCGCTTAGCCGGAGGGCAACGGCGGCGACGGGGAGAGGGGCAACGCAGAAGAGGCGGTGAGAGCGCGCGGGCTCGGGAAAATTGGGGAAAAAGGAGAGGGAGCTCGGCGGGCGTTTTATAGGCTCGGGAGAGGCGGTGGTGACCGAGGTCGGCTGGATTCACGGGGAGGCGGTGGCGGCGGCGGAAAAGGCGCGGGGTTTAAATGGCGATTGAAGGCGCGAGATTTGGGGGAAAATAAAGGAGGAAGCCGGCGGCTTGATGGCGCGGCTTTAGGGCGAGCGCGGGATGAGCGGGGCGGCGGAAATCGCGGCGACGAGAGCGGGAGGTTGGCGGCAATGGCGGTGCGGCGGAGGACGGGGATGACAGTGGGCCCCACTGTCATCGGCCGAGAGATTTAGGGAGGCGGGTGGACTTGCTCGCGCGCACGAGTGGGAAACGGGCCGTCGACTGGGGCGGCCCGATCGGCTGGGCCGATTGGCTGGCGCGCACGGGAAGGAGGAAAAACGGACTTCCAAGGAGTATGGGCGGAAACCAGCCAGAGAACCGGGGTTTTTAATTTGTTTTTCTTTTAAATTAATTGCATAAATGGTTTTGGAATTTTTATAAATACTTTCAATGCTCAAAGAATTCCAAAAAATTCTTGAAAATATAAGGACACTCAAAGTATTTAATAAAAATATATCCAGACCATTTAGGGATCAATTTATTTATTACATAATTACTGGAATGCCCTTTGTAGCATTAAAAATTATTACTGGAGCTCCAAAATTTCACGGAAAATTTCAGAGAATACTTTAGGGCGTGGAGAATATTTCAAAAATATGTCCAGCCATGATTTTTAAAGGAAATTTGAATTTCCTTAATGCTTTCACTTGATAACTTATTTTTCCTTTTTATTTAATTTCTGGAAAATGATTTACTTAATGATTTTTAATCCCGAATGAAAATCGGGCTGTGACAATGCCTGATGGTCCCTATGTCATGACAGAACTCTCTAGAAATGGCTTGCCTAAAGCACCATTGAAGGCATTGACCCAATATGGCAGGACGTGTAGTGTCATCGTGAAGGATTTCGTTCCCATCAAGTACCACCGTTAGAGATCAAAGGATGTAACAAAATATGACTGGACAGTACCAGAAAATCTGAAGGAAGAGTGTAGGTGAAAATTGAAGCAGTCATTCTCCTTTCCTTAAGGTGAAGAAGAGCTAGCAAAGCATGGGGCACTATTAAAGATGGGCATTCTCTTCAAGAATTGGAAGGGCGCCTTGAACACGGACTTCGTCCAATGTGGCCAGACCCCATATTTCAACAAACCTATGTATCAGAAGTGTGCGGATTACTGGGATGAGTTCGTGCAATGGAAAACATCTAAGGAGGCAAGAGAAATGAGCGAACGAAACAAAGCCAGCTCGACAAAGAACAAGAATCCACAACGACTCAGCCCGAGCAAATACGCTAAGAATATCCCTAAATGGGAAGAGAAAGAGGAACAGTTGCATCAAGCTGGTGTTACACCTGAGACAGAGGGATGGGGCACCCGGATAAAGCATTATGTGTACGCCAGGAAGATTGAACTATAATCTTCACGGGAGTTGGTCGCCGCCGGACCTCAACAACTAGAGCTAAAACAGAAGATCGCTATGGCCCATTCCCATTCAACAAAGCTTTTTGAAAACCCCAAGCACCCTGGATGCATGAGAGGCATTGGTCTTGTTCCATGGAAGGACGGGTTTTCAGATGATAGACACATGTACCCGGCTAGTAAGTGAAGACCCACACAACAAGAGGAAGTTGATCGTATAGTAAGAGAAGTCCCCAAGTCCACCCCCACTCAGAAAAAAGACTCCAACAACAAGTGCATTGCAAAGTTCTGGATCATCGAGCAAGTCGCGACTCCCACCAACTAAGTCGGACTCAGTGTAAAAGCCGACAATGGCACTGCCTAAGAAGACGATGAGTGGCAGCATCACTTTGCTTTTTGGCCCTAAGAAGCCTGATGAACCAAAGATTCCAATTCCTAAGAAAGTGTTCGATCATTTCATCAAGTGCGCATAACCGAAGCCACCTAAGAAACCTACATCGAACTTTCGGAGAATTGTTGGGAACAATGATCTGTAGACTTAGGCTAGGTATAGAAAGCCTTGATGATTTAGATAATCTTCCAAAAACCTAGGTGGTACTGCAGTTCCAAGATGGACAACCCATGGTGCTTGGCTCAGAAATCGAAGAATTAGGAACTCAAGCGTGATGGTTGCATAGATAGTATTTAGAGGAGGCCGCAAAGGGTGAAGAGATGATCAATGCGTACTACGCCGACGTGGATTTTCACCACAACCCCAATATATGCTTTATAGAATTTATCGAACTCTTAAACCTATATCAAAGAAGGGAACTCGATGTCAACATCCTTCAAATGTTGTCATCGTGAGTCCTTTGATATCTTGTCCTTAATCCGGCACCCTGGACGTACTCTCACTAGTTCTCAACCGTGTTCTTCTTTTGAAGGCATTGCTCTTAGCAGTAAGCATGAACCATAAGGTTGCTTTTCTAGACCTAGCACTTGTGAACTTTGACAAGCAATTAACTAAAGAAGCTAAAATCGGTAACTATCTCTACAACGTCCTCATCAAGCTAAATTCATGTGACCACATTCTCCTACCTTACCTTTCTCAGTAAGTGACTATCATCGATTTCTAGTTTTGCTTGCTCTTCACGCGTATGAAGTTATTGATACATTGTCCTATGTGCAGCCATCATTGGGTCCTATTTGAAATCAATATCGACGATAGTAAGATTTGCATATATGATAGTATGATGAAAGCAAGAGCAAACTACCCAACTCTTGTAAATGCACTAAATAGGCATATGCAAAGTATATATAGGTCCGAAAGAGCGTACGGGAGATGCGCGGTGGATGCAACAACATTTTCAGATCTTCGAACATGAAATGATCCTTAGACAACCAACTGCCACCAGCCTCTGTGGGTTCTACGTCATGCGGTACATGCTATATTTTTGTAGAGGAGGGGCACCATCACTCTAATGCTGAAGTATGACATGTTTCAGAGACCGAAGTCATAAATTAAACAATTCTATTATAGTATTGAGTAAATTTCTACGTCTTCCACCCTTGTGTTGCAGAAATTGGGTCTTGATACAAGCGAAATGCTACCACACGTCATCAAAGTCGCATCGACGAGCTTTGCAGGTTCATCCGTAATCGTGTCCTAGACCCATCTGGTGATTACAACCTCAACAAGCACTCACCACGAGTGCAGTCATCTGGCCCTGCCCCTCCCAGCACTTCGACGAAGAAATTAGCTTCTAAGAAGAGAAACAACAAGTAGCTAGATTTGTTTGTACAAATTGTATTTAATTAATGTTTATGCATGAATTATGAAAGTATAACGTAAGTTTACTTCATTTATAATGTATTTGAATAGTTACTATTATTATGTATTCTATTTTATGTTTTCAATTATAGGCACGACGACTTGAGGACAGGAAACCTGATCGAACTTTCAAAATTATACTCTCACCCTCTATTGTAGGTAAAATGCAATCACATTTACTTTTTTGGACTTAGGAATTTTTGGACTTACATATTTTAGATTTAAGAATTTTAGACTTAGAATATATATGCAAATATTTAGAATTTAGACTTAGGAATTTTTGTATTTAGGAATTTTTAGACTTAGGAATTTTTGACTTAGGCATTTAAGCTTTTTTAGATTTCTATGTGTTGATATATATATGGGCAGCCACGTGGCTATTTTTATTAGAACCGACATATAATTTTTATATAGATGTCGATTCTTAAACCGGCACCGATGATCGAAGTCATCCATGGCCTGCTGTCTGGGTGTCGGTTGGGAAATCCAACATTAAGGGGGTTTTTCAACCGACACCAATGTGTTTTTTTGTGTCAGTGTTCCAAACCATAAGTTGTGCACGTCTATGGCTAAAGAAGAAACACGTCATCAACACCTGACATGGGGTGAGTATTTTGGGTGGGGCTTTAGGGGCACAAACAATATTGAGCATGTCGACGGGTGGTTGGCAAGTCCTCCTAGGGGGTGGCCCAGGGAGGTGAAAGAGTGGTCGGGACACCTACCTATAGGATCGAATGGTCGACTCGAACACAAAGCGAGCCAAGAGACAAGGGGGTTTATACTGGTTTAGCCCTCCCAGAGGATAATAGGCCTATGTCCAGTGTGCTTTGTTAGGGTGGTGTATGAACTATGAATGAATACAGTGGTTTCGAACTCTAGAGCCTAGAAGCAAACTACCAGGGCTTCGCCTCCAGCCCTCAAGAATCGATCCCCCCAAACCCTCCATCTGCCCTCCCTTTTATAGCCCAAGAGAGCAGTTACAAGAGGACTTGGGGATCAAGAAAGCTATGCCCTAAAGCAAAAAGAGAATTGTCAATGCGTGTGCTCGACACGCGGGGACCCGGGGGACCCCCTTTTTGGTTTGGCATAGGGGAGCGATGAATCAGGGTTTGAACTCAAGGTGAGGTAGAGGGGAAGTAGGAAGATGGAGAAAAGCCACAATCACAAGAGACACAGAAGAGTTATACAGGTTCGGGCCATCGGAGAGACGTAATACCCTACTCCTGTTTTTGTGTTATGTGGAGGATGAATTACAAGGATGGGTGTGGTTGTTCTTCCCTGGGGAAGCTGGAGCTGATGACTGAGGCGAAATGCTTAAAGCCCAAGGCTGAGCAAAAGACCAATCCAGGAACCCCCTCTATCATGGACTTGAGCATCCTTTTATAGTGCAAGGGGACACCACAATAGTCCTAGCTTTCTCTACTCCGCTCCACATGATGGAGCGGCTCTTGTCCTGTCTTGTCGGGGGGCTACCCCTATTCCTATTCCTGTTGCCATGTTGCGGGAGTTGGTGGAGAAAAAGGGCATCGTGGCTGCCATGCTGCTGACGTGAGGATGGGTCAACTTACCTACTACAGTGGGGCCTACCAATCAGTGGCTCTCCGCCTGGAGAGGGGTCGACGTGACACCCCCAGCGCTCGTATCCTCTCTCCCACGCGGCCGCCCAGCGCATTTAATTCGACTGGACGGGGCGTGGAAGGAGGCATGCGCAGAATGATCGTGCGGCCATACTGCGGTCACCGTCAAGGACTTTCTCCCCTCTCTTCCTCGTGACGGGCAAAAAGGGGTGATGATGAGTGGCTGACAGACATGCCTCATATCGCAATAAATGTGACATCGCAGGTGTCTGGCCTCTCTCTAGGCATTAAATGTGGTGGTTGGCAGTTGGCAGTTGATCTCGCTCCTCTCTCGGAGAGGTGCGGGGTGATGGACGGGGGTCCGGGTGATCCCGAACCCTGCCGTTTGGCAAAGCGGCGGCCTACGGGCAGCCCCGAGCCAAGTCCCCTTTGGGATGGCCAAGTGGCCGCCCGTGGCCCTGACCTGCATGAGCCATTCAAGACATGTCTTTGGGGCGCCCTGACAAGCGAAGGTGTCTTCCTTCTTCAGATATCGTATTCTCGTTATACCCCCGAGCCCATATCACCGACAAGAATACAAGAAATTATCTCAAAAGCACACACACGCTAGTCCTACGGGTCCTGATCACCGCAGGCGCCTTGTGCACAGTCTTGTCAGGTGATGTCATCATGTGTCGAGTTGTCCCCTCTTAGTCTTCCTCGGCTATCCCTTCGAGAAGAAGCCTCCTTCCCAAGGTGATGGACTCGGTCTTTGGGGCGCTCTGACAAGCGAAGGCGTCTTCCTTCTTCAGATATCGTATTCTCGTTATACCCCCGGACCCATATCACCGACAGTAGCCCCCGGTGTTGACCGGGACCGAAGTCAGGTTCGGGCACGGTTAACGCCTATTCCTGAGTGGATGGGCCCGGGTACTGGATGTGCTGTGCCGCAGTAGGAGATAGGCGTGCGGTAACTGACACCACGCTTGATTATGCCTTTCCAGACGGGGGGCGTGTTATTTCGGCCACGCACAAAGGGGGGCCCATCTAACCGCCTAGCTCCCTCAGTTTCATGTAGTGCGCCTGGCGGACATGATATCCCAGGCGGCGCGAAACCCAAGCGGCGCGAAAACCGAAGAGACGTGAAAAACGAAGGGGCGCGGAGCCGAAGAGGCACGTCGCGTGGGAGTAGAGCAAAATTAATGCCGCAGAATTCGAGGGGGCTGTGGTTGCCTATAAAAACGGATCCGCGAGAGGGGGGATCAGTTTCTACGCACTCCTCAACCATCGCCTCTTATCCTTTCAGCGCCTTTGTCCTTTCGACTCCTTCCTCTCCGCCGCCAGTTTCTCTCCGCATTCCAGCGCCATCCTCGAAGATGACTCGTGATGCGCCCCTGGAGCCCGGGAGCGTGCTTCCCAAGTCCCTAGTTTGCTCCGCGGAGGCCAGAAGCCTGTTCAACAAGTACCTGCCGCGCGGCACGCGCAGCGGCAGTGACATTCCGGTGGAGCGGCCCCCTACGAAGATGGTGTTCTTCGCCTCCTTCATGATGGTCGGGTTGGTGCCGTCCTTCTCCCGGTTCTTCTTCGACGTGCTAGAGTTCTACGACCTTCAGCTGCATTACCTCACCCCCAACGCGGTCTTCTACCTCGCCATCTTTGCCTACACCTGCGAGATGTTCGTGGGGGTGATGCCCTCACTGCATCTCTTCCAGCAGTTCTTCCGCGTGTGCCGGGCGGGCTCCCCCGGTGCGGTTGAATACGTGGCGATCCAGCCGCGCAACGACAGGGCCGTCGACACCGCCTTCATCGACATCCACCCTCGCTCCAGATGGGAGAACTGGAGGGCCTACTGGTTCTACACCAGTTTGGGCGACCACCCCCGCCTTTCCCTTCTGACGAGAATTCCAGCGAATCAGGGGAGCTGGAGGGCGCGGCCGCGTGCTGGGAGAGAGCTGGATGGAGTGCTAGAGCGGATCAGCTATCTCTGGAAGGGGGGCCTGTCCAGCCACGCCGTCTTCCGTGATTTCCAGACACGGCGCATCTCGCCGTTGCAGGAGAGGCCGCGCCCAGCCTACATGTACACGAACTTCAACGATGACATGCGCACCCATGTTGGCGCTCCCTTCGACTGGAATGAGAATGACCTCGCGATCCTTGTCCACCGCACCCTCGGCATCACGGCGATGGACCTGACGCAACTCCCTCCGGGGCTGGTCCCGTTGTGCCAGGACCCGGCGCGCCCGGAGATCCTGCATGCTCTGCAGGTGGTGGGTGACGGCACGGGTTCGTCCTCAGCAGTGCCAAGCACCGCCCCGGGGAGTGGCGACGACGACTACGACGGCGCTGACCACCATGTGCCGATTGGGCGGGCGGGCCACCGGGGCACAGGCGGGAGCGGACCGGGCCCCGGACCCAAAGGGGAAGAGGAAGAGGCCGAGCATGACCCCGCGCCTCCCCCATCACCACCACGCGGCGGCGCGCGCGAGCGCACCGCTCCCTCCCCGCAGTCCGGAGGCCCGCGGGCGCGCAGTCCTCCCGGGGCCATCCCGACGAGGGCCAACACGGCCACTACGACGACGACTCGGCGGTGGCTGGGCGCGCCCACGGTGAGCGCACCGTCGGTGGAGGCCGGCCGCGGCACCCCCGGGCGGTGGAGTCCGCAGCCGCAGCCCGTGAGCCCTCCGGTGGCCGCGAAGAAGAAACGGGCCATCTCCCGTGTCTCATGGAGCTTCAACGCCGCCCGAGGTAACACTTTGCGATGCATACATTTCTTGTGAGCCCGTGTCTTATTTTGGGCTATTTGTGTTTCGATTTCTCATTGCATTTATTTTTGTTCCCAGCCGCGAGCATCAGCATTTTCGCCCCAAGGTTATACCTAAGGGCGGTTACGCTACCACGGCTCGGCGGGGAACGCAGGAGAGGCCCGGGGTGGTGGAGCCCACCGGTCCGGGTCACCTCCCACGGAGTTCGGCTTGAGTTCGATGCGGCTGAGGAGGGGCCCACCCGATGCGGGGCATCGATCGCCCACCAGAGCAAGGCGGGGCCCTCTGCCGACAACAGACTCGGGGCGAGCCGGCCCCGACGCGGAGGTGGAGGCGAAGGCGGGCAGCGGAGAGCAACCCCTGGGGTCCCCACTGCGGCAACAATTGCCGCCACTGCGCCAACCGTCACCCGCGCCACGCCACTCGACACCGTCGCCCCGCCGGCCGACTCCAACACCATCGGCGCCGGTTCATCGCGATCCGCCAACACCGCGAGCAGCCTCTCCGGAGGGCGAGGCAACGCCGGCGGGTGAAGCGGCGGCGAACGGCTCCAGCCATGGGGCACCTTCATCTCCCCGCCCTGTACAGGTGGTGGACCTTGGCTTGAGCTCCGACTCTGAATCCAGGGGCACTCGTTCAGGGTTTATGGTCGCCCTGGACACTGAGCCCCTCGTGCGATCGCAGGAGCGGGCGAGGATGATAGTGTCCAGGGCGCTGGAGGAGGCCAACACGGTCTCCCTGGAGGGGCTTCGGGCTCAGGTTTAGGCCCTGGCCGTCAGGGAGGTCACGGTGGCGTGGCGAGAGGCTAAGGTTGTCGAAGGCCGCCGCGAGCTGGCGACCACGGCGAAGGTGGAGGGCCTCATCCGGAAGCGGGAGCTGGCGGACATCGAGCGTCATCGGGGTGAACTCAATCAAGTGTTTGAGGACACCATCATTGAGCAGCACACCGCTAAATTCCGTGAGCAGGCAGCCGCTGCCGCAGAGGAGAGGGTCCGCACCACTGCCGGGGAGTTCATCCGTGACCTCAACGAGCGCGCCCAGGAACTCAACCGGTGCGAGCGCGTCCTGCATGATGCCGAGGCCACCGTCGCCAGCACCGACATTGAGCTCCAGGCCTGCAAGGATGGCCTGGCAGAGCGTGAGAAGGCCCTGGAGGCAGCGCGGCAGACGGTCGGGGACCGGGAGGCCGCCGTGGCCAAGGCCGAGGAGGACTCCGCCGCGCGGGAGGAGAACGTGGTGGCCCAGGAGAAGGCCATCGCCGAGCGTGAGGCCGCCATGGAGGGGCGCGAGGTGGCCGTGCTATAGCCCCAGGAGGAGGTCTCCCGGTGCCTGAAGGCCATCTGTGAGTGCGAGCAGCTCGCGGCTGCCTCGTGCCACCGGCAGGAAGAGCTGGAGCGGTGGGAGCGGGACCTCGCCGCCCGAGAGCAGGCGGTCGGCGACGTGGAGGCGCGGGTGCGGGAGTCGGAGCAGCGGGGGCAGGTTCTGCCACCCCAGCCGGCCCCTCGCTCCAGCGAAGCGGCGCCAGACTTGGAGGAGGCGCGCCGCCGGATCGCGGAGCTGGAGCACGCCCTAGGTTTAGGGCTCCGGACCGAGACCTCGTCCGTCGCGCGTCTTCGAGAGGTAGCCCGTGAGTTGGGGGTTGTACGCCCTCGCGACGCCAGCTCTACCTTGGGAGGATTGGCCGAGGGGATTAAAAGGGTGCCGGAGGAGGTCGACAAAGTGGCGAAGGAGTCGTCATACGACATGTCCCGCCAGGTTGCGACGCTGATCCTGGCGAGCTACCAGGCCCGCGACCCCAGCTTCAACCCGTACATCCCCACCGAGGACTTCCCCGAGGGCACAGAGGAGGCTGCTCGGCGTCGCGTCAAGGATGTCGTTGACTCCATCATGATCAGCTTCGACGGAACTCTGGCGGCATTTCAGCTTGCCTACCGCGAGGACCCGCTGGACGAGGACGACACGGAGAACGCTCCCAGCGACCCGCCGGCCGCCTAGGACTCCCCTGCTTTTTGCCTCTATCCTGTACTTGTAAAAACATTGTAATACCATTTATGTTATCAATGCACTTGCCTTTCTCATGCCGGATTCGCATTGTAGCAGTCCATCGTGGCCGACTCTGCAGATGATGATTCATATATTTATATATGTATATATATTGGGAGCCCTCGGCCAACTTGGCGCACACACGGTGGCGGTTAGTTGGCCCACGCTCTTGCCTGTTCGTTTTCCTGCAACGGCAGTCCGCTCTTTAGTTAGTTTAGCCATTGTAGGAATATGGACAGTATGGTTTCCTGCCATGATTCATCCCATGTAATTGGGAGTTGGTTCGGGTTCGGGCAGCGTGCATCGGTCGACGGCTGGTGCCTTTCTCGGGGCTCCGGGTGGAAGTGAGGGCATAAAGGGCCAGCGGGGGCAGCAGCAACGGGGGGATCGGGACAGGCATGACAGTACGCACCCGAGCCCCCAGGCGTTGACTACCCCGGGGCACTTGCATGCAGCGTCTCTCTACCCTCGACACCCTTAGGGCTTCTCAGCCTAGGGCGGGCAGGGCCAGAAGATCACCGGAAACCAGCATCCACAGTACATATTCCGGAACATGGAGGGGAAAAACATACTGCAATGTAGATATTTTGTCAGGAAAAGCATAAAGAGTATAAATGGGCGAACTCATTGTTCATGCCAACTGGAGGCATGAACATGCTTCCATATATATATATATATATATATATATATATATATATATATATATATATATATATATATATATATGGGATTCAGCACACCATGCGTCTTATGGGTAGAACTTGCGCATGTGGGAAATATTCCACGGGTTCGGCAGCGGAGTGTCGTCCTCTGTGGCTAGGCGAACTGCTCCTGGACGTGGGGTGCTGATAACTTTGTATGGCCCTTCCCACATCGGAGATAACTTGCTCAGCCCCGCATGCATTTGCACGCGCCGCAGAACAAGATCGTTGATTTGCAGCGCTCGGGGCTGACTTTACGTTGGTGATAGCGACGGAGGCTCGCGATACCGGCCACGCGGCGCGCACGGCACCGTCTTTCTTCTAGGTAGTCCAGGTCGTCGTGATGTAGCTGTTCTTGATCTGCTTCGGTGTATAGCGTGGCTCAGGGCGATCCCAGGGTGAGCTCGGAAGGCAAGACCGCCACAGCTCCATACACCAAGAAGAATGGTGTTTCCCCGGTGGCATGGCTTGGTGTTGTCCGGTTGGCCCAAAGGACTGCTGGCAGCTCGTCAATCCACGAGTCCCCATGCTTCTTGAGGACATCGTAGGTCTTTGTCTTGAGGCCTTTCAATATTTCCGCGTTTGCACGCTCGGCTTGGCCGTTGCTTTGGGGGTGGGCGGGCGAGGCGAAGCAGAGTTTGATGCCCATGTCATCGCAATACTCGCCAAACAGCTCACTCGTGAACTGGGTGCCGTTGTTGGTGATGAGCCTATTGGGGACCCCGAACCTTTCTGTGATGCCTCTCATGAACCGCACAGCCGAATGTTTGTCGATGACGCTGACTGGATAGGCCTCGGGCCACTTGGTGAATTTGTCGATGGCGACATATAGAAATTTGCAGCCACCACGCGCCTGCTTGAACGGGCCCAAGATGTCCAGCCCCCAGACCACGAACGGCCACGAGAGCGGGATAGTTTGAAGGGTCTGGGCCGGCAGGTGCGTCTGCTTGGTGTGGAATTGGCATGCCTGGCACCGCCGCACGAGGTCTGCTGCATCCTCCAGCGCGGTGGGCCAGTAAAAACCCTGGCAGAATGCCTTTCCTACCAAGGTTCGGGAGGCTGAGTGTGCTCCACATTCTCCCTCGTGGATCTCGGCCAGGAGCTCGAGACCCTGTTCCCGAGCGATGCACTTCATGAGCACTCCGTTGGCACCGCGTCGGTAGAGTGTCCCTTCCACCAACACGTACCTTTTGGAGATGCGAGCGCTGCGCTCGCTTTCCTCACGTTGCTCGGGCAATGACACGTCTTGCAGATACGCCTGGATTTCCGAAATCCAGGCCACCTGGCGCGTGATGTTGGTCCCGGCAGGACCAGGCTGTGGCTGGCCCACCAGGTCCGGGGCGTCGGGACCGGCCGACTCCTGCCCTTGGGGTGGTTCGGGCCACGCCGACGGCTCTGTGAGTATTTCTTCAAATGCGCCTGGCGGGGCTAGGGCTCGCGCGGACGTGATCCTAGATAACTCGTCCGCCATGGTATTGTCTCTTCTGGGAATATGACGCAGCTCGAGGCCATCGAAATGGCGCTCCATACGTCGTACTTCCCTGACATATGCTTCCATCTGGGGGTCAGTGCATTGGTACTCCTTGGAAACTTGGTTCACGACCAGCTGAGAGTCGCCGAGGACTAGCAGACAGCGGATGCCCATGCCTGCCGCCGCTCGCAACCCCGCTAAGAGCCCTTCATACTCGGCCATGTTATTGGTTGCTCGGAAGTCAAGTCGAATGATGTACCGGAGTACATCACCTGTCGGGGAAGTTAACGCAACGTCTGCCCCGGCCCCCTGTAAGGTGAGTGAACCATCAAAGTTCATCACCCAATGCATGGTCCATTGGCCGCGATCCTCCGCGCTCTCGGGTTCACCCGGGGGCGATCGTTGCCGGCCACTGGCATCCATTCTGCCACGAAATCGGCCAAGGCCTGGCTCTTGATCGCGTGGTGAGCTTCGAAATGCAGGTCGAACTCTGACAATTCGATAGCCCACTTGACTACCCGTCTCGTGCCCTCTCGGTTATGGAAGATCTGCCCGAGAGGATAAGACGTGACTACCATTACCCGATGTGCCTGGAAGTAGTGGCGCAGCTTCCTGGAAGCCACGAGCACGGCGTAGAGCATTTTTTGGGCTTGTGGGTAATGTGTCTTTGCGTCCCGTAGCGCCTCACTGATAAAGTAGACTGGTCGCTACACCTTGGTGCGGGCCTTAGCTACTTTATCAGGGGCAACAGGCTCGTGTGCACCGGGGCGGGTTACCTCAGTGTCCGGGGCTGCCAGGCCATTGCCTTCCCCAGGGCCTTCAGGGCCGCTCTGGGTGGAAGGGGCCTCGGGAGCCCCCGGACTAGGGGGCTGGGTGGCTCCCTAGGGCTCGGGGGGCCAATGGCCGCCTCCGAGTCCGGGTGCTTCCTCAGCCAACACTGTTTCAAGGTCTCCTGCCTCCTGGTGTGATGAGGCCGTGGGCGTCTGAGAGACTGGCTCGTCGTCGCACTCCACAACCAACGCCGCACTGACCACTTGGGGAGTTGCCGCCAAATATAAAAGGAGGGGTTCTCCTTCTTGAGGTGCCACCAATGTGGGCGGCGAGGAGAGATAACGCTTGAGCTCGCTCAAGGATTTCTCCACCTCATCCGTCCAAGTGAAGGGGCCAGTTCGCTTTAGCAACTTGAATAGAGGAAGCGCCCGCTCTCCCAGCTTTGATATAAAACGGCTCAGGGCAGCTACACAACCAGTGATTTTCTGCACATCCCTGAGCTTCCTAGGGGGACGCATCTCCTCTATCGCCTTTATTTTTGCAGGGTTGGCCTCAATTCCTAGGGCAGAGACCAAAAACCCCAAGAGCTTGCCCGCCGGTACCCTGAACACACATTTTTCTGGGTTCAGCTTCATGCGGGAGGACCGGAGGTTATCAAATGTCTTGGCCAGGTCCGGGAGCAAGGTCCTTTGGTCCCGGGACTTGACCGCGAGATCATCGACATACGCCTCAACATTGCGCCCTATTTGGTCTTTCAATGTGATGCGGACACCGCGTTGGAAAGTAGACATGGCATTCTTTAAACCAAAAGGCATAGATATGTAGCAAAAGGTACCCATAGGGGTGATAAAAGCAGTTTTCTCCTCATCCTCTACAGCCATGCGAAACTGATGATAACCAGAATATGCATCTAGGAAACATAAAGGTTGCACCCCGCAGTGGAGTCAACTATCTGGTCTATTCGGGGCAGAGGATAAGGGTCTTTAGGACATGCCTTGTTGAGGTCGTGTAGTCGATGCACATGCGCAGCTTGTGGTTGACCTTCGGGACAACCACCGGGTTAGCCAACCACTCCGGATGCAGCACCTCCCGGATGAAGCCAGCCTCCTAGAGCCGTGCCACCTCTTCATGGATGAACGCCTGTCGCTCCAGGGCCTGTCGCCTCACCTTTTGCCAGACCGGTCGTGCATCCGGCCGTACTACAAGTCGGTGCTCAATCACCTCCCTGGGGACTCTGGGCATATCCGACGGCTTCCAAGCAAACACGTCGGCATTCGCCCGCAGGAAGGAGACGAGTGTGTCTTCCTATTTGGGGTCCAAGTTGCCGCCAATTCTGGCGGTCTTGGACGGGCCGTCGGCCAGCCGAATGGACTTGATCACCACCTCGTCGGCAGAGGTGATGCGCTTCTTGGGGGCCCGGGAACCTGAGGCCTCCCCTTGAGGGTCCTCGGGTTCAACGCAATCGGCCGCCGCAATATCATCCACGCGTGCCTCTACGCAATCCAGCGCGGTCTTGACGTCGGCATGGATGGTGATGGGGCCTCCGGGGCCCAGCATCTTGAGTTGGCTGTAGGCGTAATGGGTAGCCGCCATGAACTTCACCAACGCTGGCCTCCCGAGCACGGCGTTGTAGGGCAAGTTAAGGTCCGCCACATCAAAGTCAATCCGCTCGGTGCGGAAATTGGTGGGGCTCCCAAACGTGACCGGCAGCGCGATCTACCCGAGGTGCCACACCTTTCCGAGCGTCATCCCAATGATGGGATAAGATGGCCCGAGCACCATCCCTGGGGCCTTGATCGCATCGAAGGCCTTCAGGGATAGTATGTTGAGGGCCGCACCCCCATCAATCAAGACTCGGGCAACCTTGACGTTGCAAATGGTGGGGGAGGTCACGAGGGCCAAGTGGCCACTTCGTGCGATGCTCCCAGGGTGATCCGCTTGGTCGAAGGTGATTGGCCCCCCGCCCAGCGCGATTTTTGGGCCGCCTCATGGGATGGCACAGCAGCGAGGAGCTCACGCCTCATGGTCTTGAGGCTCCGACAGGACACCTGGGCGCATGCCCCTCCGTCGATGGTGGCGAAGACGTGCTTGGGGTCCTGGTAGCCCAGATCGTCATCTTCGTCCCCGACAGGGGCCGCACTCTTGGCCTCCTCTCGTCGATTGTCCGTGCGTTCCGCCGGGGCTTTACCCTTGCGGTGGGCTTCTTTCTCCCTCTCCCTCCTCTCCTGCTCGTACTTTTGTACTCGCTCGGCCAAGTTCTTGACCGAGTGGCACTCAGAGAGGTTGTGGCAAGAGGTCTGGTGTACCATGCACCACTTGTCCCCATCCTGGCCCTGTGGGCGAGGGTCCGGGGTGCGCCTGTGGTTGCCCGCGGGCTTGCCCCTTCACGAGGGCTTCTCGGCATCGTCGGCGGCGAGGACGTGGCCTTCCTCTCCACCGCGCGATGGCTTGCGCTTCCGCCGCCGCTCACGCCGTTCCTCTCGGGACGCAGATGGAGCAGCGTTGGTGGAGGCTAGAGCGGGATTCCTAGGGTTCCAGATCCGAGCCTCTTCCTTGCGGGCCACCCGGTCAGCAAGCTCGAAGAGCTCAGTGGTGGTCCGGGGGGCCTTGGATTCGATCTTCTCCAACATGACGTCGTGGCATACGTCGCTCCTGAAGGCGAAGATCACTACATGGTCAGTGATGGACGGTATGGTGTTGCGTACCTGGCAAAAGCACTGGATGTATTTGCACAGGGACTCGTCCTCTCCTCGTCGAACCATGTGGAGGTCAGCCTCCACTCCCGGGCGCGAGTACATGCCCTGGTAGTTATAGGTGAACTGTCGGCACAAGTCGTCCCACGAGGTGACCGACTGGGCCGGCAGGTTCATTAGCCAAGAACGGGCCTGGCCCTTGAGCACCATGGGGAAGAAGTTGGCCATGACAAGCTCGTCACCTCCAGCGGCCTTGATGGCCTGGTATAAATCTGGAGGAACTCGGTGGGATTCACCGAGCCGTCATACTTCTCCATGAGGGCCGGCCTAAACTTGTTAGGCCAGCGCACATTGCAGAGGCTGGAGACAAATGCCTGACAGCCGTTGCCGACTGGAGGGGGCGACGAGGGCTGGGGGGCCCCTTGGGTGCCGCAGAATGTCCTGCTCGCAGCTGGGCCACCACAGCCGCTCGCCGTGCCCTGGGGGGTCCCCCCTGTGGCGGGGCCGCTGCGGCCGCTCGCCGAGCATTTGCGCCTCCTGACGAGAAAGCGCAGTCTTGAGTCTTCCCCGTGCGACGTTCGTCGCGGCGCTGCTCAATACGAAGACGAGCATCCCGTTTCACGTATAGCAGATCCCGAGACGCCTCTGGTTGGGCTGCAGCCGAGGGGCTCTCGTAAACCCTCACGGTGGCTGCTGCCCTTCGAGCTCGTTGTCGAGAGGACGAGCTGACTGCGGTGTGTGAACCACGCGATCGGTGACTTGAGGAAGCGAGGTCTGCGGCCAGCTGACGCTGGGTTGTGTTGACTAGCTTCGCCACGTCGTCGAACCAACGCTTGGCGTTGGACCCTTCATCCGGTGTTACCGGGGGGTGGCGCAAGAGCGCCTCCACCACCTGGAGGGCGCTTTCAGGCGTGCCAAACTCCAGTCGTCGATGGATGTCGCTCCGACGCGGCTCGCCGGTACGTCCACTCGGGCGTAGCCCGAATCCTCCAGGTGCGTTGGCGACCCTGGGGGGCGCTTGGCCTCCTCCGCCCATAGCCGCTGTCTCAGCGGGGGGCAGGGGAGGTGGTACAGCTCTGGCCGCCGTCGCAGCCATCGAAGGGGGTGAGGGGGACAACGGTCCACCCTCCTCCGAGCGGAGATGTCGGAAGTTGGGGTTGTGCCCGTCCGTATCGACCTCCTCGGCCGCCTTGTTGGCCAAGTCACACTCGCAGGTAGCGAGTGAGCCAGACGCGGTCCGTAGGACGTGGCCGTGGACCATGGCAAGGACGGAGGCGGGCGATTCACCGGGAGACGGAACGAATACGTGAGTTTAAACCCTAATGCAGCGCGCTCCCCCTACCTGGCACGCCAGCTGTCGATGCGTGTGCTCGACACGCAGGTACCTGGGGGACCCCCTTTTTGGTTCGACACAGGGCAGTGGTGAATCAGGGTTCGAACTCAAGGTGAGGTAGAGGGGAAGTAGGAAGATGGAGAAAAGCCACAATCACAAGAGACACAGAAGAGTTATACAGGTTCGGGCCGTCGGAGAGACGTAATACCCTACTCCTGTTTTTGTGTTATGTGGAGGATGAACTACAAGGATGGGTGTGGTTGTTCTTCCCTGGGGAAGCTGGAGCTGATGACTGAGGTGAAATGCTTAAAGCCCAAGGCTGAGCAAAAGACCAATCCAGGAACCCCCTCTATCATGGACTTGGGCTTCCTTTAGTGCAAGGGGACACCACAATAGTCCTAGCTTTCTCTACTCCGCTCCATGTGATGGAGCGGCTCTTGTCCTATCTTGTCGGGGGGCTACCCCTATTCCTGTTCCTGTTGCCACGTTGCGGGAGTTGGTGGAGAAAAACGGGCGTCGTGGCTGCCATGCTGCTGACGTGAGGAGGGGTCAACTTACCTACTCCAGTGGGGCCTACCGATCAGTGGCTCTCCGCCTGGAGAGGGGTCGACGTGACACCCCCAGCGCTCGTATCCTCTCTCCCACGCGGCCGCCCAGTGCATTTAATGTGACTGGACGAGGCGTGGATGGAGGCGTGCGCGGAATGACCGTGCGGCCATACTGCGGTTGCCGTCAAGGACTTTCTCCCTTCTCTCCCTCGTGACGGGCAAAAAGGGGTGATGATGAGTGGCTGACAGACGTGCCTCACATCGCAATAAATGCGACGTCGCAGGCGTCTGGCCTCTCTCTAGGCATTAAATGTGGTGGTTGGCAGTTGGCAGTTGATCTCGCTCCTCTCTCGAAGAGGTGCGGGGTGATGGACGGTGGTCCAAGTGATCCCGAACCCTGCCATTTGGGAAAGCGGCGGCCTACGGGGCAGCCCCCGAGCCAAGTCCCCTTTGGGATGGCCACGTGGCCGCCCGTGGCCCGGACCCGCATGAGCCGTTCTGGACATGTCTTTGGGGCGCCCTAACAAGCGAAGGCATCTTCCTTCTTCAGATATCGTATTCTCGTTATACCCCCGAGCCCATATCACCGACAAGAATACAAGAAAATATCTCAAAAGCACACACACGCTAGTCCTACGGGTCCTGATCACCGCAGGCGCCTTATGCACAGTCTTGTCAGGTGATGTCATCATGTGTCGAGTTGTCCCCTCTTAGTCTTCCTCGGCTATCCCTTCGAGAAGAAGCATCCTTCCCAAGGTGGTGGACTCGGTCTTCCGAGGTCAGTGTCGATGCGGAGGTCTGGACTCGGGCGCCGAGGTGGCCCTTCGAGCTGAGGTTGGGAGGGCCGACCACCGAAGGGGCCGAGGTAGCACTCCTGGAGAAACGATCTTTGATTGACTTGCCAAAAACCACAATAGTCCCGGTTACAAAAGGAACCGAGACTAGAAAATGTTTTTAGTCCCGGTTAAAAAAGGCAACGGCTCTCTAGGATCTTTAGTCTCGGTTGGTGTTACCAACCAAGACTAAAGATCATCTTTAGTCCCAGTTAGATTCCTCTAAGAATCTATCAGGCCGTTGTTGACACCTAAAATTGGTAATTGAATCCCTAAGTCCTGGCAAAGGTGAAAACAGAATCAGATCGGCTAGTTTGACGGAGAAACAGAGGCCGCATCGGCTAAGGACTGATCGGCTGTGAGGCCAATTGGCTAAGGTTGGATCGGACAAGAGCGGCCGATAGCCGATTCTGGATTCTAAGATCGGAGAAGATAAAGTCGTTTCTGGTGCAGCAGTTTGAAGATAAATAGGAGATTTGGTTATTAGATTGCGCGTTAAACGATATTGTCATCTATGGATAGAGTCCCGTAATGGTAATTGTATCTGTAAAAATAGGAGTTTGTTTAAACTGTTCATTGTAATACGGCGTGGGTCCTCCTCGGGATAACACCGTGTTTTAAATAGTAGTTTAGATAGAGTCCAGGGTTTGTACAGATAATTTTATCTTGGGTATAAATAGGACTCGAGACCCCCTGTAATTAGACATTATTCAACACAATCAATCAAACCTTCGGCGCATCGCCAACCTTTTTTTCTTTAGACGAGCAATTGACTTGGCTACGGGCTGCATCGTTTCGATCCCGAGATCCAGGTAAACGCTTGTCATTAGTGGTATGATCTGCTGTTTCTAGTGCTTCCATCGTAATGACACATTAGATTCAGGGGTCTATACTGCGATATTTATCATATAGCGCATATAAATTAGACCAATGTTTAGATCTATCCTGCCATTGGCCGGTCCCGTCGAGAACCTGCAGCCAATAAGGCTAGATCTAAAGGTTGGCTGGTTTATATGCGGTATCCACCGTCTCGAGAAGTATAAATCAATCATAACAGATCAGGTTGTTCTTTTTATACTTAATGTTGCATCAGAGTTGAACTATTAAATCGTTTTTAGAACTCCCAGTGATCTGTTCGTTTAGATTTATATGTTTAAGAGACAGTGTCGGGGTTTTAGCCGGCCTTATCTGCCCTAATATATTTCCTTTTATATATTTATTATTAGATTTATGTTAGGACCGCCTCTTATGTTAAGATCTTGTTCTTGTCGAACATCATAAGCCAAAATCGGCCTGCCATCAACAGCCGACGGTCGATTTCCAGGCTAAGCATCTGGTTCAAGAACGATATCTTTTCATAAGAATCATCGGAGTACCAGCCGATCCATAAGTTAGCTTTCCAGTATCGGCTAGTTTATCGATACATATGTTTGTTATCCTTTACTGTATTTGGGTTAAGCGGCTGATACTATCTCGGTGTAGCCGATCCATTCTAGTCACTTGGCTTAAATATATTTTAGGATAGCAAATATATGCTCATGGATTCCCTCAGCCGATACAATGGGGATTTAGCCTAACACTTAACACATATTTCTTTGTTTTTCTTGTTGGTTAACAGATCAAACCAACTGGCACGCCCTGCACAGCACAGGCAGCCGAGAAGGACGTACACTGGAGTTAAGAAGATCTCTCAGGCCAGCGCGTGAGAGAAATTTCTCGTCAACAGGCGCCAGGGATCTTTAGTCCCGGTTGGTAACACCAACCGGATTTGAAGATCCTATCTTTAGTCCTGGTTGGTGTCACCAACCAGAACTAAAGATAATTTTGATCTTGTGTCCCGGTTGGTGTTACCAACCGGGACTAAAGATGGAGTTGCTTTTTATACTTCTTCTTCCTCCTCCAGCCCGAGCCAGCTGCAGTGTCTTCAAACTTCTCTAATTAGAGGGGAGGTGCTACCAAATTATTTTATGAATTTTTTGGTGATAATACAAAAATCTTTGCTATCTACAAGGTTAGCAACTTCATCCTCGTATGATCTACGCTTAGCATTTTGCTTTTTATGGTTGATTTCTATATATTTTTATCTCTAGATAGGTTATGAAAAATGAAGAGAGAGAAAATTTGTTTGGGAAAATTATTTTACTAAGCACATTACCTTTTGTTGAGAAAATTGTTTGGGAAAATGAAGAGGGAGAAAAGTATGCTTAGCACATTACATTTGTAGGTATATTTTATGTACAATTTTATCTCAAAAAATATGTATGGAAAATGATGAGAGAGAAACCTTTGGACAAAAAATGTTATAAAATAAATGACAAAGAAAAAATATAAAAAATTTGATAGTGGATTAGAAAAATGAGGTAATTTAAAGATCGTTAAAATAGTTAGAAATATGTACACTACGTACATTAATTAATTTTATGTTTACAACTTCAAAAAAAACTTTTAAAAATAATTCTAATTTTTTTAAGTAAAACACATTACGTATGTTGGATTATTATATAATTATTATCTGATTACATATATATAATTATTGTAATATTATATAAATGGTTTGACTTTCTTGGATTTTTCTTATGATTTTTGTGCATTTCATGTAGATGGATCGGCAATGGATATACAACGCGGACCGACGATCGACAGAGTTTATTCAAGGCGTGCATTATTTTTTGAGTGTGGTCGATGCCAATAAGGAGAAGAGCTTTATACGTTGTCCATGCAAAAAAGTGCAAAAACAAGAAGGGGTATTCTTCATCAAGAATTATTCATGCCCACTTGTTTCAGTCGGGATTTATGTCTCACTACAATTGCTGGACATCGCACGGAGAGGTGGGGGTTGCAATGGAAGAAGATGAAGAAGATGACGACAACATTCCGGACTGCGGTAAATACGGTGGGTTTGAAGAGAATACAGTAGGCGAGGCGGGCGAGGATGCTGAAGAAAACGACGGTGCCAATGACCTTGGTCAGATGTTGCGCGACGTACAGGAGGACTGCGAAGGTAAAAAGGAGAAACAGAAATTGGAGTGTATGTTGGCGGACAACAAAATGTCCTTGTACCCAGGATGTGAACAAGGGCACAAAAAGTTGGGTACCACGTTGGAATTGTTGCAATGGAAGGCCAAAAATGGTGTCAGTGACAAGGCATTTGGCGAGTTACTAAAACTCATGAAGAACATTCTTTCAGATGGAAACGAATTGCCGAAACCAATGTACGAGGCTAAAAAGTTAGTTTGTCCTCTAGGACTAGAGGTACAGAAGATACACACATGTCCTAACGATTGTATCCTCTACCGCGGTGAGGAGTATGAGAACCTAGAAGCATGTCCAGTTTGTAAAGCACTTCGTTACAAGATCAGATGACATGATCCAGGCGAAGTTGACGGACGGCCTTCAAAGAAAAGAGTTTCTGCTAAGGTGATGTGGTATTTTCCTATAATACCATGGCTGAAGTGTCTGTTCAGGAACAAAGAGCATGCAAGGATGATGCGCTGGCACGCGGAAGAACGCTAACAAGACGGCATGCTGAGACATCCCGCCGATGGGTCACAGTGGCGAAACATCGACAGAACATTTAAAGACTTTGGCGAGGATGCAAGAAACATAAGGTTCGGCTTAAGTACGGACGGCACGAATCCTTTTGGAGAGATGAGCAGTAGGCACAGCACTTGGTCTGTAACGATGTGTATCTACAACCTCCTACCTTAGCTATGCATGAAGTGGAAGTACATTCATATGCCGGTTAATTCAAGGCTCGAAACAACCTGGTAACGACATCGATGTGTACCTGAGACCGTTGATTGAAGATCTAAAACTGCTGTGGAAGAAAGAAGGTGTCCCTGTGTGGGATGAGGACAAACAGAAGCAGTTTAACCTACGAGGGTTGCTGTTTATTACCATCAACGATTGGCCTGCACTTGGCAACCTATCCGGACAGTCAAACAAGGGGTACAATGCTTGCACCCACTGTATGGATGAGACCGAACGTACGTACCTGAAACACTGTAAGAAGGTAGTGTACATGGGCCATTGCGAGCCACCCTGTCCGAAGAAGAGACAAACATTTTAATCAAAAGGCAGACCATCGTACTAAGCCAAAGCATCGCAATGGAAAAGGCCATGTTTGCCATGGTGAAAGACCTCAAAGTAGTATTTAAAAAGGGACTTAGCAGCCAACCTATAGCAAGTGAAGGTGGTCACACGGCGATGTAAAAGAAGAAGTCTATTTTTTTAGAGTTACTCTATTGGGAAGTCTTAGATGTCCGCCACGTAATCGACGTGATGCACCTCACTAAGAACCATTGCGTAAACCTACTGGGCTTCCTAGGTGTATATGGAAAATCAAAAGATACACTTGAGACACGTAATGATCTGAAGCATATGGCACAACGCGATGGTCTTTACCCGCAACCAAAGGAGAAAGGAGCCCATTATCTAAGTCCTGCCAGCTACACACTGAGCAAGGCAGAGAAGGAAATCATGTTTGAATGCCTGGAGAGCATCAAGGTACCATCTGGATACTCCTCGAATATAAAGGGAATAATAAGAACAAAGGATAAGAAGTTCACAAATCTAAAGTCCCATGACTGCCACGTGCTGATGACACAACTGCTTCCCGTTATAATTCGGGGTATCCTTCTCGATAATATCCAGGCAACAATAACAAAGCTATGTGCTTTCCTGAATGCAATTTCACAGAAGATCATCGATCCAGACAGACTAGAAGACTTTCAAATGATGTGGTACAATGTCTTGTCAGCTTTGGGATGATCTTTTCGCCTTCATTCTTCAATATCATGACACATCTCCTATGCCACCTTGTCAAAGAGATCCGTATCCTCAGTCCGGTATTCCTACACAATATGTTCCCTTTCGAGAGGTATATGGGAGTTCTAAATAAGTACATCCGTAACAGAGGAGGTCATTGAGTTCTGCGTTGACTTTATTCAAGACCTTCGCCCCATCGGGGTGCCTGGATCAAGCCATAAAGGTAGACTACGGGGGAAGGGAACTCTTGGAAGGAAAACAATAATGACCATAGACAATGACTTGTTTAGGAAAGCACATTGGACTGTGTTGCAACAATCTTCCTTGGTGGCTCCTTACATTGAGGAGCACTTGGCGATTGTTCGCCCAAAAAAATAGGTAAGACCGATGCCTGGATTACACTCCATCACATTAATGCATTTCCTGCTTGGCTGCGACAACGTCTCATGGGCAACGCGAACATTGACCAACAACTAGCCTTCTTGGCGAGGGGACCATCTTGCTCAATTACCACATTCCTGACATATGAAATCAATGGGTACATATTTACACACAGGCCCAAGACTTAAAGAGCACGAATCAGAACAGCGCAGTCCACATTGATGCTGTGGGATACGATGGTACGGCTAGCACATATTACGTCAGCTTCGATGACATATGGGAGCTGGACTATGGACCTCTGAAGGTCCCTCTGTTTCGGTGTCAGTGGGTTAGGCTCAGTGGTGGAGGCGTAACCATTGATGCAAGTGGGATGACAACGATCGACCTGAGCAAGGTTGGATACTCAGACGAACCATTCGTCCTTACCAATGATGTACGGCAAGTTTTCTATGTCAAGGACATGGATAGCAAAGCAAAGAAGGGGAAAGGGTCCGACAAGCCAAAGCGCCACGTGGTTCTCCTAGGCAAAAGAAAATTGTGGGAGTCGAGGATAGAACAGACAAAGATTACGATTAGTTTGACGGGCAACCTCCGTTCACGGTGGCGGTTGACCCGAGCATCCTCCTATCAAATGAGAACACCCCTTACTCACGCAAAGATCATAACGAAGGAACAATTGTGTGAAGAAAGTACGTGAGGACAACCATTACTTAGCTAAATTTTTGAATTTATTGAATTTATTGTAAATATTTGAATTTATTGAATTTTATTGTAAATTATTGTAAGCCTATCTCAGTGTTAAACTTCAGGGTTAGTACTAGTAGTAATTTTGGTGTACTTATAGTATGTATTGCATAGTATCCTGCTCCATTGCTTCTTTTGCTTTGCCTCCGCAAGATGGTGTGTGTGATGTCAAATGAACATGGTCTGCAACTTTGCATAACCCATCTGTGAAGTGTGAACTATAGCACTATCTTCACCTTTGCATCCGACCTTTTGCATAATACCATGGATAATCTAAGTTCGAAATGTAGCCTTGCAACTACTGGAGGATTATATATCATTATTAGAATTTAAAATATTTTTCAATAGGACATATGATAATTATATATTATTATTAGAATTTAAAATATTTTTCAAATATGTCATATCTCAATTATATATTATTATTATTATTACAATTTTAAATATTTTTCAGTTAGACCATATCTTAATTATATATTATTATTATTATTTAAAATATTTTTAGTAGGGCATTTGTTAATTATATATTATTATTAGATTTTTAAAATTTTTTCAAATAGACCATATCTTAATTATATATTATTATTACAATTTTAAATATTTTTAAATTAGACCATATCTTAATTATATATTATTATTACAATTTAATATATTTTTAATAGGGCATTTGTTAATTATATATTATTATTAGAATTTTAAATATTTTTTCAAACAGGCCATATCTTAATTATATATTATTATTATAATTTTAAATATTTTTCAATAGGCCATTTGTTAAGTATATATTATTATTAGAATTTAAAATATTTTTAAATGGGTCATATGTTAATTAGATATTATTATTAGAATTTAATTTTTTTCAATAGGGCATTTGTTGACTATATATTATTATTCGAATTTAAAATATTTTTTAATAGGTCATATGTAAATTATATATTATTATAAGAATTTAAAATATTTTTCAATAGGCTATATGTAAATTATATATGAAATTAAAATACTTTTTAATAGGGCACTTGTTTTACTATTTAATCTTGGTTTTTAACACCAACCGGGAAAAAAACATTTGGAAATAGCGGGAAAACATCTTTAGCCCTAGTTTGTGGCTCCAACCGTGACTAAAGATTCTCACCTAGTAGAGGTACGGACATTTTTGGTCCCGTTGAAGCCACCAACCAGGACGAGGATATCTTTAGTCTCGGTTGATGGCTCCAACCAGGACTAAAGATATCTTTAGTCCCGGTTGGTGGCTTCAACCGGGACTAAAGAGCCCGATATCTATATATAGCAGAGCGCTCGATGGATCCAAACACTTAGCCTTTTTCGCATCCATCTTCGTCTTCATCGCCGAGAACCCTAGACCGTCGCTGCGCCGTCGTCTTCTTCACGTGCCGCCGCCGTCGTCGTCGTCGTAGAGCCGCCGTCGCCACCACATTCGTCGTCACCGCATTCCAGGTTAGTTCCAAAAGCGCTGATTTCTTTTCCTCTGATGCCGTGCGCAAAACCCAAGCTAACCCCCCGCGCCATCGCCATCATCGTCGTCGTCGCCGCCGTCACCGCCGCCGCCCCCTGCCATCGCCGCCGCCACTGCCGCCCTCTTTGTCGTCGCAGCACGCGCACCCTCTTGTCGTCAGCGCATTCCGCCGCTGCCGCCCTCTTACCACCACCGCCGCGGCCCTCTTGCCGCCGCTGCCGCCCTCTACTATATATGAATGTGAATGGAATTTTTGAACGTGAATGGAATTTCGGATGTGTGAATTTTGAATATATGAATGTGAATGGAATTTTTGAATGTGAATGGAATTTCGAATGTGTGAATTTTGAATATATGAATGTGAATGGAATTTCGGATGTGTGAATTTTGAATGTGAATGGAATTTTTGTATATATGAATGTTAATGTATATAAGGACTTTTTATTTAAATTTGAATGTGAATGGACATTATATATATAGCCAAGTGTGAATTTTGATTGTTTATGTGTATATGGATGTGTGATTTTGATTTTGTATATATGAATGTGAATTTTGATTTTTTATGTGTATATGTATATATATCGACTGTGAATTTGAATTCCTGTTATAATTTGGAATGAGAATTTGCTTAATTTTCAATGTTAATTAATTTGGAATGTGAAATATGAATTTGTTTGACAATATATAGTGTATGATGTTTTTTGTGTTTATATTTGAACGGACGTGAACGAACGATAGAACGATACAACGATTTTCACAACCGAACGAGTTTATTCATTCGGTCGTTCGGTCGGTCGCTCGTTCGTTCGTTTGTTCGTTTGGTCGGTCGGTCGGTCGTTCGTTCATTTGTTCGTTCGTTCGTTTGGTCGGTCATTTGTTCATTCATTCGTGCGTGTTTCGGCCGACCGACCTTTAGTCCCGTGATAACGTGAGCCTCGTGCGTGTTTTGGCTGACCGACCATCCTTTCCATGAAAACGTTGTAGTTTATAGTTTGTACGGAAAAAATAAAATCAACATCGCCATCCTCCTCTCTTTCTCTCAACTCCTCTTCACTTCCTCTCCTCTCGACCTTATCTCCCTCAAGTCATCCTCGTCTCTTTCTCTCCTCTCCTCTCCACTTGCTCTCCTCTCCACCTTATCTTCCTTACGTCATCCTCTCCTCTCCACCTTATCTTCCTCACGTCATCCTCTCCTCTCCTCTCCTCTCCTCTCTGAATAGACGAGGGATTTACATCAAGTCGACAAGAGGAATAGACTAGGGATTTACGTCATCCTCTCCTCTCCTCACAAAACTCGATCTTATAAATACTAGTTACAATTAAAAAACATAATGCAATACACATCTATAATTTGATTATATATATACATATATCAATATATAGTACGATGACATTAAACTAAGTTAACGAGTAGCTCGATAATATTTCTCATATATTTTCCTCAGTTATATATCTAGTGTAACTAGTTCACAAATATATGCATTGGGAATCATACATGTATTAACTGGATATTCTTTTTCCTTTTCAGAATTCCTTGATCAAGTCCCTGAACTCACAACAATCAAATGGTTGATCGTGAGGACGAACAGTTTCTCCTTGACGAGATCACATAGGGTAGAAACCATTATTTCATTGAGGAGGGAAACGAGGATCCTAATCAATACCTCAACGAGGAGGGGAACGAGGAGGATAATGAGGCCACTCCAGCCGTTGGAGAGAAGAGGGCACGCGGGCAACGCGATGTCAGTAAGCGAATTGAGGGTCACCATGTCATAACTGAAGTGGCACCGGATGGTCGGCCAAGTGCCCCAGCCGACGCTGCAAGGAAGTTTGTGGCACACAGCGGATGGGTGGTGAGGGATCACGTGCCCATCAACGTTGTGAACTGGAGGCGATCAAGGACAGGAGGAGATGAGCAAAGTTATCTCCCGGACAAAGAGAAAGAGATGTTGTGGACGACAATGCTGCAGACGTTCACCATCCCACTGTCAGAACAGGCAAGGGTCAAGGAATGGACGTTAAAGAAGATGGCTGAGCTCTTCAGGCACTATAAGAAAGAGTTACACAAGAAATACGTCTTGAAGGGCCTGAACCCAAACTTTGACAAGTTCCCAAAGCTCAGAGATCACTGGGAGGCCTTTGTGAGCAAGCGCAAACCCTCATTGAAAAGAACAAGGCCAACACATCCAAGAAGCAATACCATGACAAGCTAGGGTTGGGCAGCTATCAAAAGGTAGTGCAGAAATGGGAGAAGATGGAAGCCAACCTAGAAGCGCTAGATATCGTTCTAGGCACAGCCAACTAGCCGAAACAACAAAACACTAGTTCTATGCTCACGACGGATCGCTGAATCCTCCCGATAGATCAGTAATATTTGGCGCTGAAATCCAAGAAGCAGCCAGGAGATTGGAAGACGCACTGGAGGCCTCTGTCTCGGGCTCTTTCAAGCCTAACAGTGAGAAGGACTAGCTAACGCTCGCACTCCAAATCCCCAAGCATCCGTGACGAACGCGCGGAGAAGGCATCGTCCCCTGGAAATACGGGTTTCAAGCCGACATCGACACCTACAGGAGCTGCATGAGGATGAAGCGAGATACGGATGCGAGGTTCGCAGAGATGGAGATGAAACTCTCGCAGATCAATCAGATAATGATGCAAAAGGTGGCTGAAAAGTTGGCCGAGGAGCGGAGCCACTTTGTTAGCCAACAGTCCGATCCAGCAACAGCAGCGCAACTACAACAGCAGCACAGCAGATGCGCTTCAATAGGAAATGAAGATGAACCACAAGCTCCAAATCTCCGTCATGCCCTGTTGACGAGATCACGCAGCGGACACCGTGCGAGCTGCACATTTCACTGAAGAACCTGTCAATCAAGTTATGTTATATATTCCCTTTAAGAACTTGACAATCAAGATTGATTACTAATCAAGATAAGCTATATTCTCGAACAGATGGCGTCGAGCATGGCGATACCAGTAGATCAAGACGGGACCTACCACTGTAGGACCGTTCCACCTGGGTACTCGAAAGTCGAAATTGAACAGGTGGAACATGACTATGAAGATCTCAAGCTAGATATCCCCAGAGGAGACGGGGAGACGACGCTAGGAGAAACAGCCCACGGGATAATTCTATGGAGCAAGCCCTTCATCGTATTTCCCCGGTGAGAAGCGGCGCCTTTCGTTCCTCCGCCGTCGCCATGGGGACCATCTCCTCCGCCTCCTCCGTTGCCTACACGAGCACCGACTCCTAAATGGCCGTCTCCCACTCCCCAGCCTTCTCCGCCTCCTCCGTCACCACAACGAGCACCGACTCCTAAACGGATTGCCTCTCAGCCTCCTCGACCTCCTCTGTCGCCTCCTAAGCATAGAGCTCGAACCACGTGTTCAGTGTCAACTAGTGGACCAAGAAGGAAGATGCCAAACCTTGACCCGCTCCCGCCAACCCCAAACAAAACATCGTATGACATGATTCCCGAGGAGTTGCACGAGGTCATCCAAGCTGTGGTGAGAGCACATTTCAAGAAGAAGTCTCCTGAGAAGCCTCCTGAAATTGCCCCGGAGACCAAGGCCTTTTTTAAGAAGACGTAATGTATGCCACAACCTAAACTGCAATCGCAACCGCAGTCTGACTACGACAGGACGATCAGGAAGGCTGCTAGGAAGGCGCCAGCAAAGGGCAAATATGTACCTCAGCTCGGGACACAGCCTCAGAAACCCCTTGAGTTCAGCACAACACCAAATGTTCGAGCCGACTTAAGAAAATTTATGGAATCTGCGGGAATAACGATGGACCAAGTATCCGGACGTGCACCTATCGGGAAGGCTGAGCCGAAGTACAAGTTGAAACTCGGGAAACCTCTTGTAAAGCTCGACCAGGTCAAAAATTTTACCTACACAGATGTACCGCTTCCATAAGTCGTACATGCAAGAATCAAGCAAAGGTACAAAGATGGTCGTGGGAAGATACTCAATGGAATATTTCTTCGATGGAGGTGACCACTTCTTCATTCGCTTCGAGGAGGATGCCCTCGATGTCTCTCTTATAACCACACGGGTTTTGTAAGTGTTGTTCAGTTATATTTATTTCATTCCTTAACTCCTTGTATTTAGCTGACTAAAATTCTTTTAACCGTTGTAGAATGGCTATCCAATATTGCAAACAAGCAAGAATGTAACAAATACGGATTCATGGACCCTCGGAAAATTAACACCGTGATGGTAGACCAGTATCCGACGCAAACAGAGGAGAACATCTATAATATACTGGTGCAGCAGCATTTCAAGACATTTATACTACTGCCATACAACACAACGTGAGTTTGTACTACCTTCCATACCAATATCAATCTCGTGCATACATACAGTTTCATATAATATGTCATCTCACGCAATTTGCAGATTCCACTGGGCTCTTTTTATAATTGACGTTGAGAGCACGCGGATCCATGTCTTTGACTCAATGGATAAACCAGAGTTTACGTACGCAAAAATTTTTGAAATGTTAAACAGGTAATGCCATCTTACTTGCTATTGCATATATGCGGAATAATTACTCGCTAGCTTTCAACTGCACGTAGGGCATGGGCACAGCTCCGTGAGACGGTTCGTGGGAATTGGAAAGAGAAGCTTTCTGTGAGGATGAATTTTCCAGTGAGTAACATGCTCCAAAGTTATAGTTAAATGTATATTAAAATACAAATGTATATTAAATTTGTCATTGTTTCTCCTTCAGTATGCAAAACAGACGAAGGGGACAAACTTGTGCGGCTACTACGTCTGCGACTACATTCATCGCCTAGTTACCCAAGTCACAGGTCCCCAGGATCTAGTAACAACCATTCATACATTATGTCTTAATTTCTTATTGATTTTATATATTTATTTCTCGTTTATTCGAATGACAGTTTATGCACGTAATGTACAATCTCCCCCACGTGAGTTTCATATAGGTTGCTCAAGAAGAATAGATGAAATTTATCAACGAGCAGGTTATTAATCACGCGGGGGAGTTCTACTTTAGTTCGAGCACCATAGACCCTGGATCCACAACGTAGAAAATATTTTGTAACATACGATATAGAACATTAAAGAATGTAATATATGTGTGTACATATTTTGATAATATATATATATTCTTAATTAAGTGCATTTATATGTGTGTAAAATATATATTTATACATATATATATATATATGCATGTTGCATATATATGTATAAATATATATGTGTGTAAAATATGTATGCATATATATAATTAACAAGCAGCAAGGAACAAAATTAAAAAAACATTTAGTCCCGGTTGGTAACACCAACCGGGACTAAAGATGACGAAACCAGTCACGTGGCGCCGTCATCTTTAGTTCCGGTTGGTGTTACCAATCGGGACTAAAGATGGATCTTTAGTACCAATTATTTCAACCGGAACTAAAGATGTCGATCTTTAATTCAGCTTTCATTGTCCCGTTTTCATAACCAGGACAAAAGGGGTTGTAAATCGGGACAATTATGGGTTTTCCCAGCAGTGTAGCCGCTCCCGACCAAGATGGTCATGGTCATGGCCAACCCTAACGCGGGTCGGATGCATAACCCGAAGGTCAAAGATTTTTGTCTCACTTCAGCTGATCGTCATTTTTTTATGTGAGCTATCCTGAGGTAACATAGCTATCCTGAGGTAACACCCCTAATAGAGCCGGAGTTGTTTCCCCAACAGCCCAAGTGATTGCACAAATCTTGAAGAAAAACGAGCGGACAGAAATTCGGCTGACATATCCAAATAAAACAGCCGGCCAACGTATATCGAATATAAAGATAAAGATAAATTATGACCATTTAAATGATATGAAAAAATGAGGAGATATTTTCGGAAGGATGAAAAGAGTTTCCCTATTCTTCTGCAATCCGGACCCGTTACGATTTAGGCTCCATACGGATGGAACGACGCGGGCGTTGCGCTAGAACCGACGCCTCTTCGATCCCTTGCCCGACTTGACCTCTGTGTCGCCGTCCGTCTCCGTCTCGATCTCTCTTCTGACCGTCCTATATACGACTAGTGCTACCTACGTGTTCTGGTGTCAACTCACGCGCTCCCCCATATCTCTCCTTTCTTCCCACGTAATGTATATATATTCAGCACCTAGGTGACGTGGTCACCGTCGCTGGCCCATACCTGGAGCAAGCTCAGATTGAATCCCATGTCGCCGCCTCAGGACACTCCATGCGCCGTCGCCGCCTCCATGGTCGTGTCATCGGATCCTAAAAGCGACCATGACGGCTGCGGCCGCGGTGATGACGACGACACGCCAGCGCAACTGCCATCTGCCGTGCCCGACAATAATCCGAGCCGCCCCGCCGAAACCACGTGCTGCGTCTTGCTGCCACTGCCCGTGCACGAGCTCGACGGTGGCGGCGGCGGCGGCGGCGGTGGCCACGATGACCGTGCGGATGATCAACCACCGAAGAAGAGGCCGGCAACGAGCGGCAGCTGCTCCGGCGAGGACGACGATTCCCCGGCGCCGTCTCTTCCACCCAAGAAGAGGAAGGTAGTGGATTATTGCGTCGATTCATTCGGGAGCAACGGCGGCAGGAACAGCGAGACACCGGCCGTAACACGGCATGGCGGCGGTGGCGCTCCGGCGGGTAGCACGGGCGTGGACCCTGCCTTGGCCAAGGAATTACACCGACGCGCGATCAAGTTCGGGAAGCAGAAAGTCACGGTGGAACTGGAAGCAGCACTGACGGCGCCCACCACCGCACCTCCCAAGGAGAAGCTCATGCACGACGGAATTCGCGCCGCCGCCGCCACGCCCAGATTGCCGCCGCCGCCGAAGAGGAGGATCATGCACCTGCCGCCGCTGCCGCGGCCGGCGATGGACGGCCAGTTGCACAATGACATAGACAACATGAGCGCGGAGCTGCGCGGACGTCTCGAGGAGCTCGGCGCGACGGTGCCGAGGTACGTGTGCAAGAAGTCGCTGATGCGGAGCGACGTGGACCTCAACCAGAACCGGCTGCTCATCTCCTGCAAGGGCAAGGTCGCCAGGTGCCCGATCACCCATCTCTTCACCGAAGAGGAGAGGATCATCGTCAACAAAAAGCCGGTCCAGCCGAAGGAGACAAAGAAGAAAAAGAAGAAGAACAACAACAACGAGAAGAAGTCCGGGCTAAAGGTAAAGAAGAACAACAACAACAACAATAACAAGGAGCAGCTTGGGCTGAAGGTGACGATGCTTGACCACGGCGGCGACAGGTACGCGACGACCTGCAGGTACCTTACCTCCAATGGCGGCTACCGGTTCATCGGCGAGTGGGGCAAGTTCCTACGGAACAACGGCCTCGCCGTCTCCGTCTCCAGAGGAGATGAATGGACCCGGAACGTCTGCGTCAGGCTGCTGGAGTTCCGGTCGCGGAGGCTGCCGCAAGCCGACAAGTCCGGCCACCCGGACGGCGCCCTCGGCTTCGTCGTGCTGCACGACGACAGCGACAGCGACGACGAGGAGGATCAGTGCAAGGGCAAGGGACCACCACCGGCCAACGCAAAGAAAAAGAACAACAGCAAGGAACATGTAAAGGCGACGTTGTCGGCGGTGGCGTCGTCGTCGTCATCTGCAGCTGCGCCTAAGCGCGAGGTGACGGCGGCGCGCGTGACGAGGAGGAGAGTGGAAGTGGAAGCAGACAGTGACGACGAGCGAATGCGACGGGCGCTGAATGGAATGCTGAAGCTAGGAGGCCGGGTTTCCTCGTCGGACGATGAAGACTCAAAACTCCTCGTCGGACAAAGAAGAAAACAAGGCTGATGCGAATTCTGAGGGGTTACTCTCTTAACGAGACAACTTAATTTGATAGTATATAGTTGCAACAGATTTGCGTACATAAATTAACCCTATGCATATATGCTTGCAACTACTGCTCCCTCCGTTTAAACTTATCATGTTTTGTATTAAAGACGCTTAGATATTTTTCTAAATTAAATTTTATAATAAATTTGATTAAATTTATAATAAATAAATATAATAACCCTTACAACACCAAATTAGTTTCATTTAATTTAATATTGAATATATAAAATGAAATGTAGCTTAATTGATTAGGTTTCTTATGATGAAACCAATTTACCCGGGTTTAAGTGTTAGACTGGATTTAAGTGTTAGACTACACACGTGTGCTTGTATTTATACCTATTTATTTTTTTTGTGATGAGGGATGAAAGGAGTAGTTTATAAATAAGTATGTTTTGTTTTGTCTTGGTATGCATTTACTGTAACATACATGAAATCATGGATTTGCTTGTTAAACAAAAATCATCGCTGCTACATAAATAGCAATAGCTATAGGTATCGGTTGGAAAACAAAATTCATCATTGCTACATAAATAGCAATAGCTAGGTACCAGTTGGAAAACCCCTCATAGGTATCGATTTTCCAATCGGCACCTATTAGTCGGCATCTTTGTGGTTTTCTCAAAGGTGTCAGTTTAGGAACTGACACCTTTGAGGTTCCACGATGCAAAAAAATGGTTCGATGTATCAACTCGAACCGAGCTGATCCATTGAGCAGCTCCCCATCCCACATCGCACATCCTACATCGAGCAACTCCCCATCCCACATCGAACACCATGATTCATCATCAAAGAACAACATAGACTCTATATCTGAATCCAACTCAAAGCAACCGAAACATCACAATCCTAGAGAAGCATATACAGCAGGGCAGGGAGAGAAGGAGAAGAGCAAACAAGGAGGCATACAACTTGCAACTCACATGGCGGCGGGCGAAGGAAGAGGTTGGCTGGATGGCGCCGCGCCGGCCACGCGAGCGGAGGAGGAAGGTCCACACTCCACGTCTGTGCGCCATCGAGCTCGCCACCGTGTAGCACCGGCCCACGTTGCCCGCGATCGCCCCCCCAATCCAAGCCCCAGCCACCTCATCCTCCCATCCGCAGCAACCCACCACCTCCCTTCCCATCGGATCTGGCGGAGGGGAGACGTTGCCCGCCGCCCACCACCCATCACCGCTCCTCAGGCACTGCCACCTATCGCCCCCTTCCTCCCCTCGGGCCCCGCATCCCCTCCCCTCCCCCATGTGACACCCCAGGCCACAAAACCCTGAGATGTCACTAAAATCCACTACGCAACTAGCTGCTTTGCTAACTTGTAGCAGAAAATTTAGCAGCAACTCCCTTGTAATTTTAATAACACGGAAGCATGATAATTAATAGATAAGTTGTAAGCAATCGAAACCACAAAGGATCATCCTAATAGTTAATCAGAGATGGAGATTTAAAATTACATCATCATCACTAGCCTTCCACCACCAATATTAACCAACAAGCTTTAAGGGATAACATTATTTTCAATGTTACCAAAAGAGACATTTGGAGAATCATAAAGTGTGGATCCGTGCAACTACATCCCTTCCCCACATGACATGCCTCAGGTGCCTGGAGGGGGAATACAAGGGTGAGATTCAAAAAACTCAGCAAGTAAACTTATTTTGACAAGCTATTTAAACCACACTTTGATTAGGCATCGACTTAATACTTTCATAATTGACAAATCATTATTAGAATATGAAGTGTCATATCATTTCCACCATTAGGTCATATTTTATTCCTTATCATCACACCAAACAAGTACTACTAGAATAAATTTTGTAATAATGAAGAATCATTAGGATACTAAACTTAATATCCGAGCAAATAATATCAGGATAAGAACATGTAAACCATATTCATCCTACTACACCAAAACTACTATTTTTTCTTCATATAAATAATTTTTGACCAACCTAAAATTATCACCATTTGGAGATCACTCATGGAAAACACACAAGGAGTCCATGACAAATTCGCAGAGGACTAGAATAAGAGATAAAGTGATCCCTTTCATACTAATTCCAAATTCAATAATAGTTATAAGACGAATGAAGTACATAACAACATAATACAAATCCACACAAAATCCTTCACAATTCCATTAATACAACCGCAGCGCATACAAATGCTATTTAAAACCGCACATACAATTTAATCCATATCCACAATACCAAGGATCATCCGCATTACACACTCATTGAGAAGCATCACTTCTCACGATTACTTCCAATGTTTGTGCAATGCATAAGACAATCACTTCCATGCATCAAGTGCACATGAATGCATATGAATGTATATGAACTCTTGCCTGCATACTCACCGAGGTATGGAGCCACATCCACGGATGTTGTACCAGTACGGTCGTAACCATAAGATAACGACATAACTTCCAATACAATGCATATGCAAATGCACATGCATATAATATGGTGCATTGATAATGCCATCAACAAAACTTCAACTTCCTTCTTAAGTGTGGATTAGCCACATGTCCAAAACAAACTTCAAACACAAAACCATAGGATGAAACTCACCTCTAAAATCCAAGTCTCACCACGTAACGCCCCTTCTTAAGGTGCCAACCATATAAGCCAACAATCCATAGTATATTAATACATAATACTATTTTAAATATAAACATATTTGCACATAGATTGAACTATGAAAATTCATACCAAGGCCAAAGCAACCTATGCACCTATAATTTTCATACACCATCCAACTACAATATTAACCATATATGACCATAACCAAGAAGTGAAGTCCATTTTTTAATGGGAGCCGGATTCTAGTTCGACCTCAATGCTGTCACACCACGATGATTCAATAACAATTGATTAAATCCAAACAAACTCCTAAAGTAATGACAGATTACCTAATCTTTATACTTTGGTAAAGCACAAGGTGCATAACTGAACCTCATTTATGAATAGTATCACCCAAGTGTGTAATTATCTCTATTCACCTAAAATACCAACATAAACTATAGATTATTCATCATATTGAATTTAACTTCATTTTGTTAGATTACTCCACCAAGCAAATAAATCATGTCCAATCTTTCAATTATTGAGTATAGTCATATGTGCTGAGTTTTAGACATTTACGTGGTAAAATAACAAGTCAAAGCAGTAGCAAATCACCGCTGCAACTAAAAAATTCCAATGAACATGTGCTTTACCGATATGGAAAGATTATAAAATTATCTACAACTTCTACAACTATCACAAAGTCTGATTCGACCACTAAACAGGATTAATCTGCAGTTGAACATATATTGCCCAAATTCACAGGAATGAAAAACAGTCAGAAAAAACATTCATAACTCTCTAACCACAAATTCGATTGAGGTGTTCTTTACGGTCATGGAAAGATCTTTAAATCCCCTACAACTTTAGAAAGGCTTATTATTTTTTGGAGCCACTAAGATGCACAAAACAACCGATCTCTGAGACTCCACAAATTGACGAGTTTCAAATCAAGGATAAAGTTGTATTTCAGGAGTCTCTCCTCTAATTTCATCCCCTAACCAATGATCTAACCCACAAAACATAATTCAATCAGAGGGATTAGGGTTTCTTATCTTGCCTTGAGTAGGAGCAGCAAGAACCCTAGGTTCCCCACCTCCTCTTCTCCCCCATCCTCTTCTTCCTTCTTCTCCTTCCTTCCTCTTCTTCCTTTCCCCTCTCCCTTCTCTACTTTGGGGGCAAGAGCAGCAGCAAGCACAGGAGGGGAAAAGTTGGCTAGGAAGCTAGGGCTGGTTGCCCTTTTAAAATAGAGTCCTCTAGACACACATCCAACAGTCCACAATTACTCGGATCACCAGAGGGGCAATACTTAGCCGAATTGAGCGAGTGAGTAGTAAAACGGACTCGGCTCGACGAGCTCTACGCAACCACGGTCTCCGATCGTCCATCCGAGCAACGGATTTAAAAGTCAACTTTTACCCCTTTCGTAAGTAATTAGTCAACTCTCTTTATTTTTTTCTATTATTATGGATTACGAGTATTACATTCTACCCCCTTAAAAGAATTCGTCCCTGAATTAATCCACTTCAAATCTTAAGTAACAACAAAGATATTTGTTGAGCCACAATTTTTAGAATATGCCAAACTTAGAAAAAATTATGATACCTCAAAGGATACTTAAACCCTCTAACATGGAATACATGACACTAGGGCTAAATCCCTCTTGACGAATACATAACCTTAGGGTGCTATATCAAGCACCGATTACCCAATGTGGTGATCATACCAACTTCAACTCTTTCTAACAAATCACTAACATTAAAAATCCAAAATCTATGCCATCAAGTCTTGCCCTCAACAAAGAGGCCAAAGAACTACGAGAAATTACTATCGATGCTTAGCACCACATTATAGAAATCCATCAGTTTCAATCTATTCTTATTGCGGCGGAAAGGCAACACACTCCATAATGCAGAGGTGCAAGATAAAGCACAAAGAGGGGGGGAAACCTTTCTACCACCCTCAGGCTCAGCGGAGAAATCCTAACCAACTGTGCAAGCCAAAGCGAACGGCAACCACACATGGCTTTTATATTTGTCTTAGAGAAACAAGGTTTACATTTAGACAAATATTACTATTTTTTTGAAGAAATGAATAACGACAATAGGACACCCATGATGGTCTTGGCATTACCCAAACAATGATTTAAAACTGGATGTTATCTCTAACGATGATAACTAATGGCACTATATTCAACATTCCACCATTATTTATGATCTAAAGTTGTGAAAAGAAATATTTCAGAGGTTCCACGCTAAGTAAAACCAGTGAAAGATAGTAGACGACTTAGTCTCAAATTATCAAATTTATTACTAAGGACTCCAAACCTCCTAAAGATCAACAACTGAATAGGAAAAGTATATACATGATTGAATTAGGTCAGCTGCAGATGCAACAACATCAAGGGAAAATTCTATCTAAACATCATCGTGTGCCATGCTAATCAGGCATTGTCTAAGTAATTAGACAAACAAGCAACTACCATATTAAAAAATCGCATGACTTTAATCATTGAACCATCATAGTCGGCAAAGCATAAAGAAAGTTTAAACTATGCAAACTCAACAAATTAGAATCGAGGCGTACTTAGGCAAACAAAATCTCGATGGTCTAGTTACCTGCCTCCGATCAAGTGAAGCTCGTTCCTACTCCAACAGGCTCTATTAGATTTCAACATAATTCTAGTAACAACTACTAGAAAGTGTTTGAAATGCCAGTAACTTCATCATAAATGTTATCTCCATAATTACTACCCATAACCAAATCCCTACCTGATTCTTTCTTTCAAAGGGCACAAACACATACCACTTTCAAAATCAGTTTAAGCATAATTGAGAGTCGATCTAGGGCCAAGAACCCTTCTGTATCATATTTATTCGATATCCACTTGGATAGTAAGCCCAGAGACATTATGCTAAAGCATAGTACCACCAACAGTTCAGATTTGCACTCACCAAGTCAGGTAACCCAACTAAATACCAACGACTAAGGACCAGACATGGTCCTATACCTTCACTTCTCATGCTAGGTAGGCCATGGCAACTTTAATCCTTCAATAACATCCAAGTATTGAAAGAATTGGACAAAGTCAAAGATACAACAAGGCCAACACAAATAAACACTCCAAACATACACTTAACCTAGAAAAATTGTCTATAAGACAAGCTCTTAAGCTTAGGGACAATCAACAAACAACCATCACAAAGTCATGTCTAACAATTCAAATCATTTAGGACTCACAAAATTCTATGATGAGAAAGTTAACCAACACATACACTTTGAGGGGGCGCAAGCTCCTAAAGACCAGAGTGACAAAATCACTTAGTATAAGTGAACAAGCAAATAACATTCAAACTTCAACCTTATATATGATTAATGTGAAATACATCACAAATACTAACTCACCTTTAAATTCCATGTTTCATCGAATAACAACACGCCACGATGTAGAGCCAACCATGCATATAATTAATATGAAGTACACGGCAATCATCAACTCACTTAGAAAAACTAAGCAAGTCCACTTTGATACAAGCGTAATATGCATGATACGCATACCCGTACCCATCCTACAAGTACAAGTGTGTCATTTTAATTAATTAATTATTTTTTCACCGAGAATCTAAAGCCTAAGCTCTGATACCAACTATGACACCCCAGGCCACAAAACCCCGAGATATCACTAAAATCAACTACGCGACTAGCTACTTTGCTAACTAGTAGCAGAAAATTTCAGTAGCAACTCCCTTGTAATTTCAATAACGCGGAAGCAGAATAATTAATAGATAGGCTGTAAGCAACCGAAACCATAAAATATCATCCTAACAGTTCATCAGAGATGGAAATTTAAAATTACATCATTATCACTAGCCTTCCACCACCAATATTAACCAACAAGCTTTAAGGGAGGTTCCTGGCCTGGGGTTGACCGACGAGGACGTCGGTCTTCTAAGGGGGTGCGGGTTTCATGGGCGCATAGTGGGTCAGTTGTGCGGGCATGGTGCGCATGGCGCGTGGGCCCTGAGGGGACACGACATGGCACATGCGTCGGCACTGGACACACGGACGTGGCCAAGAGGAGAGGTTCCTGGCCTAGGGTTGACCGACGAGGACGTCGGTCTTCTAAGGGGTGTGGATGTAACATCCTGGCCTAGGGCTTAATAGGATTAATAGAATACTCATACCAACTAGTTGCAACTTTTTTCCGGAAGCTCATCTCCAAATAACTTTGAGGTTAAGCGTGCTTGGCGTGGGGGAATTTCGGGATGGGTGACCGACTGGGAAGTTCTTCTCGGGTACGCATGAGTGAGGACAAAGTGCGTAGAAAAGACTGGTGTTGGTTTGTGAGGGCAGTCTAAGGTCCTAGGAAGCTTCTAGATGTAGGCGGACCCAGCCCGGGGAAGGGTGGGACGTGACAGCTAGGTTTGAAAGAAGCTAGGGTTGGCTATCCTTTTAAACTAGAGTTCTCTAGACACACATCTAATGGTCCACAAACTCAGACCACCGGAGGGGCAATACTTAGCCGAATTGGGCGAGTGAGTAGTAAAATAGACTCATCTCGACGACCTCTACATAATCACGGTCTCCGATCGTCTATCCGAGCAATGAATTTAAAAGTCAACTTTTACCCCCTCGAAAGTAATTAGTCAACTCTCTTTATTTTTTATTATTATGGATTACGGGTATTACACTCCCCCCCGATTTGGCGAAGGGGGGGTCGTCACCGTCGTCGGGTCGCGTCGCCGAGCGATAGGGAGAGAGGGCAGAGCGAGAGAGAGGGACCGAGAGAGAGACAAAGGAGAGCGATCGATCGATCTGGATCGGTGACCTTATCTCCTTGTCGTGGGCCTCGCCGGCTCGGCTCAAATATATATTATAGGTGCTGTTTTTTTAAAAAAACCGGTACCAACAGTATAGGTGCGGCACCTATTATTGTTCAAAGGTGTCAGTTTTTTTGCCCGTGAGAGGTGAGAAAATGTGAATAGGTGCCGATTTTAAATAAACCGACACCTATAAGGGGTCTCTATGAGGGCTTTTTATAATGTAATGAGCTGCTTCGATTTCCGTGTCAGAGAAAAAAATTCCAACCTTCACAATCAAATATAGTCCTAGCATTGGCAACACCCCGACGAAGGATCTGATTGTTCTTGATCTTTGAAGGTCTTTTGTGCCTTAAACAAGGGAATTGCTTGCGATTTGTTTGTTTTTTTGGGGGATTTGTTGGAACGCGTACATTTGAATTTCAATGTGTACCAATCTATAGACTCTGGACTGGACCCTCTAGGATGTGCCTTAGAGCATCTCCAAGGGAAACTTTATCTCGTTATGATTCCCAAGAATTGAAAATTTGACATGAAAAATATCCTCCAACAGATCTTTTATACGCCTTTGTATTTTTAGTGATCCTAAACTGAGTTTTACATTGGCTTTTTGTAGCGAACGAGAAATCCATCTCTATATCGGCTCGCGCGTCTTTCCTCCCTCTTTCCACACACGCGTATTTCTCCGCGGGAAAGTTTTTCCCCAACCGCGCTGAAGAAACGGCACAAACTCCCGCACCCCATCCCCTGGTGCCACAGCCACCATGCTATCCCCGCCGACGCCGCCTCCACGCCTTCCCCGTCGTGACCACATCCCCCCGCCGTCGCCACCATGCTATCCTCTCCTCCTCCCACACCCCCCGACGGCATCCCCAGCCGCCGCCTAAACTCCTTCCCCAGCCGCGACGACTTCCCCGCCGAGACGCCTTCGCCGCTGCCTCCACACCATTTGGCGCCGCCGCAATGCCTTCCCCGCAGCGATTAACCCCACATGGCACCTCCGACGGCCCCAAGATCCGCGACATCGGCAGCCAAGAACCGCAGCAGAGCAGCACCAAGACCTCCGCGCGCGCCGCCTTAAGACACACGGCGCCGCCACCCCAAGACCCACGGTGGCCTTCAACCCAACACCGACGGCGCCCTTCACCTCTATACCGGCGGCTCCACCTCCATCGTGCTTCACATCGGCTCCACCTCCATCGTTCTTCACCGGCATGGTTGACGGCTTCAACCTTGGCTCCCACGAAGGCTCTTGGGTGGGGAAAATGGAACCAACAACTCTCAAGAGGATTTAGTGATCGGCAACAATGATGTGTTTGGTAATTTCCTATTCACAAAGTTACTTTATTTTATCATAACATAAATCTGATGAGTTCCTTAATTGATCGAGAATTTTGTTGAAGTAATCTTCTTGTGTGTTGGCTATACTTTGAGGGATTGCTCCCTATGAAGAAGAAAATTATTAATTACTTTCTAAATTTCTAGTACAATTTACCTAGGTACAGACAAATTTCCATGCACCATGCATGTTTGACATGTTTTAGCAACAACTAGCTAGGCAAGTAAAGGGTTAAAGTTTTTTAATATAATGGGAATGGACACCGATTATCTCCCTACAATACATTAGGTTTTATATTAACTGTATATTGGTATGTTTATGCATTCCAAGATATAGCTCCTTTTTTCCAGGTCTATCTTGAGGTAGCTCACTGATAGATAGGCTAATTAAGATCTTAGTTATTTTGACGGCACCAATATCCTAAGCTAAGACTAGACAATTAGCTACCTATTTCTTTATGATTGTGACTTGTGATTTTGTATAAAACCTGAATAATTAGAGGCACAACTACTTCATGAGAATTGCCAAGAAGAGTAAGTTGTTAATTTTGTATTTTGGACTTTGATGGATTAATCTAATTGGAGGCCAACAAGGGGAAAAAGGAGACACTCATGCGTCTGCATGGCATATGCTTTTCAACAGCTTCTTTGAGAAGTTTATGGTCACATTGTATAAAGGGCCTTTGATGTGTACAAAAGTTGGTACATACGATGTAGAAAGCACCAAGCATAGAGTAAAAATATTGCTAAAAGCAGATGCTACAATATCTTCATACAAAAAAAACTAAGTCTGCAAAATGACCATGAGCTGAAAAATACAAGTGCATGATGAAAACATTTTAGAATTGTTTAATTGCTTCATAAACCCCATATAAAGAGGGATATAGGATTGTATATATGTATGTGCCTATATTATATTCTTAGAACAGAGAAGGAGTTCAAAAATGTTATGAATTATTCTCACACATGTTACTTGCTAGTTTGACTTATGATATTTTGTCTAACAATTTTATTTAAGAAAGGCAGGTCTAACAAATATACGTATGAGTTAGATATTTTTTAGATGTACCCACATGTAAACCTGTACTGGTGTATTATTGATCAATTCAGAAATAATCAGGCTAGACAAATAATTATTGGATAGTAAAATTATTGGATTTTGTGTGCTTGGCGTTTGCTGATCTTGAATTGGTCTCTCGATAAACTGACAAGTATATTGTACTGTTCCATTGGAAGTCCACGCATAAAAGTCCTTTTCTAGTTTGCCAGAATATTGCAAATGTTCCTGGCCTGCCAAATGTTGAAAACTTGAAATTCGTTTTGTTATCTATTAGTAGTGTGTTACAAATTTCTCTCTGTGTAGACAAATTTGACAGGAAGAGGGAAGCAAAATGCAGAACTTTCAAAGTTCAAATATTGCCTGTTACTGTTATTTTACAACTTACTGTAAGCTGTACATGGATGGATAGTGCATGAATACATAAGGAGTAGTTTTTATGGGGTCAATCTATAGAAATTATAGGACTGTATACATTATTACTAGTTGATCTGCTGGGTGTGGGAGGTTGTGGTTAAATATAGGGTTAATTAACCATGTGTGCCAGCATCTGAAGATGGACATGGATACTACACGACGATGTTGCAAGTAGGCGAGACACAATCAGAAAATGAAGAGGCGAGTCCACAAACGGTGCAGCCAGGAGGACAAGAAAATGTTTCGTCCTCAAAAAGGCCTAACCAGAAAAGGTCTAAAAACTTTAGTGAGGAAGAGGATAAGCTTTTGGTATCCGCATGGCTAAATGTTAGCATTGATGCAGTTCGTGGTGCTGATCAATCAAAAGACACATACTGGCAGAGGATCACCAGTTACTATCACTCGAACAAGGAATTTGTCTCGGATTGCACTGAAGGCTCCCTCACTAACCAATGGTCATTCATTCAAGAAAGTGTGAACAGGTTCTGTGGATACCTAAGCCAGATTGAGAGGAGAAACCAAAGCGGTGTTACTGAACATGACAATGTTTGTTTATAGTACAAACTTAAACATACAACTCTTTGTATGTGACATTCCCTTTTTTTGTTTTTAACCATATGAATTTTTTTGAACAGATTATGCAAGCACGCACAATGTACAAGGAGGAAGATAAGAAGAACAAAGCGTTCATGCTTCTGCATTGCTAGAATCTCCTTCGTCACCACCAAAAATGGTATGACAGGAATGGAAATGGGGGGACCAAAAATAGCAACAAGAAGCACAAGACATGTGGTACAACTACTCCTACATAGCAATTGCCTGCTGATGCAACTACTACAGATGCAATTGATCCAACTTCTCCAGAGTATAATGCTGAAAGACCCCGAGGCAGGAAGTACGAGAAAGAGAAGTTGAAACAAGTAAAAGATACACAAACCGTGGATAGATATTGAGAGAAGAAGGACGAGTCTGATATAAAGAAACAAGAGGTCAAGTAGGCCAGGATCCAAGAATTCTTTAGAATACAACATGAGAAGATGGAGATAGAAAGGGATGATCAGGCGATACAACGTGAGAAGGTTGCGATAAAAAGGGATGCCCAGATTATGAAAAAAATGCTAGAAGAAGAAAGGATAATGAATATAGACACTAGCTGCATGGATGAGGCTAGACAGAAGTACTACAAGAGCCTTCAGGATGAAATCTTGGAACGTTGTTTGCGTAGAGCATGACCATTTTACTCCCTTTTCACTCCCTTTTCAGGTATCCATCTCTGCAATTTACTCCCTTTGTGAATATGATGTCATTACAAATTTCACATTTGAATAGCTTGAGCAATACTACAAATTTTACATATGTATAGTTTGCAGCTACTTCAGAAATCGAGATAAGTCATCAGAGCCACTAATTTAAATTAAATGGCTGCAACTTGGTATATATTATTAAGTTTGAAAATGTTAAATACAGTTTCATTTGCATTATCAAATCTTCATCTCCAACTTATGTATGGTTGTACTCTCTATCCTAATGTCTCTGTTAACAATTATCCAGAGTTGTACATATGCATATGATGTTCTGAACTTGCTCTTATATTTCTAACCAGAATTACATGTACATCTGAAATTATCAATTTCTGAAGTACATATGCATTTTTTAAGTACAGGTTGCAGGTTCTAGCAGGTTCTAGGTTGCAGGGCTTTTTTATTCAGTTTTTTTCTGTTAGTGCTTTTTCAATTGTGAAAATTTTTTAGTTCAATGTTAACCTGACTTTGGGTTTATCTGTCCTATTTCAGGTCACTCTTTCTAACTGCACACTTTCTTTCCTGTGGCTGCTGTGCATAAGCTGTTAACAAAGAAGATGCCATGATTGAGTGAATCATTTCTTTCGTAAATTTCTGGCATTATCAATGAACTCGACACAAGATTAATGTGTCTTTCGAGACAAATAATTTGTGCTGAATTTGTGGCTACAGTGAATTTTCTGTTTAATTTTCAGTTTAATCTTCAGTTTAATTTCCCAGCTCTAGTAGCAACTCTGCTGTTTCTGTTGGCGGCGGCTGTGGTCAACATGATGCAGCATATACGGGGCAAGAGCCACCATGATGTGGCTGGGGTTTGCGCCTTAAATTGTTTTGGCCCAAAACTGATGATTCTCCACTATTTAAATTTATGCCAATCACTAACTTTTATATAGGCTATCTAAAACATGAATTATACATATTTTTATACAAAATCTCTTGAAGATGCTCTTAAAAGAAACAATGATTACCATTTACATTTTTACCGCGACTCAAAAGGTAAGAACATTATAGCAATCACAAACAACTACAACTATATCGAGGAAAAATATGATTTATACAAGAACATGCATGTAAAATGGTATTATAAGCATCCAGTGAATCACTCTTATAATCTAAGGGTTTTTCTTCCACACTTATTGGTTGTTCATGTTTAGAGTTTCGCATGGGGCCATGGAATTTTTTAGACAACCATGTTAAGCAAATGATAAACTTTTAAATTCTATATTTTGACAAAAAATATCTCGGCTGGTAAAACGAGACTAATCAACCATACAGGAACATAAATAAATCCTCTTCAGTATTGTTCTTTGACTTAAATCAGAGACATATGAGTGGTATAATGGGTATAAATCCACCTATCAACCATTTAAAGTTAGAGCGGATTTTTTTCCCAGCGACATTGTACTGTACCGTTCTAACCTGATGCGGTTTGGGTTTTTGACTTGTAGTGGTTGCTTCGCCGCGTCGATCTCCTACTAACCGATACGCCACGTGTACACCCCTCCCCACCTGTCACCCGCACGACCGGGTGGTAGGCCCCACACGCGCCAACCCGGCCCGGCCCAATAAACCGGAGAACCCACGATCTCATCTCTCCCACGCAGACGCAGGCGAAGGCATCCTCTCGCCCTCTCCGCTTCTCCCGTCTCCCATCTGGCATCTGCTGCTCGCGAATCTCCCCCTCCTCCTCCTCCTCCTCCTCCTCGTCTCCCCGCCGCCGGGAGAAGCGCAGGGAGGAGGCGGAGGCGATGGGGGACCACGAGGCCCGGGGGGACGACTTCGAGAAGAAGGCGGAGAAGAAGCTCTCCGGGTGGGGGCTCTTCGGCTCCAAGTACGAGGACGCCGCCGACCTCTTCGACAAGGCGGCCAACTCCTTCAAGCTCGCCAAGAACTGTGAGCCCTCCGAGAGGGATTCCTTCTCCCCGTCCCTCCTCCTCCCCCTTCCCCACGCGCTGCTCCGATCGATCGGCGGAGGGGCGATTCGTGGTTGTTTTCCTGTGAGATCTGCGGCTCGATCGGTGATCGGGCTATGGGGTCGCCGGGTTTGGCGCGCGCGGGGGTTAGGACTGGATCTTTTGGCTGCGGATCTAGCAAACTGCCGCGTAATTTGGCGCGATCCTTAGATGCGCGAGGCTTGCGTTTGGATTAGTAAGGCGCGGTTTTAGGGGGTCCTTTGTAATCGCAGAGGAGGAGTAGGTTTATTGTTTTGTCAGCGGATGGTGTCGGATTTGATCCCAAAATATACGCATATGGTGCCGTTTTGTCGGTCACTCTTTGGCAGTGATGCAGGATGAACTGAAAATGATCTGTTTAACTTATTCCATGAATCAATAGACATATGCAACAGTTGCATAATCTATTGTTTCAAACTAACAGTAGGGTGTGTTGATTTGACTTAAGTTCTTATGGAGCCGATGTCAAATACAAATACAAGTCTCTCTGTCTTAATGTGCATATCGGACGTTAGTAGCGGTCTGTCTTAATGTGCATTGTCGGCGATAGTAGTGGTCTGGCCTAACATTCGTACTGCACATCATGTCTCTTTCCAGTTTGTTCTTTTAGCATTTGCGTGTCTGATCATTTTTTTAACGTGATAAACTCAATCATTTAGTTCACTATATTGTAGTAAGATGGTCTAGTTACCATTTCTGTCCATGAGAGAACACACCCTTATTCTTGCAACAATTTTAACCTTTTTTTTGCAGGGAGCAGAGCTGCACAAGTGTACATCAAGATTGCTAACTGTCATATGAAGGTTGGCTTTTCTTTTTTGGTCTATCAGTTTGTCTACTTGATTAATCATTCCATTGCAATGAACTATAATACTTATTCTGCTTGTTCTTTATATGAACAGGGTGACAGTAAGCATGAAGCTGCCTCGGCTTATGTGGAGGCGGCAAATTGCTATAAAAAGTTCTCTCCTCAGGGTACTCTACAATTTGAACCATGGGCGCTTACCGTTAATTTCTGTGATTTTTTATCCTTCTCACTACAATTAACAAGCCATATCTCCCATGCAGTTGCACATTGCTAAATTAAAATCTGTCAGATTAAAGTTGTATTTGACAAACAATTCTTGCTTCTGTTTCATATACAACTTTAGCGGTTAATTGGTGCTGTTATAATAATTTACACACCCCTCAATCAATGGCATATATCTGTCATTTTTTATCCAATTAACATGTAATTTGTAGGCCTTGAGAGTGAACCTAGTGGCCCCTTTTAGCATTATCTTAGTAAGATAGTTGATAGATAGATGGGAAACAGTATGTTGCACTGTTGTTGATTCTTTTCTCATTTGAGTGTGAAACATGTGGTTCACTTGTGTTGTACTTTCTGATCTGCTAACGACTGTTCCCTTTCAACCTGTGTCAGCACAGTGCCACTGCTGCATTCTATCTGACTAACTCAAAACATGTAGTCAAGTTTCCACGGTTCTAAAATTTCACTGGGTGATTATTTGTGATATAGCAAAAACTGGATTTTTGGCTATAAACTATTGTATTTGCTATTAATATCTATTGAAACCTTTGCTATTCCCCATAAAACATGGAGATTAAAGGATTAATAAGCTGATTAAGCATAAATACCAGCATATCTGTTTGAAACTAAAATTTAATTTAGTGACAGTGTGTTTGTTTTGAAGGACTACAGTATGGGATATTCACATTGATTATTCTTAACAAGCATATATTGATTCTCTAACATTTAAGTCATTCAAATAATTAAAAATAGTGAAATTCAAAAGTTCAACTTCATTTCAGTTGCATATCCTTGACCAGATATGCTTCTTAGTCCTTCCGTGATTTGATTTATGTTTAATTTATCCCTATAAAATATATTTACCTCGGAATGGTAGATAACTACCTTTATTAACATTGACTCCATTCTATGCAGAGGCTGCACAAGCACTAAACCAGGCTGTTGATCTTTTCTTGGAAATCGGTAGATTGAACATGGCTGCAAGATATTGTAAGGTGAAGTATCTTTCATTTTTCTATGCAATAGGATTATTATCTCAATGATTGGTATGCCTGGATGATGACTTGTTTCAAAACAAAGCACACCAAATTTTTTTTCATTCGGAATCTGTCATGCTGATGTGGTGTCAACTTTATGCATCTTCAGGACATTGGTGAGATATATCAGCAAGAACAAGATTTAGAGAAGGCTTCAGATTACCTGGAAAAAGCGGCTGATCTTTTTGACAGTGAGGGGCAATCATCTCAATCAAACAGTATCAAGCAGAAAGTTGCAGAAATTGCCGCTCAGTTGGAACAGTAAGATCAACTTAATTAGGTTTATAGCAATTATCTAATAGTATTCTGTTAATCTATTGTCTGAGGATTTCTGAACTCCATAAGATTCGAACATGGTATGTTAATTAAGCTACCAAAGTTGGTATGAGTGCTTTATCTTAATGAAGCCTGCACCATGCCCTGCCTTTTTATCCACTTTTAACAACAGATTCTAGTTTGACTTGTACATTAGTCTTGCGTATTGCGTGGTCTATATTTCCATGGATTATGTGGTAGCATTTTATTGCTTATCGACCTCTTCAATGTTTTGTTGTATCTCTTGAATTTTTTATTAATATAGTCATCCCAGTTTTATAGATTGAAGTGTTTTGTTGTATCTCTTGATTTTTTTTAATTAATGTATTCATATGGTGGTAGTAGCTGAATATTGTGTTATGACATCTGAGTCATCCCAGTTTTATAGATTGAAGATGAAACAGATGCCGAATAGCTGGTCAAAAGAAAGACCATAATGGCACTTAAGGAACTAGGAATTGGTTTATTCTGCTTGCTTTGCAGGCAGAAGAAATTATTACCTCACTCTTTAAATATTGAGTTTTTTGGACTTTCATAAATCTGATCTCCTTACATATTCAGTTTTGCCCCTAACAAACTTAATATAAGAGACATGGTTTTTGAGATGTGTTATGCGAAGAAGTAGATCGCTCTTCAAGTTACAAATATTATTATCTCATCTATCCCCACTACCATTCAAGTTGCAACTCATGACACCAACTTGCATTCCATTTATGGTGCAAAATCAGGCAGCATCACTTTCTGTACTCGCTGATAATTACAAATCCTAAAGCTTGATTTCCTTGTTTTCTAACGGATTGGTGCAGATCTGGGCTTGATTCCACTGATGGATTGGTCTAGATCTGCCCAAATACTTCACTGTTGTGGTTCTTTTTTCTTTTTTGGGGTTTCTTCTGTGATACATTAATAACTTATGTTCTTAATGTCTTTGTCAGGCAAATTAGCATCGTGATATAATTAACATGAAACAAGTAGATCTTTGTTTTGTTACAGGTAACTCAATTCATATTTTATTTTTCAGATACCAGAAGGCAAATGAGATATTTGAAGCAATTGCGCGTCAATCAATCAACAATAATCTTCTTAAGTACAGTGTCAGAGGTATTCTCCTCAACGCAGGTATTTGTCAGCTATGCAGAGGTGATGATGTTGCTATCACAAATTCAATGGAGCGATATCAGGTGTGTACTATTCTGTTCAAATCTTAGTGCTATGTATCAATGTCGTCTTTCTAATGATGTTTAACTATGTTGCAGGATATTGACCCGACATTCTCAGGGACACGAGAATACAAGCTTTTATCTGTATGATACAGTGCTTATTCCTTCTCTTTGCACACTTATTTTCACTCCTTGTATTCGTTGCACGCCAAGCTCTATAAGTAACATTTTTCCACTAGTGATCATGAAATGTTAGGTCATTACTCTATATAGAAAACTTAGCTATATTCTTTGAAGGAGCTTCTGGGGTCTGAATATTTTCCCTGCAGGATCTTGCTGCAGCTATGGATGAAGGAGATGTTGCCAAGTTCACTGATGCCATTAAGGAATTTGACAGCATGACACGTCTGGTATGTTCAGTTGGAAACTGTAGTAGATTTTATTCTCTTATGTGTGTGGTGGATGACTTGTCTATGATATTGCGCTCGTGCTACATAATCATATAAATAAGCAACCTAAACCACATTCGGTAGGCTTTCTAACTTATGTAGCGATATGCAGCCATGTTGATAACATTGATGAGTCATGTACTGCTTCTGCTGTACAAATCTGCACAAATCTTTGATTGCTGCTGGCGTTGCTATTTCACATAGTGCTTCAGAAGTGACATTATGCACAAGATTTGCGTATTTGTTATCTAGTTTCTCATTTATACACCCTTATACTTCTTTCAGGACCCCTGGAAAACAACCCTCCTCCTCAGGGCAAAGAATGAGCTGAAGAAAAAGGAGGATGACGAGGATGATCTAACCTAAGTTTTGTTGTAAAAATCGTTTCATGCTTAAATATGGTTGCCTCCTTTTCATTCTGGAGGCTCCATGTTCCATATGATGAGCATAATGAGAGCAATCGTTGGCCCTGTTGTATAGAACTTTCAACTATCATATTGGATGTTTGGTTGTCCTGGTTCTTTTCTGGCCACCACTTGATTTGCCGTCAGTGCTTAAACTAGTACTCTACGTGTGTTGCTGATACCTCTTATTATATAAGATGTTTGTTTCACCTGCTTTCGTCATGATATTTATTCATGCACTTCATATACAACTTCGTTCATCTCATAGTGGAACTGGCAGTAATTGGTACCCTACTAACTTCGTTTTTTTCTTACGTTTTGAATGTCCGCATAGCCTCCAATGCAAATGTTCCATCATTACCTTTTCTAACTATATATTCTCAAAATATAAAGGTAAACTATATATTCTCAAAACATAGTAATTTCTAGCTATGTATCGATATGTTTAGATACATTGCTAGCCAACATTTCTGTATTGTTTTTGAAACAAGTTTTCTTAATGAGAATGGTTGTTACTATAGTGTTCTTGATGAGAATTTATGTTTCAAAACTGTCGGAGTGTCTGATGAATCTGAACTTCAGAAGTACACGAGGGAGATATTATCGGAATGTTGTAGAAATTCATTTGTAAGTAGGGAATTTTCTCGCTAAATTGGAGCTAAATGACACATCGCTGGTAAATGGCACTCTAAATTTCATTACCAGCAAAGGAAGCAGCAGTAATGAAATTCGTGGAGCAAACATTTAATTTACGGATTTGTTCCAACGGAGGCAAAACATCTTTTTCAAAAATTCGTGGGGCTAACAATTGCTGATAGGGAATATGAGAACGAACTAATGTTGGTCAGCACCAATTTTGCATTCTGAAGCAACGATCTACTCATCGACAGACCATGTTTAAAGGAACAATACTGCTACTATATTATGATTGTCTCTCTTACTAAACCAACTTTTCCTAGAGGATACATGAAACGCTCCAAGAGCTCAAACACCAGAAGGCAGAAGGAGCGAGCATACTAACCTACTACTAACTATTATACATTATACATTTCATCATTGAGGGGGCATGAAACAAGGCTTAGGTGTTGCAGCCGTCAAAATTAACACCTTACCAAGAGCTGGGTCAAAAGAACCACCCACTGGAGATCTTGCCGCTTCATGCTCTGGTCCAAAGAAACACCTTGCCACCAGAGCTTGCACAAGCAAGATGGCCAATTTTATATGGGTGTGCAGAGAACCTGCCCGGGATGGCCGTCATGTGTTCGCTCTCGAGACGTGCGTTGTTCGTAGCTGAGAGGCTACTGTCATTCAGATCAACCGAGATGATATCTATTGCCCGCGCCATGTTTCCAATAAACAGGTCAGACTCATTCCAGCCCCAGATTGCCCTGCAACATTTGTATAACACTTTTCAGAAAGATTCTTCAGATATGGAATTAAAGAACTACAAAGATAGAAGAGCGCTCATACTTGAACGTAGAAAGCCACCTCCCGGTTTTGTTATTGTGCTTCATTATGACTGAGTTGCCGAAGTCACCCACACTAAAAATTCGTACAGTATCATCCAGGCTGCACTCAATAAAAATAGAGTTATTTCTTGGCAGCAAAACCTAATGAAAATATATTGTTTGGTGCTCACTTGAAATATGAGCGAAAAACTTTGGGTGGGCTAAAGTAAGATGAAGCTTGTAAGTAAAACACTCAGCTAACAGCTCAAAAAAACATTCTCAGCCAAAGCTTCAATTTCACAAAGTTTCTCTTCAAACTTGGTAAACTAATTCTAATTGAACAAAGCTATTTTACTTACAATTGCATTTAGCTACATTTTGTAAACATATGTAGCAAATATGCGGCATTCACTATTGCCGCAACCCCCTATCTAGTATAAAAGGGGATTTATTGCTAGCTAATGCTACACAGAGCTACTGTTATAGTTATCGCTATGCAACATATGGATAATATGTAAAAGTAGTAGCTCATTGATTCGGTTGTAAATTATACAGGAGGTTTTGAGTGAAATGAGTGACTTGAGAAGTTAAGATCAGAAGGTGGTAAAAATGATAATTATTCCTAATCTTTTGTTGCACGAAATAAATCTACCATCACCTTGATAGTGAGTTGTGCTAAAACATCTCGAAAAAATTTTGTGCTAAAAGATGCCAATAATACCAAAATAAGGTGCAGGACTGGAGCTAAGTACTACTTGCACTAACAAAGCAGCAAGTGTTCAGACACTGAAGCTAGAAGTGCCAAAATAAATTGGATCCAACAGATCATATATTAGAAGGCACAACTGCAACTAGACAAACTATTAAAGCAGTATCACATTAAAAGACTGAATCTCATCATAATATGCAGAACGATTTAATGGTAACTCTTGTTATCCATTGGACCTGGATGTGATATAATGTTATTGAAGATTAAAGAAGTATGTTCGTTACTCAATTATCGCGTACATTGAGGCAACTGAAGAAGTGTAGGAAATAACCAAGGAAAAGGATCACCTTGTAGTTGCAACCATGCGGCCACTAGGTGAAAAATAAGCTGACTGAACAGATCTCCCGTGTTCAAGGACCTTCAAGCTCTCTGGTTCCTTCTCTTTCATGTTTCTCAAATCCCACATACAAGCAGTTCCATCCGTTGAGCTTGTGGCAAGCATATCTGTGTTCTCTGGATGAAAATCAATTGAGTTGATTCTATTATCATGTGAATTCCATGTGACTGACACCTTACCCATCCTCTCATCAAAAAGTTTCAGATTATTTCCTTCACCAAAATATAGACAGCTGGGGCTATTTGGCGCTTGACAAAGTGAGAAAATAGGATAATCAGTCTGATAGATCATATTAAAGTTCTCTTTCTCAAGGTCCATAAGGCAAATTTCACCCTCATAGCTACAGCTGTAAATCTGCAACACAAATTTATCATGGAAATCAATACTAATAACAGTTTAAAATGGAGAAAAGATTAACAAGACATGAGAATAACCAAATAACTATTTATGAGATGTAAGTTTATATTTATTGGGTCCATTTTATATAAGTACCTAAATTATCTCATCATAAGGATGATGGGCTGATGAGCCGAACTGTGGGAGAAAACACGGAGTACTAAAATATAAAGGCCAATGTTGCCGGCCTGGCGAAAAAAATATAAAGGCCAATCCTTGTATTTACCCTTCCTGTCCTTTGCATTAATCCCCTCTCACCCTATATTGTAAAGTCACCACCACCTGATCATGCATCCCACACCTCATTTAGACTCATACAATGAACCCTTAGTATCAATCAGCCATCCAATTATCCAAGGGGATCCAAGTTAATTTTAATGCTTGATTCTCAGAACCTAATTCAACAATACCTTGGATCAATTGATTTTCGTCTCTAACAAAATCCCATCTTGTATAACTAATGAGAAAAGAGTGCTAAAATTTATCTTTCTCAAAGCGCCAAACATCAATTATCCCTATAAACGATAATTAATTCCTGCAGTAAAACAATCGTTGCAAGTTTTTTACTGACCCAATCAAATACTATTTCAGATACATCATATTACATACGAAACATTCAAATATTCAATTACTCTTAAGAACATATGCAATGCACGTCTGCAGGAGCAGAAGTAGAGGAAAACATCACCTTCTGCGGCGTAGCTGGGTGTGAGAAGATTGCCCCCACAGGGCCCCTGTGAGGCAAATACTCGAACACGAAGCCGTCGGCACGGTGTGAGAAGTCTGCACCGTCGCCATCCTCCTCACCCGCCACGAAGCCATCCACGTCCCAGAACCCAACGTTCCCCAGCTTGTTCCCCGCCGCCACCACGGTCCGGTCCACAAGCGGCAGGATCCGCACCGACAGTATCCTGTCCGGCACCACCCTCCTCACGTGCGAGGGCCTCAGCACCAGCTCCGTCCCAGCATCGAAGCCGTCGTCACGGACGGGAGGCGACTCAGCTGGCGAGGCGGCCGCGGCCGCGAGGATGGAGGAGGCGAGGGAGGAGGAGAACCGGGTGCTGCGGGGCGCCGCCGGGGGTGACTCGGGTGCCGGCACGGGCGGGGAGGACGAAGAGCCGGAGGGAGGAAGCCCCCTGGTGCGGAGGGAGCGGCGGAGGACGACGGGGCTCGCCGGCGCGGCGGGGCTCGCGCGCGGCTGCTGCTTCTTGGGGCGCTTCGAGGTGGTGGAGGAGGACTGGATGGCGGCGGAGAGCTCGGAGGCCTTGCGGCGGAGGGAGGCGAGGATGGCGTCGTTGCGACGGATGTTCTCCTCCCGAAGGCGCTCGTAGTCGGTGAGGCCGGAGTCCGGCGGCGACGCCATTGTCGAGTGGGTGATTCTTCTAGAAGGTTTCGGCGAAAGGGGAAAAGCGGACGCGTGGATTGGGAGAGGGAGGCGGTTGCTTTTAGGGAAGGAAATGGCGGGAAGTTTTGCGGCGAGGCGAGAGGGTGGCGGGAAAGAAAATCCGCTGGGCCAACGCAGAGGCGATATCGAAAAATAACTGTTGGAAAAGAGTCCCTCTCCAAAAAAAAAAATAACTGTTGGAAAAGAGAAAAGTTTTTTCTCGGACGGAGGAATAATCTAAAGTAATCCTAAACTACTCCAAATTAGGATATTTGTTCACCTCGAACTCTCGAAATGCGTCTGATTCACCAAGTTATTTTCTCGTATGTGGAAGAAATCAATTTATTTGTAGTTTTTAGTTTGGGTCATTTTTTATTGTCACATTGAAACTTTTAAACCAACCAATCTTTTTACTTTGACCAGATAATTATACAATTCCACCATCCATTTCTTTTTTCTATTCTCCATTATAATATGACATGCATATAGATAGAGTTCGTCAGCATTTCAGAGCTAAAAGTTGTTTAGGGTGACGAAATTAATGGTTTAGCGGTCCAACTTTACCAAATAAAAATAAAATAGGGTTAATTGATCCATGTCATTATAATTTCTTTGATTTAAAAAAATATTTTTATTATTCGTCTAGACATGCATTATAATTTGATCTAATAGATCCTTCAATTCAATTTATAAAGATTTTCGACCAAATTACCTCTCCTTCCTCCTTCACCCTTTCTTCCATCTCCCTGTTATTAATCTCTGCCATCTCTTCCACCAGTCCGATCCAGCGATCTCGATCCAGCCGGGTAGTCGGATGCTCCCTCTGTTCTCAACTCTCTTCGTCCACGGCGCCACAGCACAGCCGACGCGAGAAGCTCCTGTTTCACCCAACCACTCCGTCGCTAGCTCTATTGTGGCGGTGACTTCATCAAGATCCCGGATAAAAAAGAAGAGAGGGAGAAGGAAGAAAGGGTAAAGGAAGGTAATTTGGTCCAAATCTTTTTATAATTGTATTAAAGGGGCACATAGTGATATATCTCTAATTTCGATCAAATTGTAATGACATATCTCCAAATAGATAAATAGTAATGACATTTTTCAAAATCGAAGAAGTTATAGCGGCATGGATCCAAATAGCCCATGAAACACTGTGTGTTTCCATGTTACTTGTAACCTGTAGAATAGTAACTAGGGTTTTTGATTTCGTGAAAACCGTCGCGGTTTTCAGCCGTATCACCGGGGTGCGATACGGTAGCCGCACGGTTTCGTTTGAATAATTTCGCGCGAATTCAAAAAATTTAGAAAAATTCATTGAAAAAAATTATGGTTGTAGATCTAGATTTTAGAAGTATTATGGTAATTTTTCCATGAAAAATACACAAACTATCATTGTTAAAAAAATCATTTTTAGTGTGGGGAAAAAGAAAAAAAATAAACTTCACTGTGCATGTGTACTGTTCACAAAAGCCTATTTTTGGCCCATCAACTTTCCTCCACATAAACCCTGCTTCTTCCTCCTTTCTCAAGCCACAGCTAGCTCAACTTCTCCCCCCTTTATCCTCCCCCTTTCAAGCCGCCGCCAGATCTACAGAAGCCGCCGTCGACGAAGGGAAAACCGTGCGGTTTGAGGGGGAAACCGCGGCGGTAGCTACGATAATCGCTGAACAGAGGTATGTCGTCTTCGCTTTGTTGTCATGCTCGGTTTTTGCGCGATATGGTGGTATTACCGTCTGGATCTATGCGGTTGGTGGGACGGATTGGAGTTTGTCGTTCGAGCGGTGCAGCCACTCTACGCATTTCTTCGATACGCTGATCAAGATCAGATGCCCAATATTAGTGAGGTTTTAATTCAATTTGAAATTTTGAAAGGAGAGTGGGAAAGCTTGTTCGCAAATGACATGGCCAAATACAACGTGTACACCACTATTGTCAAGAGACGTATGGACGACGTCGCGAGGGACACTCTCCTATGGGCCAGTACGTGCTTACTAACTTTCTTTTTCCCCTATGAATACATTCTCATATATACGCATATACGTCGATTGAATTTTGCAGCTGCTGCGTTGAGTCCTATGACCCACTACAGATTTATGACGATAGATCAATGCTTTGTTAGCCTATGCAAGGCCTTTGAGTGGATGACCGATGTGAATACAGCAGTCGCGGCGTTGTCAGAGGTGGAGTTTTATCGACAAATGATGGGGGAATTTAGCAAGCCCCTAGCAGACAAGATGGCATTGATGGCAAGCCATCGCCTTGTGGTTAATGTTTGGATCGGATACGGCGAACTTACGGCAGCTTGCGCTCAGGATTGTTGTTCACTATTGCTCGTTCCTGTGTACCACTCAACAGGTGAGACTTACTTCGACCACGTAACTCAGGATACAGACCATGACCCTCATGAAGTTCCAACATCTCCACGCCACACTACAATGAGTCAGACGAGACAATATCTATGGCCAGAGTATCTGTCCGAATCGAGCTACACCGACTATAGCTCATCTAGTGTGGACAGTGCTTATCCAACCTACAACTACCATACACTAAATGCGGCTGACAGTCCTCCAGTCACTTGGGTGTATGAGTGGCAAGAGCCGTAGCGGTATGCTCAAATCTATAGCCAGTGGCAAACCAGCGCTGCCTGGACCGGTCAGAGTTGGAATGAGTATAACGCGGAGTTGCTACGAACAAATGGGTTGATGGTAATGTCTACCGAGGAATATGCCTTGGCTTATAGACATTGGAATGAGTAGACTGCACATCTACATCTACAGCCATGAAGGTATCCTCTCCATCATTTTTACAACATATACAATTTTCGTAGTATATTCTAATTGCATTGTGACTTTGTGATATGTTCATGACCTATGTGAATTATGCTGATGTAAACTTATGTTCTGAGATGTTGGTGATTATGAAGTTGTGAATTTGTGACATGTTGGCTGGGGAATGTATAATCATTGTGCATATGTCTTATAGCCAACTATTAGCAAAGGTCATGCTGAAATTTACAACACATTTCGTACTTAACCAAATTCATTGAGTACTTGTAATTTTTCCCACATCGAAATATTAATTGTTGCTGACATATCTCTATTTGTGCCAAATGTTTCATCTATCAAGTGTGCCAGACTCGTGCGAAATATGCGAGTGCTCACCTCTTTGGACATGAATCCTGCAACGACTTACTCCTTTATTTATTTATGAAAAACGCATTGTCTCCCCAATATGTAACTCTATGACTCCATTTGAGTATGTGTACGAACTTTGAATTGCTATAATTTTACCATGTTTATTACTTCTATTTGCATCTCATTTTAATTTATTACTATTAAATATCACAAAATTATTTTTATTACACAAATATATTAATGTACATATCATACATATTTATCACTAATTTTAGTATTTTTAAAAAAATTTTAACACATCACAAAAATAAATTTCTCCTGTTCGAGATGAAAACCGCTGTTTTGGCACGGTTTTCGCGTGGTTTGGGTGAAAACCGCGGCATGACAAATCGATTTGAAATCAATTCAAATTTAAATTTGTTTACTGTTCACTTCGTCGCGGTTTTCACATGAAAACCACGCTACCACGCGGGGACGGTAAGACAGGCCTACGCGAAATCAGAAACCTTGGAGACAACTACATATTTCAAAGCACACAAAAGGAACACATGTCAGCGGAGAGCAAATTAATAGGCATGCGTAAACAGAGGAGAAATTTTTTTTGGCCGAGGCGGCGAAACAATGCCGTCCAGATTATATTAAGAAATACGGGAGAAAAAACTATTCTTTACAACGACTCAAAAAACAAGCCGTGCTTCATCCGGGACAAACCAGACTTAGCAAAAAGAACAGCAAAAAGAAAAACTCGAGGTGGAGAGAACGAACAAAAAGCAGGGCTAGCAAAGCTGCCGCCATCTGCTCCGCTCAACCCTCACACCGGGTTAAGAGGACTGTAGCAGAACCTACAACATTGTTCCTCATCCGACCATTGCCACACCGCACAGCTAGGACCTCCCGCGGCAGATTCCCCCAAATCATTCTCCTCTTACTAAGCGTCAAGGCAGATGAAGGAAGATCCCCGTCACCTTCCACACCGTAATTTCTTCATTGATTTCCTCCGCTAACTGCGATGCCACCTTGGATGCATGTTGGAAAACCCTAGTCTTATGTGGATTGCACACAAGATAGGAAAGGGTCGATCAAATTACATGCCAAATTAAACAGAAGCTAGCCACCAGGATTCAAACTTATGCACTAGGGGTTGGGCAATTTGTTATTGATACAATCACCGCTCCATGAATGTAAGCGGTCAACATAGCAGACCAGGTAATGGTCAAGGTTGCCAAGGCCTGGCACGGGGATGAAACCTCCAATCTTCATCGAGGCAGAACTGGTGCGGCGGCTCGGTAGATGCTCAACTTGGAAGTCCTGCAACGCTGAAGACGGTAGCCCAGGTATATTGCATTGGTAACAAGAGAGGGGAACATCTCGGTGGACATGAGTAGGCAGTGTATGTCTCCGACGAACACCGTGTTAGTGATATGCCCTAGAGGCAACATGGAGATGTTGGATATCACGTCAATGTTAATGTATTTATGAATAAAGTGTTATTTAGTTCCATGAAATAGACATCTTGTATTGATCAATAAGTACGTGACTTATTTATGAGACTCGATATGTATGAATCTATTTCTAAACGATCCCTGATCATATGCCATATTGTTGGAACAAATATGATTCTAAGATCGGCATGTTTATTGATTGATGATCATGTCTCATAGATCATGGGTATGAAGATACCAAATCAATAAACATGGACATATGTGTTGGAGAACACATTGTTGGATAGACCCACCATGAGAAACTACAGGAATTAATGTGCCATTAGTTGGTTTCAGGTAGTGTTGGTACAAAGTCTTTAGACCTGAGATCACCATGGATTCCAACATGTGTAGTAGGCTACTTTGGGACTACCAAACGCTATTCCATAACTGGGTAGTTATAAAGGTAGTTTTTGGGTTTGCTATGAAACATGGAGTGGGATGTGAGTGATCAAGATGGAATTTGCCCCTTCTTTGGAGAGATATCTCTGGGCCCCTCGAGGTAATGGATTATGGAAATGCATGGCCATGCTAAGTTGATTGAGGAGTCAATCAACAAACAGATAATCCAATACGGTTCGAGTGAATGGTTAAGCTATTGAAGGGATGGCACACATCTTGCCTATAGCTTAACGGTATCGTGAGGCAAAGGGATTTGTGTACACATTACGGGTTCGAGCCGATATTATATTCTTGTATACTATGGTGTCAATATGTCTTGCTAGGCGCCGTTGTGGCATCGGCTGAGTTGGACTCGAGCCGACGGTCGACTAAGTTAGACTATAGCCGAAACCGAGTATACCGAACCTGGGTCGCACGCTTAAGGGGATAAGAACAGGCATTCGAGTTGGACTCGGATACGGCTCGATCGGATAGGGATCCGATCGGATAGAGTCCTATGGGCTTACGACGTATGGGCACCAACTCGTGAGATTCGGATAGGATCCGATTCAAAATAGAGTCCGATCGGCCACTAATCCCGGTCGGCCAACTCTATATAAAGGGGAGGGAGGGGTGGAGAGCTGCGGCACGTCAATTGCATCGCGTGCAACAGAAGTCGCCGAGATCAATCTCCACGGAAACCCTCCCCACCTTCGAGCCAAACCCTAGCCCTGCATCGCGTGCTAGCACACGGGTGTACGGCGTTTTGTCCCAGACGTGTGGATACGGCGGGCGCTGCTACGTTGCGCGGCTGTTGATCGGCCGGATCGGCTACGGCATCTGCGAATCGGGCGATTGGCGAATCGGCAGTGTCCCGGGTATCGGCTATCGGCTTGCGAGAATCGGCTACTTGTTCGGATCGGATAGCCACGATTGGCTGTTTTCGCTGCACACTCCAATCGGTAACGATCTATCGACCCTTACTTGCAAGTGTTCCTGGTTTGCGCGGTAGAAAAGTTTTTGTTTTCGGCTAGCGTAGCTTCCGCGTAACCCTTCGGTGGTATCGAGCTAATCTTGCTTAGTTCGGGTTTTAGATTGGATCGGAACAAGTTTTGCGCACGGGTTGATTAGATCAATCGGTTTTACGGGATTCGTTGAGGAGAGTTAATGGTAATTGCGTTCCTTGATAGTGTATCGGAACGGCGTAATGTGATTACGTCGAAGCAATTTCCATATAACTCGGTTTGAGTTGGGTTCGAGATAGCGTTCCTTGATAGTGTATCGGAACGGTATAATTTTATTATGCCGAAGCTATCTCGTAGTCCGATCTTGTTAGCTGCCTCGCGCCTACGCAAACCATCTCCCTTGATAGTGTATCGCGACGGCATAATATGATTATGCCGACATGGTTTCCGTAAGCGAATTCATAGATTGGATCTATGAATTTCGTGTGGTGTTCCGGCGCTGCCCGAAGCCCGCGAGGGCGGCTTCCCCTCGAACCCCGCCGCGGGACCGCCGTGTGCGTCCCCCTTATAGGTTGTCTCGGATCGGACGACTCGGATCGGCTACGGCATCTGCGAATCGACTGATTGGCGAATCGGCTGATTGGCGAATCGGCTGTCCGCGAGGGGGCGGCTTCCCCCTCGATGTCACGCCCGGAAAATAGAACACTATATTCCGATTGTGAGTGCATAAATCCTTGTCCCAGGAGGCAAGGTACACATTACATAGTTGGTAAATAACAGAGTAAACAAGCGGAAGCGTAGATAGAGTACTTTATTACATGGGCGACCAAAGGCCCAACACTGAAAGATAGACAAAAAAAAGACGACCGCTAAGACGGGCCACCACAGGCGCTTTGACGGCAGGCACGAGCTAGACACCAAAGCCTTCAACCTCGAAACACTCCTCTGCTGGAAGGAAAAAGGAGCAAGGCTGAGTACAACCACCGTACTCAACAAGCCATGCCGGAAAAATGCAAATATAATGCAAGGGAGTACAAGGAATTTATATATAAAGCTATTTTGCACAAAAACATCATTTCAAGCATTTAAATATTTAAAGGCATTTAATGAAAACACGAGCCTATCTCTAATCATATTATTATCAAGTCGCGCACCAACGCGATCTTGCCTTCACTCAGGCCAACATGTCCTAACTCCAAATCTTTTAGTTTTAAACAGAATTAAACCCTAACTTGGGTACATTGCTCGGCTTGCCCATAACCGAGGCGCGTCTATTCGAATAGATTTACTCGATCATAGGTGTACATCTTTACCCACCGACATGTCTTCCTCACGTGTTGCGACGTGCCACATGCCACCATGGCATACGGACGGAAGCCATGACATAACTCATCGCTTAGTATTGCCCTAAACAAAGAAGACCGACATAGACTTCCCCCGCCAGGTGCCCTGGGTCGAGCAGACAGTCTATGCCCCCAGGCATCTCGACTCGTTCTGAGCCTTCACTTGCCAGAGACGTCAGCCCATGGGCTTCAACCCTTCCTAGGGCTTCATCCATCCCTATCCGTGTCTTTTTTGTTTCTGACCGTACTAGTCGACGTGTTAAGCCTTACCCATTAGACAGGTGGTAGTACGGAAATGCTTTGCAACAGAGGCTCGAAGACCGGTCCTTATGACGGCCGAGGTGCGACTAACAAAACCATGCACCTCGTGCCCAGCCGAAAACATGTTTGGGGAATTTTGAAGGGGACATTTATTGCCATGGCTAAACAGCCAAAACTTCATCATTTACAAGTTATTCCTTAGTCTAATTATTGAAAACATCTAATTGTTTCTATTCAAGCATGTCTAAGCATATTCCTATGTTTGCTAGTGAGTACCACATACATAAAGTGCTCACTAGTTTTATTTTTCCTAGGGTTATCAAGGATCATAATACAAGTAGTAGGGCTATAACAAGGAGAATCGGTAAGGCTAAATAAAACAGTGATACACGCGGAAATTTAATAAAGCGAAATGCAATAATTTAAATAAACATAATTTTATAAACTCGGATAGCAATATGATCAAAATGACATGACTTGCCTTGCTCGCTACCAAAGTCTTCAAGGTTGACCTCGAGGTAGAGCGGCTCTTCCGGATCTACAAGACACGATGAACGCAAAAGAAAAAGGCCAAAAGATAAATAACAACCATATAGGATACCAAAACAAAGCACAAAAATGTGTTCTACACTGTTTAAGGAAGAATTAGCAATTTGAACGGGTCGATTCCGAGTTCAAACGATCAAGATATGGCCGTTTGAATTTTAGGCGTTGTTTGAATAGCGATTTACGAATTCAGAAATTATTTTCGCAATTTGAACCACTCGCTGCTGCTTGCAGGGAGACATGAAAACAGAGGAAAGGGAGAGAGAAATGGAGCTCACCGACGGCCGGAAATGATGAGGACGACGGCGGCGAAGCGGCGGCTAGGAATTGGGGAAAAACACAACGGGAAGGTGTTCCCGAGAATTGCGAAGGTGGAGATGGTGGTGGCTTGGTGGGAAGAGTGACGGTGTAGCGGGAACGGCCGGAAACAGCGAGCTCGGCGACGGAAATTGCGCGTCGCACGTTGCGGGAGCTCGGGAATGGGTGAACGCGAGGAAATGAGTGGAAAGCATGTTCCGGAGTGTGGGGAACCTTTATAGCCAGCAAGGGTGCTCGGGAATGGCCGGGAGGAGCGGGAACGGACGAAAACCGTCGCGTCGCGACATTAATGGCGGCTGCAATTTAAGTTGGCCGTTCGGCTTGCATGATGAGCGGAGGAAGGGGAAAATGGGGAAACGGAGGAGTTAAGCCGGGAACACGTTATGACGCGGTTAAATGTGGAGGAACGTGGCCGGGAGAGGCGGGGACGACCGACCATGGTGGAGCTCGGCATTGCAAATACACCACGAATTGATGCGGGATTGAATGGGGATTTATGGGGGAATTGGTGAGGACGTGAAGGGGAATCGGTTTTCGCAATTTAATTGGAAGGAAAACCGCTGAGGAGGGAGATCAAACGGTGTGGCGGCGCTACTGTTTGCACGGAGAGAGAAGTGGCGGGAGGAGGAAGATGGCACTGTAGCGAAAGGGAGGAAAGTTAGACTTTTCTGTCCAAACTTCCTTTAATTTTTATAAATACTTTCAATGCTCAAATAATTCCAAGAAATATCCTGAAAATATATGAATACCCAAAGTATTTAATAAAAATATCTCCAGCTCAGTTAAAATTTAATTAATTTATTTAAATAATTACTTTATTGCTCTTTGTATTAATTAAATTATTTCTTGAGCTCCAAAATTTCACGAAAAATTTCAGAGAGTAATTTAGGGCATGGAGAATATTTGAAAAATATTTCCAGCCATGATTTTTAAAGTAAATTTTTATTTCCTTAATACTTTCACTTGATTAAAAAGCTTTTCATTTTATTTAATTTCTAGAAAATGAATTATTTAATGATTTTTAATCCCGAACGAAAATCGGGGCGTGACACTCGACCCCCCGCCCGCTAACCGGCTAGCGGGACCGCCGTGTGCGTACCCCCTTATAGGTCGTCTCGATGCCGTAGCTCTGCGATAAGTAGAAAACGTTTCTACGCCTAACTTGTTTTTGCAGAGAATGCTTTGAGATGGTATGACCCTATTGTATGTATGAGATGCATGTGATGCATGTAATATTCTTTCATATGTGCAATCCCGTAATATTCTTTCATACGTGCAATGCATGTAATATTCTTTCACGACCTGCGAGTCGATGTAATCTTCAATTAGAGCTTCTATAGTAGTAGCTTAGTTTGAAGAAATTAAGCATTCGACACTCGAAAGAACGGTGATGAAGATGGAGATCCTGTACACCGGCATGGAGATGGAGATCACCATGTGAAGGGGGCCATACTATTTCACTATATGCTATTCTTCTTGCTTTCATATGTGATATGTTTGTTTGATAGGATATCATCCCTCACAAAATTAAGTAGTAATGATGTCCTTCCAAATGTTGCACTGTCACCGTTATGCTCGTCAATGGTGGGTCTCCCAAAGCAGAGTGCCATTCTCTATATCATAACATGAGGGGTATATGTCGACATATACATGCGGGAGCATTTGGTTTACTTAACAAGGCTATCAAAACAGTTTTGGGCCTTGGGGCATAGGTTGGCGCCGGGGCATGGAGATGCCACACCAACAACAAGAGTCACATAGAGATGTGATTAGCAAGGTGTTGCTTACCGATGTTACTAATTTTCTAGCGGTGATGCCAAAGCTCACTAGAAAATTAATTAACATGTGGATCTTGACCCAATACGTAACCTAGAGGGAAGGTGGAAAATACGTAATGGGAGTCTAATGTTAAATTGTTTAACAATAGACATAGCATAAACATTGTGCTAAACTTTGCTTTTATTTGTAGAATAAATGACGGCTAATACTACACCCAGTACCTTTAAATTGCGATCTATTCTCGAAAAGGAAAAATTAAATGGAACAAACTTTATGGATTGGTATCGCAACTTGAGAATTGTTCTCAAGCAAGAGCGTAAGGAGTACGTTCTTGAAGTACCCTATCCCGAGGATTTGCCAAATAATGCCACTTGCAACCGCACGGAGAGCTTACGAGAAGCACACTAATGATGCCCTAGATATAAGGCTGTCTCATGCTTGCTACAATGTCCCCGAGCTTCGAAGCAATATGAGAGCATGATGCTCACACTATTATTCGGGGACTGCGTGGCATGTTTGAGAACCAAGCTCGGGACCGAGAGGTTCAACACCTCGAAGTCCTTGTTTGCGTGCAGGTTGTTGAGGGAATCCCGTCGTCCGCATGTGATAAAGATGATTGGCTATATCGAGAGTCTAGAAAAACTAGGTTTTCCCTTAGCCAAGAGTTGGCTACGATGTGATTCTCCGTCGCTCCCTCCGAGCTTCGAGCCATTCATATTAAACTATCACATGAACAATATGGATAGAACCTTGGCTGAATTGCATGGGATGCTAAAGACAGCTAAGGAGAGTATCCAGAAAACGGTCATCATGTGATGATGATGTAGAAGGCAAAGCGCAAACCACTGTCAAGAAACTTTGCACCAAGAGGAAGTTAACTCCCGATGAGATCGCGAGTGCCTCCAATGCAAAGAAGGGCAAGAAGGGGTCGGCGGCATCGATGCCGTTTGCTTCTATTGCAAGGAGACAGCCACTGGAAGAGGAACTGCAAAAAGTACATGGAGGATCTCAAAAAGAAGCAAAGTACGACTTCGCCGGGTATTAATGTTATAGACATTAATCTTGCTACTTCACCTCGACTCTTGGGTATTTGATACCGGATCGGTAGCTCATATTTGCAAATCGTTGCGGGGAATGAGAAGAAGTAGAGGCTTAAGAAGGGACGAGGTGAACTGCGCGTCGGCAATGGAGCAAGCGTTGCTACGTTCTTGTCGGCACGACACACTTCATCTACCTTCGGGATTAGTTTTGGAATTGAATAATTGTTATTGTGTTCCAACACTATGTCAAAACGTTATTTCCGCTTCATGTTTGCAAGCGGTGCTGTATGATTTTAGATCAATGGACAATGGTTGTTCAATATATCTCGAGAGATATGTTCTATTTTCATGCTCCATTGGTGAATGGATTATACGTTTTGAATCTTGAAGCGTCTCCCATCTATAACATTAATACGAAAGGCAACTCTCTAATGATATAAACCCCACGTTTATCCGGCATTATCGCTTAGGCCATATAAATAAGAAACGCATGGAGAAGCTCCATAAGGATGGATTGCTTCACTCTTTTGATTTTGAATCATTTGAGACATGTGAGTCTTGTTTACTTGGTAAGATGACAAAGGCACCTTTCACGGGGCACGGTGAGAGAATAAGTGACTTGTTGGCACTCGTACATACCGATGTATGTGGACCAATGAGCTCAACGGCCGAGGTGGTTATCAATACTTCATTACCTTTACCGATGACTTTAGTAGATATGGCTATATCTACTTAATGAGGCATAAGTCCGAATCCTTTGAAAAGTTCAAAGAATTCCGAATGAAGTACGAATCATTTAGGGAAAACAATCAAGTTTCTACGATCGGATCGTCGAGGGAAATACTTGAGCCAAGAGTTTGGTAATCATCGAAAGATTGTGGAATTGTTCCACGGTTGACTCCGCCAGAACTCCACAATGGAACGGAGTGTCCGAACGGAGAAATCGCACCTTGTTGGACATGGTGCGGTCGATGATGAGCCAAAGTGATCTTCCGTTATCCTTCGGGGATATGCTCTTGAACAGTCAGCGCTCACACTAAATAGAGTTCCATCTAAGTCGGTTGAAAAGACACCATATGAGATATGGACAGGGCACCTCCCTAGTTTGTCTTTTCTCAAAATTTGGGGATGTGAGGCTTATGTAAAACGTTTACAATCGACAAGCTCACACCCAAATCGAGAGAAGTGCTTCTTTGTGGGATATCCTAAGGAAACTAAGGGATATTACTTTTATAATCGGGAACTAGGCAAAGTGTTTGTCGCCCGACATGGTGTCTTCTTGGAGAAAGAGTTTCTTTCAAGAAGGGTTAGTGGGAGCGGGGTGCATCTTGAAGAAGTTCAAGAAACACCGAAAACGTTTCGGCGACCACGGAACCACAACAGGAGGAACAAAGTGTTGCGCCACCGGTTGTAGATACACCACCCACGAGGTCGAAAGATCACGTCGTGCGCTTGACAGTACAGTGCGGAACAACGTGATATATTGTTGTTGGACAACGATGAACCTAAGACCTATGAGGAAGCGATGGTGGGACCCGATTCCAACAAGTGGCTTGGAGCCATGAAATCCGAAATAGAATCCATGTACGACAATCAAGTTTGGAACTTGGTTGATCCACTGATGGTGTCAAAACCATTGAGTGTAAATGGGTTTTTAAGAAAAGGCCGATATGGATGGAAATGTTCACATCTATAAGGCGCGATTGGTGGCGAAAGGTTTTAAACAGATTCAAGGAGTTGATTATGATGAAACCTTCTCGCCCGTCGCAATGCTTAAATCTATTCGGATTATCCTAGCGATTGCTGCATATTTCGATTATGAGATATGGCAGATGGATGTCAAAACGGCTTTCCTAAATGAAAACCTAAGTGAGGATGTATACATGATACAACCTCGGGGTTTTGTCGATCCGAATCACTGGAAAGATATGCAAGCTACGAAATCCATTTATGGATTGAAGCAAGCATCTCGGAGTTGGAATATTCATTTTGATGAAGTAATCAAAGGGTTTGGTTTCATCAAAAATGAAGAAGAGGCCTGTGTTTACAAAAAGGTCGGTGGGAGCGCAATTGTATTTCTAATCTTATATGTGGATGACATATTACGATTGGAAATGATATCCCTATGCTTGAATCCGTCAAGTCTTCATTGAAAAATAGTTTTTCCATGAAAAACTTAGGGAGGCAGCATATATATTGGGCATTCGGATCTATAGAGATAGATCCAAGAGGCTAATTGGATTAAGCCAAAGTACATACATTGACAAGGTGTTGAAAAGGTTCAACATGCATGATTCCAAGAAAGGTTTCTTGCCCATGTCACATGGCATTAATCTTAGCAAGAATCGGTGTCCTCGGACACATGATGAGCGGAATAAGATGGGTATGGTTCCATATGCTTCGGCAATTGGATCCATCATGTATGCCATGCTTTGTACACGCCCGATGTCTCGTACGCTTTGAGTGCTACGAGCAGATACCGCAGTCGAGATCCAGTGAAGGTCACTGGATTGCCGTAAAGAATATCCTTAAGTACTTGAGAAGAACTAAGGATATGTTCCTAGTCTATGGAGGTGAAGAAGAGCTCGTTGTAAGTGGTTACACCGATGCTAGCTTCCAAACAGGACAAGGATGATTATAGATCGCAATGCGGTTCGTGTTCGCTGAACGGAGGCGCGATCACTGGAAGAGTTCCAAGCGGGATACGTTGCTGATTCTACAACGGAGGCCGAGTACATTGCGCTTCGAAGCGCAAAGGAGGCGTTTGGATCAAGAAATTCGTTTCGAGCTTGGTGTGATGACTAGTACGACGGGTCCAATGTCTCTCTATTGTGACAATAGTGGAGCCATTGCGCAAGCCAAGGAGCCGAGGTCACATCGAAGTCCAAACACATACTTCGGCGATATCATCTCATCCGCGAGATTGTGGACGAGAGGTGATGTCAAGATATGCAAAGTGCACACGGATCTCAACATAGCCGATCCGCCGACAAAACCTCTCCCTCACCGAAGCATGAGGCACACACAAGAGCAATGGGTATTAGATACTTACATGATTGACTCTAGTGCAAGTGGGAGATTGTTAGTGATATGCCCTAGAGGCAACATGGAGATGTTGGATATCACGTCAATGTTTATGTATTTATGAATAAAGTGTTATTCGGTTCCATGAAATAGACATCTTGTATTGATCAATAAGTACGTGACTTATTTATGAGACTCGATATGTATGAATCTATTTCTAAACGATCCCGATCATATGTCATATTGTTGGAACAAATATAATTCTAAGATCGGCATGTTTATTAATTGATGATCATGTCTCATAGATAATGGGTATGAAGATACCAAATCAATAAACATGGACATATGTGTTGGAGAACACATTGTTGGATAGACCCACCATGAGACACTACAGGAATTAATGTGCCATTAGTTGGTCTCGGGTAGTGTTGGTACAAAGTCTTTAGACCTGAGATCACCATGGATTCCAACATGTGTAGTAGCCTACTTTGGGACTACCAAACGCTATTCCGAATGCGGGTAGTTATAAAGGTAGTTTTCGGGTTTGCTATGAAACATGGAGTGGGATGTGAGTGATCAAGATGGAATTTGCCCCTCCTTTGGAGAGATATCTCAGGGCCCTCGAGGTAATGGATTATGGAAATGCATGGCCATGCTAAGTTGATTGAGGAGTCAATCAACGGACGGATAATCCAATACGGTTCGAGTGAATGGTTAAGCTATTGAAGGGATGGCACACATCTTGCCTATAGCTTAACGGTATCGTGAGGCAAAGAGATTTGTGTACACATTACAGAGTTCGAGCCGATATTATATTCTTGTATACTATGGTGTCAATATGTGCGCTAGGCGCGCCATATGTCTGCTGAGTTGGACTCGAGCCGACGGTCGGCTAAGTTAGACTATAGCCGAAACCGAGTGTACCAACCTACGGGTCACACGCTTAAGGGGATAAGAACAGGCATTCGAGTTGGACTCGGATACGGCTCGATCGGATAGGGATCCGATCGGATAGAGTCCTATGGGCTTACGACGTATGGGCGGCCAACTCGTGAGATTCGGATAGGATCCGATTCAAAATAGAGTCCGATCGGCCACTAGTCCCGTCGGCCAACTCTATATAAAGGAGGGAGGGGTGGAGAGCTGCGGCACGTCAATTGCATCGCGTGCAACGAAGTCGCCGAGATCAATCTCCACGGAAACCCTCCCCACCTTCGAGCCAAACCCTAGCCACGCATCGTGTGCTAGCACACGGGTGTACGGCGTTTTGTCCCCGGACGTGTGGATACCGGTAGAGGCGCTGCTACGTTGCGCGGCGTTGATCGGCTTCGGATCGGCTACGGCATGCGCGAATCGGGCTGATTGGCGAATCGGCGTCCCGGGTATCGGCTATCGGCTTGCGAGAATCGGCTACACTGTTCCGGATCGGATAGCCCTGATTGGCTGTTTTCGCTGCACACTCCAATCGGTAACGATCTATCGGCCCTTACTTGCAAGTGTTCCTGGTTTGCGCAGTAGAAAATTTTTTGTTTTCGGCTAGCGTAGCTTCCGCGTAACCCTTCACACCGCGTGTCGCCCAATGCTCCTGACGGGGACGAGACTCCTCTTACTCTTTGGTTTGGCAGTGTCCAACTCCAACACCTCCAAACGGCCGGTGAAACCGCACACCGTGAATAGCTTGGTTGGATTACAGGCTTCCATGCCACCAAAGTGATCGATGTTAATCCAGTAGCGCACCATCAGCATCGTCGTCCCGTCGCCGCCGCCGTTGACTAGGAAGGAGAGCACACGATTCAAGTGATGCGTATCTGGTGGCACTTGTGGCGTTGGTTAATGATTTCCACCAACTGACGCAATGGCCATAGCTCCAGTTAGTAGACGTAGCAGCGCCCTAGCCAGGAAAGCAAGGAGTGGAAGAGGAGCTTGCCTAGGGAGTCATACTTCGAGTAGGGGACCCTCGCCATTGCGAATCGCCAGGCTTGGAGAAGATGATGCTCTTCACCGTGTCCTCAGGCAGAGCACGAGGGTGGGCGAGGAAGTGGAGTCGTGCGAACCCCGTGTTGAAATTTATCCTGGGTGGCCCCAACCCCGACGACGCGGATCGAGCAACACGGGATCCCACATGCGCGACGATGTGCGAAGTTTCTAAAGAACGTTTCTGTTCAAAGTTTGTTGTTTCACTTTCGCTATTCCCAGTTTTTAGCAGATGCATAAAAAACGGATCAAGTAGATGACTTGGTTCGAGATTTAGTTCTATAATTATGTAAGGATATTTTGTATTCAGTTTTGAGTCATTTTTGAGTTGAAAAAATCGCGGTAGTTTATCCGCACCAACACTGTTTTTGCTACTCTGTTTTTCCGCTCTGTTCCAGTCTTTCTTGTGCCATATTCCCACCAATACAAGAGCGTGAGAGTTTGAGCGAACTGTTTCAGTTCTTGTTTGTGTGTGTGAGCGATCCATTTCGGTGACTTTGTGTGAGAGAGAGCCTACTCCAGTTCAAAGCCAACATTTGGTATCAGAGCCTTGTCCACCACATACAACCATGGCGGCGCTCATTCCGGGAGCGTAGGCGGCGGCGGGGCGCGCACGTGCGGCGACAACGTCGTACCAATATCCACGGCTCACGGCAACGAACTACACGAGCTGGGCGATCGAGTGCGGCGATCATGGAGGACCAAGGTGTCTGGGCGGCGGTGCAGCCGTCGGTCGGAGAGGCCGTCGACCTCAAACTATGCAGAAAGGCGAAAGCTCATTTGTTCCAGGCTCTGCCCGAAGACATTCTCATGCAAGTTGCAAAGAAGAACACGTCCAAGGAGATATGGGAGTCTCTCAAGACGAGGTACATCGGAGCTGATCATGTTAAAAATGCTCGGTTGCGGGCATTGAAGAGCGAATTTGATAGCATGCGGATGGCCGACGGGGAGGTGCTCAACGACTATGCGGGAAGACTGACGGCGATGTCCGTGAAATACACCAATGTTGGGGGGACGTTGGATGACACTGCCATGGTAAAGAAATTCTTTGACACCGTGCCAGAGCGCTACCTTCCGGTGATCGCCGGTGTCGAGCAATTTTGTGATGTTGAAGACATGCTGTTCGAGGAGGCCCTATCTTGACTCAAAGCGTTCGATGAACGCACCTGTCAGCGACAACCCGGCGGTAGCGTCAACATGGGCGGCCAACTCCTCCTCACCCAAGCGGAATGGGAGGCACGCCAGAAGAAACACGGTGTAGATGCTTCGACGACCCAGAAGAATCGTGCACCCGCAGGCGGTGGAAATCGTGGGCATGGTGGGCGCTCGCGCGGGCGTGGTCGTGGCACTGGTGGCCGTGGAGATTCACAGAAGGGCGACGGGGCAGGCGGCTCCGGAAGTGGCTCGTGCGACAAGAGTCACATTCGCTGCTACAATTGCCGCGAGTTGGGGCATTATTCTACCCAATGCAAGGCACCGAAGAAGAAGGAGGAGGTGCACCTTACTCAAGTGGATGAAATAGAGCCTGCCCTGTTCATTGCCGAAGAACTTTCCCTAGAAGAAAAACAAGACATTGTTCTGCTGAATGAAGATCGTCTCTTACCGGAGCTCTTTCATGTTGAGCGATGCGCGTATACATGGTTCCTGGACAATGGCGTGAGCAACCATATGACCGGTGACAGAAGGAAATTCAGAGAGCTTGATGAAGCCATCACCGGGAGAGTTCGTTTTGGGGACGGACGCTCGGTTGAGATAAAAGGGAAAGGTTTGATTCTCTTCTCTTGCAAGAATGGAGACCAATGGCTATTGGAGGGTGTCGACTACATACCAAGTCTGTGAAGCAATATGGTGAGTTTGGGGCAACTCACAGAAACAGGACATAGGGTGATTATGGATGAAGATGAACTTGAGGTGTTCGAAAAGGATCCCTTGAGATTGATTTTGAAAGTGAGGCGGACTCCAAATCGGTTGTATCGTCTTGAACTCAACCTTGCACATCCAGTGTCACTGCTCGCAAGCCTTGATGATTCGGCGTGGCTATGGCACGCCCGGCTCGGTCACGTCAATTTTCATTCCTTGAAGATGCTCGGGGATAAAAACATGGCCGGTGGAGTACCCATAATAGATCATCCTCAACAGCTATGCCAAGGGTGCTTGGTGGCAAAGCAGGCGCGTCTGCCTTTCCCAGGAAATGCAAATTTTCGAGCGGAGGAGCCGCTTGAACTCATTCATGGTGACCTCTGTGGACCTATTACACCGGCAACAATTGGGGGTAATCATTACTTCATGCTTCTTGTTGATGATTGCACTCGATGGATGTGGATTTATGTTCTTAAGACAAAGGATCAAGCACTGCCGACGTTCACAAGGTTCAAGCAATGGGTGGAGAACAACCGTGATGGGAAGATCAAAGTCTTGCGGACTGACCGGGGAGAAGAATTTCTTTCAGGAGACTTCACCCGGCTATGCGAAGAAGGAGGAATTGAACGCCACCTAACAACACCATATTCGCCGCAACAAAATGGGGTGGTTGAGCGAAGGAATCACACGGTCATGGAGATAGCAAGGTCACTGCTCAAAGGCATGGCCATCCCAGGCCGGTTTTGGGGGGAGGCAGTAAAACATGCAGTCTATTTGTTGAATCGATTACCGACAAAAGCCATGGGAAGCCGAACTCCTTCTGAAGCCTGGAACCACAGGAAGCCACACCTTGGACACCTGAAAGTATTTGGGTGCAAAGCATATGCCAAGGTAGTAGGAACTCACTTGAAGAAACTGGATGATCGCAGCGAAACGATGGTTTATGTCAGTGGTGGAGGAGCCCGGAGATGCGCCAACTAATGGCGCCATACCGGCGACGGCTGTCGACGCCATGGGGCCGCGAGACTCAAACTCATCTGCGGCGGCACATGAACCTGCTACCCCGACAACTAGGTGGCCTACATCAAGTCCTGAGTGTTAGTGATATGCCCTAGAGGCAGCATGGTGTTATTCAGTTCCATGAAATAGACATCTTGTATTGATCAATAAGTACGTGACTTATTTATGAGACTCTATATGTATGAATCTATTTCTAAATGATCCCTGATCATATATCATATTATTGGAACTAATATGATTCTAAGATCGGCATGTCTATTGATTGATGATCATGTCTCATAGGTCATGGGTATGGAGATACCAAATCAATAAACATGGACACATGTGTTAGAGAACACATTGTTGGATAGACCCACCATGAGACACTACAGGAATTAATGTGCCATTAGTTGGTCTCAGGAGTTGTTGGTACAAAGTCCGTAGACCTGAGATCACCATGGATTCCAACATGTGTAGTAGCCTACTTTGGGACTACCAAACGCTATTTCGTAACTGGGTAGTTATAAAGGTAGTTTTTGGGTTTGTTATGAAACATGGAGTGGGATTTGAGTGATCACGATGGAATTTGCCCCTCCTTTGAAGAGATATCTCTGGGCCCCTCGAGGTAATGGATTATGGAAATGCATGGCCATGCTAAGTTGATTGAGGAGTCAATCAACTGACAGATAATCCAATACGTTTCGAGTGAATGGTTAAGCTATTGAAGGGATGGCACACATCTTGCCTATAGCTTAATTGGTATCGTGAGGCAAAGGGATTTGTGTACACATTACAGGTTCGAGCCGATATTATATTCTTGTATACTATGGTGTCAATATGTGCTTGCTAGGCGCCGCTATTGACGGCTGAGTTGGACTCGAGCCGACGATCGGCTAAGTTAGACTATAGCCGAAACCAAGTATACCTGAACGTACAGGGTCGCACGCTTAAGGTGATAAGAACAGGCATTCGAGTTGGACTCGGATACGGCTCGATCGGATAGAGTCCTATGGGCTTACGACGTATGGGCGGCCGACTCTATGAGATTCGGATGAGATCTGATTCAAAATAGAGTCCTGATTGGCCACTAGTCCCAGTCGGCCAACTCTATATAAAGGGGCGAGGGGTGGAGAGCTGAGATAGATCAAGCACATCAATTGATTTGCACTGCGCCGAAATCAATCTGATCACACGCGGCTTTAGAAGTCGGCGAGATCAATCTCCACGGAAACCCTCCCCACCTTCGAGCCAAACCCTAGCCTTGCATCGCGTGCTAGCACATGGGTGTTCGGCATTCTGTCCCCGGACGTGTGGATACCGGTAGAGGCGCTGCTACGTTTCGCGCTGTTGATCGGCTACGAATCGACTGTGGTGGAATCGGCTGCTGTCGAGCGCATCGGAGCGAGGCAGGAGAACGCGATCAAACGACTCGGCGAATCAGCTACATCGGCGAATCGGCTGATTGGTAAATCGGCTGTGCCCAGGAATCGACTGCCGGCTTGCGGGAATCGACTGTCATTGGCCAGCACAGTTCCAGATCGGATAGTCCTGATTGGCTATTTCCGCTGCATACTCCAATCGGTAACGATCTATCGGCCCTTACTTGCAAGTGTTCCTGGTTTGTGCGGTAGAAAAGTTTTTGTTTTCGGCTAGCGTAGCCTCCGCGTAACCCTTCAGTGATATCAGAGCTAGTCTTGCTTAGTTTGGGTTTTAGATTGGATCTGGAACAAGTTTTACGCACGGGTTGATTAGATCAATCGGTTTTATGGGATCTGTTGAGGAGAGTAGATGGTAATTGCGTTCCTTGATAGTGTATCGGAACGGCGTAATGTGATTACGTCGAAGCAATATCCATAGAACTCGGTTTGAGTCGGCTTCGAGATAGCATTCCTTGATAGTGTATCGGAACGGTATAATGTGATTATACCGAAGCTATCTCGTAGTCCGATCTTGTTTGCTGCCTTGCGACTACGCAAACCATCTCCCTTGATAGTGTATCGGGATGGCGTGTGCATCCCCCTTATAGGTCGTCACGATGTCGTTTCTCTGCGATAGGTAGAAAACGTTCTACGCCTAACTTGTTTTTGCAGAGAATGCTTTGAGATGGTATGGCCCTATTGTATGTATGAGATGCATGTGATGCATGTAATATTCTTTCATATGTGCAATCCCTGTAATATTCTTTCATACGTGCAATGCTTGTAATATTCTTTCACGACCTGCGAGTCGATGTAATCTTCAATTAGAGCTTCTATAGTAGTAGCTTAGTTTGAAGAAATCAAGCATCATGCACATTGGAAGATGGTGCCGAAGATGGAGATCCTCAGCGCCGACATGGAGATGGAGATCACCATGTGAAGGGGGCCATACTATTTCATTATATGCTTTCATATATGTGATATGTTTGTTTGATAGGATAGCATCCCTCGCAAAATTAAGTAGTAATGATGCCCTTCCAAATGTTGCACCCGTCACCGTTATGCTCGTCAATGGTGGGTCGTCAAAAGCGAGTGTCATTCTCTATCATAACACGAGGAGGTATATGTCGACATATACAGCGGAGCATTTGGTTTACTTAACAAGGCTATCAAAACAGTTTTGGGCCTTGGGGCATAGGTTGGGGCCGGGGCATGGAGATGCCACACCAACAACAAGAGACACATAGAGATGTGATTAGCAAGGAGTTGCTTACCGATGTTACTAATTTTCTAGCAGTGATGCCAAAGCTCACTAGAAAATTAATTAACATGTGGATCTTGATCGAATACGTAACCTAGAGGGAAGGTGTAAAATACGTAATGGGAGTCTAATGTTAAATTGTTTAACAATAGACATAGCATAAACATTGTGCTAAACTTTGCTTTTTCTTTGTAGAATTAATGGCGCCAATACTACACCCAGTACCTTTAATTTGCGATCTATTCTCGAGAAAAACAATTAAATGGAACAAACTTTATGTATTGGTATCGCAACTTGAGAATTGTTCTCAAGCAAGAGCGTAAGGAGTACGTTCTTGAAGTACCCTATCCCGAGGATTTGCCTAATAATGCCACTGCAACTGCACGAAGGGCTTACGAGAAGCACACTAATGATGCCCTAGATATAAGCTGTCTCATGCTAGCTACAATGTCCCCTGAGCTTCAGAAGCAATATGAGAGCAGCGATGCTCATACTATTATTCAGGGACTACGTGGCATGTTTGAGAACCAAGTTCGGGCCGAGAGGTTCAACACCTCGAAGTCCTTGTGTGTGTGCAGGCTTGTTGAGGGGAATCCCATCAGTCCGCATGTGATAAAAATGATTGGCTATATCAAGAGTCTGGAAAAACTAGGTTTTTTCCTTAGCCAAGAGTTGGCTACTGATGTGATTCTCTAGTCGCTCCCTCCGAGCTTCGAGCCATTCATATTGAATTATCACATGAACAGTATGGATAAGACCTTGGCTGAATTGCATGGGATGCTAAAGAAAGCTGAGGAGAGTATCCAGAAAAACGGTCATCATGTGATGATGATGCAGAAGGCTAAGCGCAAACCACCTGTCAAGAAACTTTGCACCAAGAGGAAGTTAACTCCCGATGAGATTGCGAGTGCCTCTAATGCAAAGAATGGCAAGAAGGGTCGGCGGCATCGGATGCCGTTTGCTTTTACCGCAAGGAGACAGGCCACGAAAAGGAACTGCAAGAAGTACATGGAGGATCTCAAAAAGAAGCAAAGTACGACTTCTGCTTTAGGTATTAATGTTATAGACATTAATCTTGCTACTTCACCTACTGACTCTTGGGTATTTGATACCGGATCAGTAGCTCATATTTGCAAATCGTTGCAGGGAATGAGAAGAAGTAGAGGCTTAAGAAGGCGAGGTGAACTGCGCGTCGGCAATGGAGCAAGCGTTGCTACGCTTGCTGTCGACACGTACCACTTCATCTACCTTCGGGATTACTTTTGGAATTGAATGATTGTTATTGTGTTCCAACACTATGTCAAAACGTTATTTCCGCTTCATGTTTGCAAGCGGAAGGATATGATTTTAGATCAATGAACAATGGTTGTTCAATATATCTCGAGAGATATGTTCTATTTTCATGCTCCATTGGTGAATGGATTATACGTTTTGAATCTTGAAGCGTCTCCCATCTATAACATTAATACGAAAGGCAATTCTCTAATGATATAAACCCCACGTTTATCGGCATTGTTGCTTAGGCCATATAAATAAGAAACACATGGAGAAGCTCCATAAGGATGGATTGCTTCACTCTTTTGATTTTGAATCATTTGAGACATGCGAGTCTTGTTTACTTGGTAAGATGACAAAGGCACCTTTCATGGGACACAGTGAGAGAGCAAGTGACTTGTTGGCACTCGTACATACTGATGTATGTGGACCAATGAGCTCAACGGCCAGAGGTGGTTATCAGTACTTCATTACCTTTACCGATGACTTTAGTAGATTTGGTTATATCTACTTAATGATGCATAAGTCTGAATCCTTTGAAAAGTTCAAAGAATTCCAGAATGAAGTATAAAATCATTTAGGGAAAACAATCAAGTTTCTACGATCAGATCGTGGAGGGGAATACTTGAGCCAAGAGTTTGGTAATCATCTCGAAAGATTGTGGAATTGTTCCACGTTGACTCCGCCAGGAACTCCGCAATGGAACGGAGTGTCCGAACGGAGAAATCGCACCTTGTTGGACATGGTGCGGTCCATGATGAGCCAAAGTGATATTCCGTTATCCTTCTGGGGATATGCTCTTGAAACAGCTGCGCTCACACTAAACAGAGTTCCATCTAAGTTAGTTGAAAAGACACGAGATATGGACAGGGCAAACCCCTAGTTTGTCTTTTCTCAAAATTTGGGGATGCGAAGCTTATGTAAAGCGTTTACAGTCTGACAAGCTCACACCCAAATCTAACAAGTGCTTCTTTGTGGGATATCCTAAGGAAACTAAGGGATATTACTTTTATAATCGGGAACAAGGCAAAGTGTTTATCGCCCGACATGGTGTCTTCTTGGAGAAAGAGTTTTTTTCAAGAAGGGTTAGTGGGAGCAGGGTGCATCTTGAAGAAGTTCAAGAAACACCAGAAAATGTTTCAGCGACCATAGAACCACAACAGGAGGAGCAAAGTGTTGCGCCCCCAGTTGTAGATACACCAGCCCCACGGAGGTCTGAAAGATCACGTCGTGCGCCTGACAGGTATACAGGTGCGGAACAACGTGATATATTGTTGTTGGACAACGATGAGCCTAAGACCTATGAGGAAGCGATGGTGGGACCCGATTCCAACAAGTGGCTTGGAGCCATGAAATCCGAAATAGAATCCATGTACGACAATCAAGTTTGAAACTTGGTTGATCTACCTGATGGTGTCAAAACCATTGAATGCAAATGGGTTTTTAAGAAAAAGGCCGATATGGATGGAAATGTTCACATCTATAAGGCGCGATTGGTGGCGAAAGGTTTTAAACAGATTCAAGGAGTTGATTATGATGAAACCTTCTTGCCCGTCGCAATGCTTAAATCTATTCGGATTATTCTAGCGATTGCTGCATATTTCGATTATGAGATATGGCAGATGGATGTCAAAACAACTTTTCTAGATGAAAACCTAAGCGAGGATGTATACATGATACAACCTCAGGGTTTTATCGATCCACAGTCGCCTGGAAAGATATGCAAGCTACAGAAATCCATTTATGGATTGAAGCAAGCATCTCGGAGTTGGAATATTCGTTTTGATGAAGTAATCAAAGGGTTTGGTTTCATCAAAAACGAAGAAGAGGCCTGTGTTTACAAAAAGGTCAGTGGGAGCGCAATTGTATTTCTAATCTTATATGTGGATGACATATTGTTGATTGGAAATGATATCCCTATGCTAGAATCCGTCAAGTCTTCATTGAAAAATAGTTTTTCCATGAAAGACTTAGGGGAGGCAGCATACATATTGGGCATTCGGATATATAGAGATAGATCCAAGAGGCTAATTGGATTAAGCCAAAGTACATACATTGACAAGGTGTTGAAAAGGTTCAACATGCATGATTCCAAGAAAGGTTTCTTGCCCATGTCACATGGCATTAATCTTAGCAAAAATTAGTGTCCTCAGACACATGATGAGCGGAATAAGATGGGTATGGTTCCATATGCTTCGGCAATTGGATCCATCATGTATGCCATGCTTTGTACACGTCCAGATGTCTCGTACGCTTTGAGTGCTAGAGCGAGATACGTCGAGATCCAGTGAAGGTCACTGGATCTGCGTAAAGAATATCCTTAAGTACTTGAGAAGAACTAAGGATATGTTCCTAGTCTATGGCGGTGAAGAAGAGCTCGTTGTAAGTGGTTACACCGATGCTAGCTTCCAAACAGACAAGGATGATTATAGATCGCAATCTGGGTTCGTGTTCTGCCTGAACGGAGGCGCAGTCAGCTGGAAGAGTTCCAAGCAAGATACTGTTGCTGATTCTACAACGGAGGCCAAATACATTGCTGCTTCGGAAGCTGCAAAGGAGGCTGTTTGGATCAAGAAATTCGTTTCTGAGCTTGGTGTGATGACTAGTGCGACTGGTCCAATGTCTCTCTATTGTGACAATAGTGGAGCCATTGCGCAAGCCAAGGAGCCGAGGTCACATCAGAAGTCCAAACACATACTTCGGCGATATCATCTCATCCGCGAGATAGTGGACAGAGGTGATGTCAAGATATGCAAAGTGCACACGGATCTCAACATAGCCGATCCGCTGACAAAACCTCTCCCTCAGCCAAAACATGAGGCGCACACAAGAGCAATTGGTATTAGATACTTACATGATTGACTCTAGTGCAAGTGGAAGATTGTTAGTGATATGCCCTAGAGGCAACATGGAGATGTTGGATATCATGGTCAATGTTTATGTATTTATGAATAAAATATTATTTAGTTCCATGAAATAGATATCTTGTATTGATCAATAAGTACGTGACTTATTTATGAGACTCTATATGTATGAATCTATTTCTAAATGATCCCAGATCATATATCATATTATTGGAACTAATATGATTCTAAGATCGGCATTTCTATTGATTGATGATCTTGTCTCATAGATCATGGGTATGGAGATACCAAATCAATAAACATGGACACATGTGTTAGAGAACACCTTTTTGGATAGACCCACCATGAGACACTACAGGAATTAATGCGCCATTAGTTGGTCTCAGGTAGTGTTGGTACAAAGTCCTTAGACCTGAGATCACCATGGATTCCAACATGTGTAGTAGCCTACTTTGGGACTACCAAACGCTATTTCGTAACTGGGTAGTTATAAAGGTAGTTTTTGGGTTTGCTATGAAACATGGAGTGGGATTTGAGTGATCAAGATGGAATTTGCCTCTCCTTTGGAGAGATATCTCTGGGCCCCTCGAGGTAATGGATTATGGAAATGCATGGCCATGCTAAGTTGATTGAGGAGTCAATCAACTGACAGATAATCCAATACGTTTCGAGTGAATGGTTAAGCTATTGAAGGGATGACACACATCTTGCCTATAGCTTAAGTGGTATCGTGAGACAAAGGGATTTGTGTACATATTACAGGTTCAGAGCCGATATTATATTCTTGTATACTATGGTGTCAATATGTGCTGCTAGGCGCCGCTATTGACAGGTCGGCTGAGTTGGACTCGAGCCGACGATCGGCTAAGTTAGACTATAGCCGAAACCAAGTATACCTGAACCTATAGGGTTGCACGCTTAAGGGGATAAGAACATGCATTCGAGTTGGACTCGGATACGGCTCGATCGGATAGAGTCCTATGGGCTTACGACGTATGGGCGGCCGACTCTATGAGATTCGGATGAGATCCGATTCAAAATAGAGTCCTGATCGGCCATTAGTCCCAGTCGGCCAACTCTATATAAAGGGGCGAGGGGTGGAGAGCTGAGATAGATCAAGCACATCAATTGATTTGCACTGCGCCGAAATCAATCTGATCACACGCGGCTTAGAAGTCGGCGAGATCAATCTCCACGGAAACCCTCCCCACCTTCGAGCCAAATCCTAGTCTTGCATCGCGTGCTAGCACATGGGTGTTCGGCGTTCTGTCCCCGGACATGTGGATACCGGTAGAGGCGCTACTACGTTGCACGCTGTTGATCGGCTACGGATCTGCTGTGGTGGAATCGGCTATGGTCTAGCGCATCGGAGCGAGGCGCGAGAACGCGATCAGACGACTCGGCGAATCAGCTACATCGACGAATCGGCTGATTGGTAAATCGGCTGTGCCCAGGAATCGGCTGTCGGCTTGCGGAAATCGGCTGTCATCGGCTAGCACGGTTCCAGATCGGATAGTCCTGATTGGCTATTTCCGCTGCATACTCCAATCGGTAATGATCTATCGGCCCTTACTTGCAAGTGTTCCTAGTTTGCGCGGTAGAAAAGTTTTTGTTTTCGGCTAGCGTAGCCTCCGCTTAACCCTTCACCAAGGAGGTTGGGGTCACACCGATGGGACCCATGACGAGGGCGCGGGCAGCGGCTCGCGCGACTCTGGCGGCCGAAAGGGCCGTTTCTCCAACGACACCTGTCATGTCTCCAACGACCGGTGATGAAGATTCTGAAGCCCCATTGCGTTACTGACGCATGAGTGACATCCTCAGAAAAGCAAGACATGTGGATCTTGAGGAAGAAGATACACTTGAATCAATGCTGCTGAAATCAGAAGAACCTTTCGGCTACAGAGAAGCAGTCAGTCACCCAGAGTGGGAGAATGCCATGCGAAAGGAAATTGATTCAATCAAAAAGAACGAAACCTGGTCCCTCATGAAGCTACCAATCGGGCACAAGCCAATTGGACTCAAATGGGTCTTCAAATTAAAGAGGAATTCAGAAGGGGAAGTGATCAAGCACAAAGCACGTTTAGTGGCAAAAGGTTATGTGCAGAAGCAAGGTGTGGATTTTAATGAAGTCTTTGCTCCAGTAGCCCGCCTTGATACTGTTCGTGTTATACTCGCAATTGCGGTGAATCGGGGTTGGCAAGTTCATCATCTAGACGTCAAATCGGTCTTCCTCAACGGTGAGCTAGAGGAAGAAGTATATGTTTCTCAGCCAAAAGGATTTGAAGCTGGAGGTAAAGAGCATTTGGTTTATAAATTGCACAGGGCCTTGTATGGTGGTTTAAAGCAGGCGCCACAGGCTTGGAATGCTAGGCTTGATCGAAGCCTGAAAGAACTCCATTTCACTCGGTGTGCACAAGAACAGGCTGTGTATACTCGGGGAACCACATGCACTGGTATCATTGTTGGAGTATATGTGGATGATTTAATTGTGACCGGTGGTTGTCCAACCACAATTGAAGAATTCAAGGATCAAATGATGTCCCAATTTGAGATGAGCGATCTGGGTTTACTGCATTACTACTTGGGAATTGAGGTGAAACAAGATGAGAAGGGAATCTCCATTAAACAATCTGCATATGCGAAGAAGGTGTTGGAGAACTTCGGGATGCTTGATTGTAATCCGACAAAAATCCCGATGGAACCAAGAGCACAATTACACAAAGATGGAGAAGGAAGCCCTGTGGATGCAACGGAGTATCGGCGTGCCATCGGGTGTCTCAGGTACTTGCTTCATACTCGCCTGGATTTGGCACTTGCAGTGGGAGTAGCGAGTCGGTTTATGGAACGGCCGACCGAGCTTCATCGCAAGGTAATCAAGCAGATCCTCAGATATCTTAAGGGAACAATTCACCTTGGTTTGCTCTATGGCAGAGAAGAAAGGAAAGAGGAGATTACAGGCTACACTGATAGTGACTTAGCCGGTGATCTTGATGATCGGAAAAGCACCAGCGGCATGGCGTTCTACATCAATAATTTCCTAGTTTCATGGAATTCCCAAAAGCAGAAAATAGTGGCTTTGTCGTCGTGTGAAGCTGAGTTCATGGCGGCAACGGCGGCGGCTTGCCAAGCACTATGGCTAAGATGTTTGATGGGAGAACTAATTGGGGTGCCGCCGGCGCCTATGAAGATTTTTGTCGACAATAAATCGGCAATAGCGCTGATGAAGAATCTGGTGTTTCATGGACGCAGCAAGCATATCGACACTCGGTTTCATTTCATCCGCAAGTGTGTCGAGGGAGGACAGATTGTCATCGAGTTCGTGCGTTCAGAGGAGCAGCGGGCCGATCCCTTGACAAAAGCGCTGCCGGCTGTGAAGTTGGCGGCGATGCGGCATCAACTTGGTGTTCGTGAACTTGGGCCACTCCAGGAGAAAGGGGGAGAATGTTGAAATTTATCCTGGGGTGGCCCCAACCCCGGACGACGCGGATCGAGCAGCGTCCGGGATCCCACATGCGCGACGACGCGCGAAGTTTCTGAAGAACGTTTCTGTTCAAAGTTTGTTGTTTCAGTTTCATTATTCCCAGTTTTTAGCAGATGCATAAAAAACGGATCAAGCAGATGACTTGGTTCGAGATTTAGTTCTATAAGTATGTAAGGATATTTTGTATTCAGTTTTGAGTCATTTTTGAGTTGAAAAAATCGCGGTAGTTTGTCCGCACCAACACTCTGTTTTTGCTACTCTGTTTTTCCGCTCCGTTCCAGTCTTTGCTGTGCCATATTCCCACCAATACATAGCCGAGCGTGAGAGTTTGAGCAGAAACTGTTTCAGTTCTTGTTTGTGTGTGTGAGCGATCCATTTCAGTGACTTTGTGAGAGAGAGAGCCTACTCCAGTTCAAAGCCAACACCCTGCACCGTTGACGATGCGGAGGTTGAAGCGGCGATCCTGGAACATTGCGGATAGGGCGGCGTCGGCGATGAGGAAGATGGCGGGGAAGTCGGTGATGGTGCGTGCTAGATGACTAGTGCACTGAGCGAGCCGCTTCCGATTAGATCGACGAACTCGGCAATGACGGTGCAGTGCGATGAACATGCGCAGCTGCGTGGAAAAATGAGCTCATGATCTGAATCCGAGGATTTGGAGACTTTGGCCGGGATAGAGGAGATTGAGGATAGGAGAAGGGTACCAAACCACCGAAGTAGCTCACCATATTAAGTGGAATATGCTTATGTTATATGATAGGTCTGTCTCATATAGCTGAATATATAGGACAAAATCATACTAGCTCGCTGCATTAGTTCTGGACACAAACAAGTTGCAAAAATAATCTGTATGAGACCAAAAGTACTGATATCCAATATTTTGCATCGCCCATGTCTGAATATGTTCAGCTCAATTACAAAGCAACTATCTTCTCAATTACAATTCTGAACTATTCTGAACCTTTCTGAGTTGCTAGCTAGCACAACATTTTGAACATCTCTGAAATAATCTGAACAAATATTTACTTACCATCTCTGAACATTTCTGAATTGCTAGCTAGCACAAAATTCTGAACATTTCTGAAATAAATCTGAACAAATACAGTTCTCATTGATGTAAGAAATCAACATTCACGTCAACTTCGTTTAAAAAAAAACACATTGATCAACTCAATGGAAGGCAATACAGTTTTAAATGAAATGCAGTATGTTGAATATTGGCCTCAAATACCAAGGTTCAGACCAAGATTATTCCCTGATTATTCTCAGCACCCTTGTTGTGACATACATAATGCCTGGGTACCCACGGTATTCTCTTTGGGTCGTGCGGCACAGGGTGGGCCAAGTGCCTAGACCCATCCGACTTACTTGTATTTGAAGAACGATATATACCCCCATAAGTGCTACGAGATATTCCTAAGCCGTACTATGCACCTACACAGATCTAATCTACATACAACTGGAGTAGGGCATTACCTCACACCGAGGGCCTAAACCAGTATAAACATCTGTGTCACCATCTCTCTTTGATCTAGTACACCCTATAAATTATATTGCCGATCACAGGAATCGATAGTTAGCGCACTAGGTAGGGGTGCGCCTGATCGCCATCATCAAAGGAGGAGATGGCTTCTTCAGGAATCGTCTCCACCAGTTGCGCCGCACTTCCTACCGATAGCAAGATTTCCTTCGGTTCTCTCTCCTTCGCCACCGATCATGTTGGCTGACTCGCTTGGGTCACGCCCGGCATCGTCGACTGCGTCGAGATGATGCACTTCTTTCCCGAGGAGCGTTTCGCTTTGGATCCCTCTGTTTTATCGCCACCAAGATAGGCATCCTCAAGCTGACCTCACTGCCCGTCCCGCTGTCGATGCCCAGCCTCCCACTTCTGTTCGGCCTTAAGAACTTCACCGCTAACCTCACCGACTACCTCATCAATCCCAACAACAAGATCGCGCCACATCCTGAGGGAACTCGACCCCGCCGAGCCCCGCATCGTCACTCCCGGGTACCTCGCGAGCTCAGCCCTCGATCGGTCGGTTTCATAGATGAGTTCGTGCCACTACTTGACTTCATGGTGTCCCATCACGACATCAAGGCAAACCTAGGCAAGATAGCTTCCATCCACTCAATGGAGTTGCTTGTTGACTTGAAGAAGTTATAAAAGCTGACCGAGTGCATGGTGTCACTCAACAGGTTCACTTCCCGACTTGGCAAGCGCGACATACCATTCTTCAAGCTCCTCAAGAAATACGATAAATTTACATGGACTCCAAAAGCTCAAGAGGTACCTAACAAGTCCACCCGTGTCAGGCCCCGCTTTTCTCCTTAGTGTAAAAAGCACCTCTGTAAAATTGTGCAAAAGAAATCGACCGGAAAAGTAAAAGAAGACAAACTCTAAAATTAAAATCCGTTTAATAATTGGAAATGTCTTGGTGGGATTTTTCTTAAATTCCCCATGTCAAAATACACTAACAGGATTTTTATTGGAATTTTGAGAGCATCGAAAACAATTTTAAAAATTGAATTAGGCTAATCGGAATTAATTTCCTTAAGGAAAAGGGATTTTCCCTTTTTCTTTTCTTTTTCCTCCTTTTTCTCCTTTTTCCGGCCGTGGGCCGCCGGCCCACTTCGCCTCGTCCTTTTCCCATGCACCGCTCCTCTCCTCAGCCGAGCTAGCTCAAGCCGAGGCTCGAGCCGAGCTGCGCCATCGCCAAAAGACCACAATTCGTCCCTCTCGGTTTGGGGCGCTGACAGGTGGGGCCCACCAGTCAGCTTCACCCCCAACCTCCCGCCGTCTTCCTCGCGGCCGCAAAACCCGGCCGTCCCGCGCGTCTCCCGGGTTCCTCGCCCCACTACGGACGCCCCCGCACCCCGCGCCTCACATCCTCCACTTCCCGCATGCGCTGAGGAGCCAGAACGGCTGATCCACGTTTTCCGGCCACCACCACCATACCCGAGACAGTTGGCGCCGCCATCCCGCGCATCCCGGCCACGTCTGCACCGCCAAACCCTCTACAAATGCTCCCCGACCCCGGCGAGTTTTTTCCTTTCACAATCGTGCAAACCCGAGCTCTCCCGTGCCCCCTTGCCAAAAAACCTCTCCTTCAATCCCGACCGAATTTTTTGCTTTTTAGCCCAAAACTTGAAAGATTGTCACAAATAGACCCTTGACGGTTTGAATTCTAGAAACGGACCCCGATCTCGGCGCCAATAGTGATGGCGCCGAGTTTGAACTACTCGGCGCCAATACTATTGGCGCCGAGTTTTCCGACGTGGCAAATCTTGGCGCCACGGGGCCGCGACGTGGCAAAACTCGGCGCCATCTATAGTGGCGCCGAGCTCGGCGCCATAGATCTTGGCGCCGACCTCGGCGCCACTATAGCTAGCGCCGAGATCCGCTTACACGTGGGGTCCCGTCTTCCTCGTAACGCGCCCGACGCCTCGAGCCCCGGCTCGCCCGTCGCGCAAAGCCCGCCGTCGCCCGGCAGCCACGCGTGGCCGCGCCGCCCGCCACACAGCCGCCGCACAAGCCACCGTCGCCCGCTCGCCGCGTGCGCCCGCCGCCGCCCGGCCGCGCGTGCGCCCGCGCCGTCCGGTCGCCGTGCGCGCGCCGCCGCCGTCCCCGCTCGCCGCGCGTTGGAGGCCGCCGCCGCTGCGCCGCGCGCGACCGTCGGCGCCGCCGCACAGCCCGCCTCCTCCCCGCCCGTCGCGCACGCCCACATTCAATCGCCGCACAGCATTGTAAGTTTACTTTCGAGTATGAAATGTTGATCAAATTAAAATTTATAATGTGCAAATTAAGAAATTTCATTTAATTTAGAATAGACAATGTAGATACAATTTGAAAATATGTAAAATTTAGAAATGCAACATATGTGATTTCGGATTGGAATGCAACATATTATAGTTAAATTTTTTGCTCTAATTATCCCACTATATAACATAAGTAACAAATATATATTTATGCCTTTAGTTGGACATAACAGATACTAAAAGATAAAAAGCGGGAGTACTTGCTACTACTTGTCACTACTAATGCGAAGACGTTATCAACTTGGACAGTTTCACTTCTCCAGAAACCATTAGTCCTCTATTACTTTTGATTTAAAAACAACTATTAGTACATACTCCGATCTTACTTGGCAGATTAACTCGTACTTATCCGGACAATCGATTCATGCACTATTATATTCGGGATTGGATTAGTTTACGCGAAGGTAGATCTCATAAAGAAGAAATGAAAGGATTGGATAATTTCGTAAGGGCTAGAGTTTTTTGCAGAAAGTTTGTATGTTTTGAAAACTATAGTGGATTGGACAAATTTATTAGTATATAGCAATTAATTTGGACTGAACTAAATATATTTGTAATTTTTTCGAACTACTAGATGGACAACGTAGTGATCATATATCATGGAGGCACCGTGGCAAGAGATTGTTATGGATATATCAACTTTGTTGACATGCAAAGCGAGCCTGTTATATTTGATGAGAAGCCAACATTTAGTGAATTGCTTGAAAGGGCTCGGGAGGAGCTACATTGCTCTGGAGATGATTCCATCATAGTTGAGGGTGTACTTCACGTAGTATCTCCTTCCAACATCCTAAGGAGGCTGACCCTAATAGGTTGTGCAGATAAGTGGGAGAAGTATGTGAGATCTATTATGAAGAGTCAACTCCCAAGCTTGGAGGTGGTTGTGCGTCGGGTGGTGGTTGAACCCATTCGTCGTGAGGTTTCCCCACTGATGTCTGATCAGCCATACCTTGCCATAGATGTTCCGGAACCACTTCGCTTTGCGGAGGCTGCACGTATGGTTTCGGATGCTCAATCTGCCCCCAATGAGGTCGAAATTGTTGAGACATATGGAGATGCATGTCCATTGGACGGAAATGTGGCAGGTCCTCCTCAGGAGATCCCTTTGACACAGAATCATCCTAGTAAGTTTGAATATTGGATCGTTTCTCGTCATCATTCACCCTTCTGTTCTACCGCTAATATCTTGCATTCGTCATATTTATGCATATGTGGCAGGGTATATTCCTGACAATGTGGCTGGTCCTTTTTTTCCCCAATTTCGGGACTCAAACAGTGTTGAAGTTATGAATGATTTAGAGCCTTATGAGGTCGCAAGAGCTATTGATTCCGATGATGATCGACCAGTTGGAGAACTGACGGAGAGTGACATTGAGATGTTAAGGCGTATCTTCCCCGGCCGTCGTGATCCTAGAGTTCACGAGTTCAGTGATCTTACTCTTTCCGATCAGGCGTTTGCTGAGGGACGTGATGATGAGCTGATGGAAGCTCCAGAGGTGGGACCTAGCATGGAAATTGTCAAGGACAGGGTTTTCAATGACCTTCCTGCATTGAAGCATTGGTTGCAGGCGTTTGCAGTGATACGGAAGAGGCCTTACAAGGTCCTGCACTCCTATGCAGAGCGACGGTACACGGTTGTCTGTGAACAAGAAGGCTGCCCATGAAAGGTTTGTGCTAGGAAGCAAAAGGTCAGCGGAAAATGGAAGATAACAAGAGTTGTGGGGCCTCACACTTGTGCCTCACTTGAACTCAACACGAAGCATCGGCAATTGACATCTACCCTCATTGGCAAAAGGTTGATGGGAATATTGCAGGGAGAGCCCAACATGAAGGTTAGGAAAATTATCAGGACAGTTAGCGAGATTTACCAGGGATATGTGATAACTTACGGTAAAGCATGGAGGGCTAAGCAGCGGACGTTGGAGAACCGACGTGGGCCTATCTTTGGGACCAGGTCATTGTCCCACACGCAAGAATGCAGAGGGCCTACAAGGAGTACACGAATGAGATGGACAGTCTCACGGCAACAAGTGTAAGCCTTGTTTACTTGCTCTATTCGTTTGCAGGTGTTTACTTTGTAATGTACCATGTTGTATCGACATGTTGCGGGTGACGTGGGAGCCGTACATCGGAGAGGTGGCGCTGCCTTTTTGGTGAGCAACTTGTGCTCTAGCGGCATTGTATAGGATGAGGTGTCCCCTTGTCTGCTTCTACGCTGTCGAGTTTCACTTGCCGCATAGAGTTGCACGTCAGTTTGGACGGCGGCAAATATATCCACCTGATCTGGTTTCTACTGGATATGACCTACATAAGTCAGTGAGATGTTATTTACAATTGTTTCCATCATTTCCTATTAACTGATTGAAAACTTACCTAACTTACCATGACGTACCTTTCAGGTTGGATCGCCAGAAGAACAAGAAGATCTTCGACTGGGACCAGTTCCACTTTAACTACATAAACCAGTGGGACCTGTTCGACGCTAATGTGGACGTCAATGAAGAGCCGCACTCGAACACGGCATTCAGGCAGTACCAGTCTTGGTACCACGGTGTGACACGTACACGGCTCAGACTCCAGTGGTCGCAGGATGACTATGCCGACATTGCGTCATCCGACGATGAAGACACGACCTACGACCAAAGTACGCAGGTTGGGAGCCAAGTGGAGGCTGGGCCAATCTTGGACAGAGTGGTATGTCATCTGACTTGGTTCTTATGTATTTTTGGTGAATAACTTGATGGTCTAAGTGCGAAATTTGTTACAGGGGAACACCCTCCGAACCACGGTCGTGGAGATGATGGACTTTCGCGAGAGAGTTAGCGACGATGACACACGCAACTTCCTCGATGTAAGATTTTCAAAGATCTTTGAACTTTACATCCCTTTGATATTGCAATATGTGACATAAGTATTGAGTTATGTGCAACAGAGAGTAGTACGTCGGCTACGTCGTGCGGCTGCACGTTGTGGTTGCAGGACAATCACAAGTCAGGACGTGCATGTGCCGTCTCCTTCCCCAGGAGTTGGCGGTTCCTCAAGCCAGGCACGGACGGCCTCCAGATGCACTGCTTCCGATGAGGTCGACGACACCGACGATGAGGAGGATGCGCTCCGGGGACATGATGAGATTGGCTCATCTCAGCTACAGGACGCTCCTTCGACTCAGCCTACGCAGGACCTTGGGACCAGGAGAAGGAACCCACCGGTCCATTTTACTCCAGGTAGTGACACTCTTGGACACAAGGGCAAGGGTAAGAGTAGGAGGCAGTGAACCTGGTTGTACATATTTTGCTGGACTTTATGGACTGTATGGACTGTATGGAATATTATTATGTCTTGGATGGACTCTTCTTTTCAAATGTAATAACTATTCTGGACTTTACGGACTATTATGAAGTTTGTGATATTTTCGTGTTGTCATGTATATGAGATGGGGATGAATGTGGTATATATTCTGTGACTGTTATATGCTAGATTGATATTTGTGTAAGCTTTGAGTACATAAACAGGGGAAATTCTGCCAAAATTTTCTCCTCGAAGTTTCTACCATCAAAAATTCAGTAAAATATGGAGTGAGTCCCTAGAATTACTTCTAACAGCTAGAGTGAAATTGGACTGTATACTTCAATTACAATTTACTCATTCAAAACTAATAGTCAGGACGTGCATGGCACGTATTGTCACATCCTTTCATGTCGTTCGCTGGACGATACTCTTAAAAAGACAAAAAAAATATTTCGGCGTGCGAGAGACGTGTATGATATGTCGCTATCAACTTTCGGCGCGTGAAGGATTCCCCACTCAACTATCGGCACGTGAATGATTCCCCACTCAACTTTCGGCGCGTTCAGGATTCCCCACTGAACTTTCGGCGCGTGAAGGATTCCCCACTAACCTTTCGGCGCGTGAAGGATTCCACACTCACCTCCCTCCACTATATATTACTTCAATCCGAATACAAGCTCTTCATATCTTCATTCTGTTTTCTACACTTACACATACAATGAGCTCTTCATTTCGTCCTTTCGTTGAGCGTCTCCACTGGCGACTCCATCCTTCGAGCGGTTTCATTCCACCATGGTGTGACCGTCCGTTATGCCATTGTGGGGATGCTTGCATACTTACGTCGTCCCTCCTCACGGAAACCCGGGAAGGCGATTTTTCCAATGCGCCAACGTTGATCGGGTATGGCTGATCTGCAATGCTTTTTCTACAAAATATTCACATAGAAAAAGCTAACTTTAATAGTGTATCACGTTAACACATCATGCGCATATCGTCGGGTCTGCAACTTCCTTGAGTGGATAGATATGGATAACCCACGAACCGATGGAACACGGTACTACCCACTAAGCGAAACAATGTCGACTACCTTCGGCGAAAGGTGAATACCAACGTCGAGTTGGTGCTGAAGCTTTGGATTGGCCTATGGATCAGCTAGCACTACCCACATGGCGGGAACGTCCGAATGCCATTGTGGTCTCCGTTGCCGTGGTAAGATCCATAAGACAAGCAACTAGAGGACAAAGATGCTTCGTGTGTCCCGAGATTGTGGATGACGATTTTGTCGTAAGTACCGATTTTTCTTGTTCAACCTATTCACTTGTTCCATTTTCTAACCTCGAACATCACAAATGAACATACAGGAGGATGTACGTCAGTGTCCATACGAACAGTGGATCGATACGGTTAGACCTGCTTCAATTGGTCGGACGGTAACGCAACCTGAGTCGACCGAACAATTCCTTCAGGCATGGATGGAGTACGAACGTCGAGTGGAAATCGCAAGCTTAGATTGGCGGAACAACCCACTTGGTTTCCCAAAATGGTCGGAGCGTCCCATGTGCGGTTGTAGGGATCGTTGCAAGATGGCTACCTCCTTTGAACCACGAACCTATGGCCGGAGATATTTCATTTGCCCCAACTTAGACAACGACTTCGTTGTACGTCTTTCGTTTTATCAATCCAGCTAACGTCTTCCATCTACTGGCTCTCTAACTGATAACATGTGTTTCTTTACCAGGGCATTCAAAGGAGGTGCGGATTCACTAGGTGGATCGACAATGTCATTCCCCAATATAACGGCCTAAAAGTAACTGAATGTGAAACACAGAAGGAGTACAACGCCGAGAAGGAAAGAGAACATTGAAGACAAGCTGAAAGCCATAGAATTGATCTGTATGATACATGAGACTCGACTCGTCGGGTCCGATTAGTTTGTATCGTGTATGCATGGCATACATTCCGCGGTTTAATTACGTGCAATTTTCCTTATGAACCATATGTCATGTATTATATCATTAATATATGCTGAGTTATGCTTGTATTACTACAAAAGTTTTCTACCGTGTCAATTGCTTATACAACAGAAATACGATAGCTCATACTCACTTTTCCACGGTCCTGAAAATGTCGATTCGTGACGAAGGGTGAAGGGAACACCGGCGACGGTTGAATACGACGAGAGATGAAGAGAAATAGGAGAACAGAATATGTCCAGGAGGTAGGCGCCACCATAGTTGGCCTCGAGGTTGGCGCCACCGTCATCGGCGCCAAGCTCGGCGCCACTATAGCGGCGCGAGCTTGGCGCCACTATAGCGGCGCCGAGATTGCCACGTCGACACGGCTCCTACGTGGCGCAAAATATCGGCGCCAATAGTATTGGCGCCGAGTAGTTCAAACTCGGCGCCATCACTATTGGCGCCGAGATCGGGTCCATTTCCAGAATTCTAACCGCTAGGGGTCTATTTGTGACAATCTTTCAAGTTTTGGGCTAAAAAGAAAAAAATTCCCCAATCCCGACCACCCGATTCACTCATGCCGCCGCCGCGCACCAATCCGTTGCCACCACCGCACTTGCCACCACTAGTAGACCGCCAACTACTGACTTTCTCCAATTTTTAGCTGCCAATTTGCTCTGCCGCCGTCGTCTTCTTAACGTCCGGCCGTCAGTGAGCCGCACCCCTCTCTCTCCTTTATTTTCCCAGTTTAATTTTTGTTCGGTCCCAAACCGCTGCACCTTGCGTTCGCACGTGTGTGTATGCACGCACCGTCTCCGCCGGTCGCCGGTGCTGCTAGGGCCCATGCGTCGCTCCATTATGCCGTTAGCTGTCGCCATTCCTCATTGCCGGCCATTTAGCGCCGCTCCCCTTTTCTTTCCACGGACCGGTGCGCTTCTCCGTGTTGCGCTATGAGCGCCGCCATCCGTCATTCCTCCGCCGCTTGCCGGTGACCTTTGGGTGCCGCCGTCGGCCACCGTGCCGTGGCCTCGTTGTTGATTGCGTGCACTGCCCGCTGTCTCGGTTGTTGGATCTGGATGGATCCAAGCCGTCCGTTCGCGCCCGTGCTGCCGTGGCCCCGCCGCCCACGTGGCCGTGCACGTGGCTGCCTCGTAGGCGCCATGTGACCGTGCACGCACTCTGGCCCGGCCAAGTGGACCGAGTCTACCGAGCACCGTCCCCCTTGCGTCACTGACCACGGGCCCCGCCTGTCGGCGCCACTGCCCGCCGTTGGCTGACGTCAGCCCTAGCCGGTGCTTGCGCCATAAATCATAATTTTCTCATTTTTCTTTATTAGTAAATCACAGAAACTTATAGAAATCATAAAAAAATCATTCGAACTCTGTTTGAGTCCGTTTAAGTTGCAGTGGACTCATAAATTTGTCTATACACACATAAAAATAGTTTAATTGTCTATTTCAGTAGTCTTGTAGCCTGTTTTTGATGTTCTTTGTTTGATGATTAGATTCCGGTTCCGTCGACGCTCCGGTTTATTTTGAGGTAGTCGCAGAAGTCCAGCATGCGCAAGATAAAGGCAAGTCATGTACCTTTTGATCATATTGTACATACTTTACAAACTATTATTGCTTTATCTATTAAACTGCATTATTTTATAATATCATCGGGATGGGACCTATAGTACTCAGCCTAGGTTGTTGTGGACCCCCGTTTTTGAGGCGGGAATCTTTCGTGTTCATAGTACCATTTCCCTGGATCGAGTAGTTGGTACCCACGAATACAGTACTGGATAATCAAGTGCACATGCACGAATAGTCTTACATTACCATTATTACATTAATAGGCCCGAAGGCAATGTTCATCCCACAGGACCTTATGGTCCGAATACAACATAAAAACAGAATTTAGATAAGGCGGCGGAAAGAGGCGGCGGCTTGTCAATTGCCACGAGCAACGACCGGAGCTAAGGTCTAGTATGCGCCATCGGTCCCTTCGCCCTCCCGGTAATACGCGTATGGGTCTTCGGCTCTTCATTTCCATCAGCGGAGGTTTGTGCGTATAGCAAGGGTGAGTACCAACCGTACTCGGCAAGCCAACACGAATTGATGCATATGATAGGGTTATTCAAAGAACATGGCTAGGGTTAATTTTTGCGTAAAGCCAGTTTTCACAATTCTTTTCACAAGCCTATCGACTAGCCAAATCAAGTTTTAATTTCATAGTTCATTAATCCGGCGACGGTTCTGTCTACCATCCATCGTGATTCCAAGGATGGCTTCCCGCCTCCGATTCATCATGGTTTTCTGGGAGTCCACCCCTTCTCGCATCTCGAGAAGTTGATCCACCAGAAATAAAATCATCATGCAAACCCATCCCAGCATTTTTAAGTTCAAAGTCTAGCCAAGCGAAAGTCTTGTCACGATGCTCAATATCCGCGAGCACGGCTATTCGAATAGATTGATTCATTCACACTGCAGTGGATGTACACTTTACCCGTACTCCGCGACTGCCCATTGAATGAGCCTACATCCCTTCATATGAGACGGTCACGGCAAAGCCTTTCGATAACCTCACTTTGGCGTACCCGCTCCATGAACTTAAGCCCTCATGCACTCTAGCCGTCCTTTTCTAGCGGTGAGAGGAGTTCGCGCACCGGGGTAAGGGAAAACTTTCCAAATCTTTAAGTTTAATTAACATCGTTTAATTCCACCATTCATAACAAAGGCCGCAGCCTCATTCTCATCCCATAACCACATCATAGAGAACCATCTATGCAAGGATACGCCTCCGCTCGGCTATCTAGTCGGCTAGGTCTATACCCATTCGAGAAGTACGGTTGATGGCTCGTTTCCGGCTATCTCATGGCTCGGTCCTTAATGACCAGGTCGGCACTTGCCTTTTCCGGAATCCACCCAAATCATCCAGCCGCCCGTCTAAAACATTTGTATAGTACTTTCAATTTTCATCAAAACTTAGTTCATCATTCTCATGGCCATGTGGCGCTCATGTCTCCACATGCCGTATCTCAACTACCTTCCCTAAGGTAGTTGCCCAAGCGCAACGCTTTTTCATAAAGTCATGAGTATGCATAAATCTAGGCATAGCATGGCTAAGCGGTTACAAGTTATTCTTCGGTTGTTTGTATCACATCGCGAGTTACAAGGAGTAATTCTAAAGGTAATCAATAGCAAGGTATGGCATAACAAGTATAGGTAACTCGTAAAGCATGCATGTTTAGAATTTAAAATAACATCATTTCGCAATTGGGATCGATATGTTCAAAGGGTGTGAAGACTTGCCTTGCTCGCACGCTCGTTGAGTGGGGTCTTCCGCGTAGTCGTGTTCACCTCTTCGGACGCTATCCGTACGTGCGAAAGAAGGGTTGAATCCAATTAGAATTCAACAACATTAACGAAAAGAAAAAGATCCCAAAATGATCGCGGGAAGCGGTTTCCAAACACAACCTCAAACTTCGGAAATCTTAAAGGTTGAATCAACGAAAAATGATTTCAGTTAGACCGAGCGAACCATCTTGTGGTTAATATGTATTTTGCACTTAAATTTGAAGATATCCTAGAATAATTAGGTTTCTAATTTTATATTTCCAATAATTGATCTTTAATGTTGCAATTATATTTATTAGGGTTTTTGAAATTCTAACGACAGGATAACATCATCCATGCTTAACCAATATTTAAAAAAAAATTTGTGTGAACTTCGATAACAATTTAAAGGTTGGACAATATTTGAATTCACAAAAAGAAAATTTTGATCTATAAATCATTTTCACAAAGTATTTTATTTTAGAAGGGGAACAATATTGTACTTATTCCTAAATAATAATAATAATTCGAGACCTCATTTTATCCTAAATATTCCCAAAATAATCTATACATTTTCCCTTATTCTTTTACTATTTTTCTTTTCCTTCTTTTCTTTTTTGTTTCCTTTCTTTTTCCTTTTTTCCTATTCCCTCTGTTTCTTCCTCTCTGCTCTACTACCACCGGCGGCCGACGGTGAGGGAGAGGGCGCCGACGGTGAGGAGGGCCGGAGCTCGGGGAAGGAGGGGCTTTTCACCATCTTGGGACCACGGGGTCCCATTTCTCCACTCGGTCGGGACCGGGAGCGGCGAAGAGGGCGGCGACGGCGAGGTGGTTCGGCGGCGGTGGCGCTCGTCGGCGCGAACTCCGGCGAGGTTTTGGCCAAGGCAAGGGGTCTACGAGCATCGGTGAGCCCTAGGGATGCTAGAGAGGGGTTGGTTCGGCCGGGAGGCGCTGAAGTGTCGGCGACGCGGGTGGCGGCGGGCCGAGACAGGGAATCGAGGGGGCTCGTCGTCGGTGATTTCCGGCGGCCTTTTGGCTCGGGAAACTTAGGGGAAACAACACTTAGAGCACGGGGATAATGGTGGTACCTTCAATTCGGGAAGAAATCGGCCGAGGGTGACGAATTTCGAAGTGTTGCCCGGCGGCCGAGTTAGGGTTCTTCCGCCGAGCTCCGATTCTTCCCAAAATTCAAGCAATGCAACGGCTAACTTTTGGGGAAAAACGGGAGAAAGCACGAGGGAGTTGTGGCGAAGATTTTCGGTGTTGGGGGCTTGGCTCGGGGTGGCTTCTTATAGGCGGTTGACGGAGGGCGACGCGACGGCAACAATGGCACGGCGTCGGCGGCATGGCGCGGTCGCGGGAGGTCGTGCGCGACGGCGGCAAGCTCAGCCGGCCGCGTGCGTAGGTGAGCGCGGCGAGGCCGTGCGCGCGGATGCGGCGCGAGCGCTAACGCGGCGGGTACGGCGACGGCATGGCGACGGCATGGCGCGGCGTCGCGGCGACTTTGGCGACGCGGGATGGCGCGACCGTACGGCGGTGGCTGTGCGCGCGGGATGGTGTCATCACGAAGAGCGCGCGTGCGCGGGTGTCCTGGTACGGCGCGGCACGGCGCTCGGCGCGTGGCGCGCGCGAACGTGGGCGAAGGACCGGTCGAACACCTTCGACGCGATGAACAGTGTACCTTTCCTATTTTACTGATTTAATTTTCCTAATTCCCTATTTCCATTTCCTTTCTTCCTAAAAATCCCAAATAAATTTTGGTATTCTCGAACAATCTCTAAAATTATATTTTCCACTTCTCCCTACTTTTCAAAATATATTTTTCATATTTATTTTGTTTCTTCTTTTGAATTCAAGAAAATAGGGTTTTGATTAGAGATAATTTCTATCTTCACATTTCCTTTTTCTAAAAATATTTTTATCATCAAATCCCAATTATTCATTATCTTTCCCCCATCAATTAGGGTTTAAACCAAAATATATCCTTTTTGTAATTCACCAAATTATATATGTATATGCTCTTTTCAAGGTACACACATTTATATTTCGAAATCATTTTCACCATGTGATTCCGCTTAGGGGTTTGTTCCCTTTTTCCTCAAAGTAATTCTAGAAGAAAATCTTATTTTGCTGAACGGCAATCCAGATCGAAAAACACGATAAGAAGCAATGATTCCAAAAGTTTTTGTGAGTTCCGATTTTTACGTTCCGAATTCCATTCCTTCGATTTTCGGGATGTTACAAACCTACCCCCTAACAATAAATCTCGTCCCCGAGATTTCTTACCGTGCTGAATAGGTGTGGGTATTCTGTCTTCGGAACTCTTCGCTTCCCAGTAGCTTCTTCTTCGTGTGATTGCTCCATTGTACTTTGCACATGCGCCGTGACTTGGTTCGTGTCTTCTTTTCGCCTCGTCTAGTATCTTGATTGGATGCTCCGGGTAGGTAAGATCGCTGTGGACATGGATGGTTTCTAAAGGGGCTTGCTCTTCCGGTACCCGCAAACATTTCTTCACTGCGATACGTGGAATACGGGTGGACATCGGAGAGATTCTCGGGCGTTCAATTGGTAAGCCACTTCTCCCCTCCTAGCGCTTATCAAGATGGGCCCACGTATCGTGGTGCGAGTTTCCCTTTGACTTTGAATCTCTGTGTTCCCGTAGTGGTGAGACCTTTAGATACACGTAGTCACCTTCTTTAAATTCCAATTCTCTTTGTCGGGTATCCGCGTAGCTCTTTTGTCGTGATTGAGCAGCTTGTAGTCGGTCCCGGATCAGGCGAACCTTTTCCTCAACCTCCTTGATTATGTCAGGCCCGAATACGGTTCGTTCACCGGTTTCTGACCACATCAATGGGGTTCGACATCGGCGACCAAATAGAGCTTCGTTTGGCGACATCTTCAGACTGGCTTGATAGCTATTGTTGTAGGAGAACTCGGCGTACGTCAAACATTTCTCCCAATCCTTGGTGAAATCCAAAGCACGGGCTCTCGGCATATCTTCTAGCACTTGATTCGTCCTCTCTCGTCGTCCGTCACGCGTGGGTGGTAAGCGTGCGAAGGCGAGGTGACTGCCGAGTGCCTCATGGACTTTGCTCCAAAAATGAGACGTGAATTGGGTACCACGATCCGATATAATCCTCTTTGGTACACCGTGAAGACATACAATCCTACTCATATATAGTTCCGCTAGCTTGGCACTATTGTAGTTAGTTTTCACGGGAATAAATCTGGCAGTCTTGGTGAGCCGATCTACTATTACCCAAATGGAATCGTAACCAGTCGTAGTTTTGGGTAGTCCCACTATGAAATCCATGCCTATCTCGTCCCATTTCCATTCGGGAATCTTGAGTGGCTGCAGCAAGCCAGCTGGTCGTTGATGCTCGGCTTTCACCCTTTGGCACACATCGCACACGGCTACGTATTCGGCTACATCTCTCTTCATATTGGGCCACCAGTATTCTCCTTTCAAATCCTGGTACATTTTCGTGCTTCCGGGATGTAACGAATATGCCGATTCGTGGGCTTCTTTTAAGATCAATCCTCTCAAACCGCCTCGTTCAGGTACGCAGATTCTTTTCTTGTACCACAGGATTCCCTTGTCGTCTACTGAAAACTCCTTAGCGCGTCCAGCGGCCATGCGTTCCTTGATTTCCTGGGTTTCCTCATTCCCTTTTTGGGCTTCTTCTATTTGAGTCCTCAGAAGGGGTTGGATTTCCAGTGAGTTTACTTCTCCGTGAGGAATCAGGTGCAGATTAAGTCGAGCCATTTCTTCTTGGAGCTCATTGGCCATACCTCTCAATCCCATGTGGTTGCATTGGGCTTTGCGGCTCAGCGCATCGGCCACTACATTTGCCTTGCCGGGATGGTAATGGATTCCTAGATCGTAATCCTTGATCAACTCCAACCATCGCCTCTGTCGTAGGTTGAGATCAGGCTGAGTAAAGAAGTATTTCAAGCTCTTGTGATCGGTATACACATCACAGTGGTTCCCGATCAGATAGTGTCTCCAGATCTTCAATGCGTGAACAACCGCGGCTAATTCCAGGTCGTGTGTGGGATAATTCTCCTCATGGGGTCGTAACTGTCGCGAGGCATACGCTACGACCTTCCCATCCTGCATTAACACTCCTCCTAATCCTTGCCGGGATGCATCACAGTACATCACGAAATCCTTCCGGTTGTCAGGTAAGGTTAAGATTGGGGCAGTGGTTAACTTTTCTTTTAGTTGGTCGAAAGCCTTTTGACACTTCTCGTTCCATTCAAACTTCTTTTCCTTCTTTAGAAGTTGAGTCATAGGTCGGGCTACAATGGAAAACCCTTCGATAAACCGTCGATAATAACCGGCCAAGCCCAAGAAACTCCGAACTTCCGTCACTGACTTGGGTGCCTTCCATTCCGTGACAGCTTCGACCTTGGCGGGGTCTACCGCTACTCCTCCGGCTGAAACCACGTGGCCAAGAAAAGCGACTTCTTTGAGCCAGAACTCGCATTTGCTAAATTTTGCATACAGCTGGTGCTCTCGTAGTTTTTCCAGTACTAGCCGTAGATGTTCCGCGTGTTCCTCATCGTTCTTGGAGTAGATAAGTATATCGTCGATGAATACTACTACGAATTTGTCCAGGTACTCCATGAATACCTTGTTCATCGATTCATAAAATATGCCGGGGCATTGGTCAATCCAAAGGACATTCGTAAACTCGTATAAGCCGTAACGTGTAGAGAACGCCGTTTTAGGAATATCTCCGGCTCTAATCTTCAACGATGATATCTCGACCGTAGATCAATCTTTGAGAACACTGCGCACCCTTAAGTTGATCGAATAGGTCATCGATCCGAGGTAGCGGGTACTTGTTCTTGATAGTTACTTCATTCAGCGATCGGTAGTCCACACACATTCTCATACTCCCATCCTTCTTTTGACGAAGAGTACTTGGGGCTCCCGGGAGAAGAGCTGGGGCGTACAAATCCCTTCCCTTGTAGTTCCCTTATTTGCTTCTTGAGTTCCTCTAACTCGTTGACCGGCATTCGATAAGGCCTCTTGGATATGGGGGCAGTACGTGCATTAGATCGATGATGAACTCTACGTCGCGATCCGGGGGCATTCCGGCAATTCTTCGGAAACACATCCGGGTATTCTTGTACTACGGCATTCCGCCTAGAGGTAGCATGGTGAACACTCCCGCAGCTTGCTCACATAGCTTTGGGTTTTGATCCATAGTTATGCTCATCGGTGATCCCCATGGGGTGGATACCGTGACTTCCCTTCGATTGCAGTCTATAATTCCATTATTTTTGGTCAACCAATCCATTCCGAGTATGACATCTATGGTTTGGGGTGATAGCACCATAAGGTTTGAGAGAAACACCACGTCTCTAATCCGTATGGGCACATTAATGCAGGCATGGGGTACGGTTATGTCTCCCCCAGGTGAATGTACCAGCATAGGTCTCCTAAGTGCTACTTGGTGTAGGTGGTGTTGTTTGCTTACTCGGGAAGATATGAATGAATGTGAGGCTCCAGAATCGAATAAAACTTTAACTGGTGCAGAGTTGATAGAGAACATACCCATCAATACGCTCTGGTCCTCCTGAGCTTCTTCAGCCCGCACATGATTCACCTGGCCACGTCGAAACCCGGTGGCAGCCTCGTTGGGTAGCGGGGTCCTGAACAGACCTCGTCCTGCCGCAGGGGTGGGGGTTCCTCGGACGGGCGTTGCATTGGCGCCAGTGCGCACAGGGGCGTTGCGTGGTTTTGGGCAGCTATTGGAGTAGTGCCCGAATTCTCCGCAATTGAAGCAGCTCACATTCTTTCTTCCTGGAGCGGCTAGGGTTGGTGTGGGTGTACGAAGCTGAGGTGTAGCTGACCTGTTGACATGGTCGAAAGCGGGAGAACGTCCGGTTGCCGGAACGTTTGGCTTCCATCCAGACAGGGTGGCTCCCTTGGGGCGTTGTGGCGTTCCCTGAAATGGGCGAGCCATAGCGAGCCTCCTCTTGCGGTTATTGTCTACCACCTTTTGGTCATGCTCAAGTCGGACGACCTTGTTGATGAGGCTTTGGAAACTGGTGTGATCCTGCCCGATCATTGGTCCCCTCAGTTCGTCATTTAGTCCCTCAATGAATTTGTCTATCTTTTCTTCTTCGTCGGTCAGGTCACTGGTGGCGTAACGGGCAAGCGGGTGAACTTGTTCGATATTCTTGTACCGAGGTGTTCCCTTGACGCATCTGCGGAACTCATTTTTCTTCATCCTCATGACTGCGGCAGCACGAAATTCTCACGGAACGCAGCCGTGAATTCCTCCCATGTTGGTTCGCCGGCGTCTTCAGCTCGCGTTTCCTTGTAGGTGTCCCACCGTCACTTGCGGGGCCCTCCAGGTTGGTTAGTAGCGAAGACAACTCTATCAGCTTCTCGGATTCTGACGAGGGTTAGCTTTTTCTCTATCACTCTTAGCCAATCTTCAGCATCCATAGGTTCTTCGGCCGTGGAAAAGGTGGGTGGCTTAGCTCTCATGAATTCTCCCAGACTCGATCCTCCTCGACCTCCCTGATTATTAGCAATTGCTTGGAGTAGCTGGGTCTGCAAAGCCATAACCTCCGCCAGGGTGGAGGGGTTGGGTTCTGGCGGGTTCTCGTTGGTTGCTGCGGCTCTGCGGCGATGTGCCATCTGAAGAAGATAGATGAATTAAGAGATCGGACCAATTATGGTTCCTAGGGGGAAATTTTTCTTCAAGTTCTTTTAAATGATCTTTAATCAACAAGCAGGGTGAAGTAATATTAAGCTCACGAATTAAAACACCGCAAAGCGATGCTTAGGTTCATCATATTACATAAGAGGGGTACATGGACTGTACACACACAGTCCTTCATGCCATGATAGCAACAACAATTATATCGTCCAACTACATCAACCAATTAAGGGGAAATAGAGAGTGGTTCGTGCTTGCCGAGCGGGAAGGTCCTCCCGCCTAGTCGTCCAACCATCCGCAAGAGCCGGGCGCCGGAAGTGGGTGGTCCGCGCTGAAGCAAACCGGAGTCCCCATGGCTCGGAGGTGGTGGCCTCGGAGTCACGCCGAATCTTCCGACTCGGTGGCCGCGTACTTTGCGAGCGGTCGGCGGGTGAGGGGGCCTCCGGTGTGAGTCGGGCGACGAGGGGAGCTTCCTCCTCCATTGGGTCGGTGTCGCTAGACTCCCATTTGACCTCCATGGGTTCTCGCCTCGGACTCCGTGTCGGTGTGGATCTGGATGGGGTTCTCCTCTCCCAATCCAGGCTCGGATGGTATTGCTACGGAGCTTGAGGTGGGTCCCATGGACGTGGCAGCAATGGGGTCTACCGTGTACGGTGCGGGCTCGTGCTCAACATAAAAGCTTGCTCCATCATGGCTTGAAAAGTATCCAAGCATGCTGGAGTCATAAGGTAATAGTGGTCGGGCACAGGGGCAAGAGGTGATGGTACAGGCTCGGTGGAAGTACCTGCAGCGTAGACAGGACGAGTGCGCAGCTGCTCCTCCAGCTGGTCGATTTGCTGCTTGCTCTTCCTGAGCTGCTCTTCCAGCTCTACCAGAGCTTCCCCACGGGCCATGTAGCGGTCCGAGAGTTGCTCATCTTGGGCACCATTGGCTGCGGTGAGTGCGGCATGTTTATCTGGTCTCCACGGCCTTGGTGGCTTGACCGGATCATTGACGTGCGTGAGCTGGTCGTTGATCTCGAGCGGGGCCTCCTCGTAACAATCGTCTCGCGTCTCCGCCCAACGTGATAGACGCGTGACCATCGGGTTGTAGCAGCAGGGGGTAGCCTCCACTGCGGGGCGGGTTGCCCTCTTCGCGATAAGGATGATGCACGAACTCCGTCACCGTGAGTTCGGCACGATGTATCGCATTAAGGCGAAGGAAGGCTTCGCGAGCCGCATCTGAATAGCCGCCGCTAGGTCCCGGTGGTAGCGAGTGTGGAAGCGAAGGATGTCTCACTTCCCATGCGGGCTTCTATGGATACGGCCGCCTCCCGGCTGGATACGTTTCGGAGCCATGCCTCTTGGTGTGATAGGTGGGTGGTTCCGGTACCTCAAACACCATAGTAGGGACTGAAGTTGTACCACAAACCCCTCGTCTCGCGGGATAGTGACTTCCCAGTGCTCCGTCGTGGTTTGACATCTCGCTTTTGTAGGCAACTTAGGGTTAGCGGGAGAGAGCTATCATAATCATTTGGTAAAAAGGAAATACGATGTAGAAAAGGTATATTTGCATTTTCGGAAATAATAGTTTAAAACTGGTCCTATTGTAGGGATATTTCCCTTTAGTCAACTGGTTAGGGTAGGGCGCCATTTGGTCTTAGCCTACGGTCGCATGGCTCGATACCAGCTCGTGGACCCCGTTTTTGAGGCGGGAATCTTTCGTGTTCATAGTACCATTTCCTGGATCGAGTAGTTGGTACCCACGAATACGATCTTGGATAATCAAGTGCACATGCACGAATAGTCTTACATTACCATTATTACATTAATAGGCCCGAAGGCAATGTTCATCCCAGGACCTATTGGTCCGAATACAACATAAAAAAAATTTAGATAAGGCAGCGGAAAGAGGCGGCTTGTCAATTGCCACGAGCAACGACCGGAGCTAAGGTCTAGTATGCGCCATCGGTCCCTTCGCCCTCCCGGTAATACGCGTATGGGTCTTCGGCTCTTCATTTCCATCACCGGAGGTTTGTGCGTATAGCAAGGGTGAGTACCAACCGTACTCGGCAAGCCAACACGAATTGATGCATATGATAGGGTTATTCAAAGAACATGGCTAGGGTTAATTTTTGCGTAAAGCCGGTTTTCACAATTCTTTTCACAAGCCTATCGACTAGCCAAATCAAGTTTTAATTTCATAGTTCATTAATCCGGCGACAGGTTCGTCTACCATCCATCGTGATTCCAAGGATGGCTTCCCGCCTCCGATTCGTCATGGTTTTCTGGGAGTCCACCCCTTCTCGCATCTCGAGAAGTTGATCCACCAATAAAATCATCATGCAAACCCATCCCAGCATTTTTAAGTTCAAAGTCTAGCCAAGCGAAAGTCTTGTCACGATGCTCAATATTCGCGAGCACGGCTATTCGAATAGATCGATTCATTCACACTTGCGGTGGATGTACACTTTACCCGTACTCCGCGACTGCCCATTGAATGAGCCTACATCCCTTCATATGAGACGGTCACGGCAAAGCCTTTCGATAACCTCACTTTGGCGTACCCGCTCCATGAACTTAAGCCCTCATGCACTCTAGCCGTCCTTTTCTAGCGGTGAGAGGAGTTCGCGCACCCGGTAAGGGAAAACTTTCCAAATCTTTAAGTTTAATTAACATCGTTTAATTCCACCATTCATAACAAAGGCCGCAGCCTCATTCTCATCCCATAACCACATCATAGAGAACCATCTATGCAAGGATACGCCTCCGCTCGGCTATCTAGTCGGCTAGGTCTATACCCATTCGACAAGTACGGTTGTACTGGCTCGTTTCCCGGCTATCTCATGGCTCGGTCCTTAACTGACCAGGGTCGGCACTTGCCTTTTCCGGAATCCACCCAAATCATCCAGCCGCCCCAGTCTAAAACATTTGTATAGTACTTTCAATTTTCATCAAACTTAGTTCATCATTCTCATGGCCATGTGGCGCTCATGTCTCCACATGCCGTATCTCAACTACCTTCCCTAAGGTAGTTGCCCAAGCACAAAGCTTTTTCATAAAGTCATGAGTATGCATAAATCTAAGTATAGCATGGCTAAGCAGTTTACCGAAGTTATTCTTTGGTTGTTTGTATCACATCGCGAGTTACAAGGAGTAATTCTAAAGGTAATCAATAGCAAGGTATGGCATAACAAGTATAGGTAACTCTGTAAAGCATGCATGTTTAGAGTTTAAAATAACATCATTTCGCAATTGGGATCGATATGTTCAAAGGGTGTGAAGACTTGCCTTGCTCGCACGCTGGTTGAGTGGGGTCTTCCGCGTAGTCAGTGTTCACCTCTTCGGACGCTATCCGTACGTGTGAAAAGAAGGGTTGAATCCAATTAGAATTCAACAACATTAACGAAAAGAAAAAGATCCCAAAATGATCGCGGGAAGTGGTTTCCAAACGCAACCTCAAACTTCGGAAATCTTAAAGGTTGAATCAACGAAAAATGATTTCAGTTAGACCGAGCGAACCATCTTGTGGTTAATATGTATTTTGCACTTAAATTTGAAGATATCCTAGAATAATTAGGTTTCTAATTTTATATTTCCAATAATTGATCTTTAATGTTGCAATTATATTTATTAGGGTTTTTGAAATTCTAACGACAGGATAACATCATCCATGCTTAACCAATATTTAAAAAAAAATTTTGTGTGAACTTCGATAACAATTTAAAGGTTGGACAATATTTGAATTCACAAAAAGAAAATTTTGATCTATAAATCATTTTCTCAAAGTATTTTATTTTAGAAGGGGAACAATATTGTACTTATTCCTAAATAATAATAATAATTCGAGACCTCATTTTATCCTAAATATTCCCAAAATAATCTATACATTTTCCCTTATTCTTTTACTATTTTTCTTTTCCTTCTTTTCTTTTTTTTTCCTTTCTTTTTCTTTTTCCTATTCCCTCTGTTTCTTCCTCTCTGCTCTACTACCACCGGCGGCCGACGGTGAGGGAGAGGGCGCCGACGGTGAGGGAGGGCCGGAGCTCGGGAAGGAGGGGCTTTTCACCATCTTGGGACCACGGGGTCCCATTTCTCCACTCGGTCGGGACCGGGAGCGGCGAAGAGGGCTGGCGACGGCGAGGTGGTTCGGCGGCGGTGGCGCTCGTCGGCAGCGAACTCCGGCGAGGTTTTGGCCAAGGCAAGGGGTCTACGAGCATCGGTGAGCCCTAGGGATGCTAGAGAGGGGTTGGTTCGGCCGGGAGGCGCTGAAGTGTGCGGCGACGCGGGGTGGCGGCGGGCGAGACAGGGAATTCGAGGGGGCTCGTCGTCGGTGATTTCCGGCGGCCTTTTGGCTCGGGAAACTTAGGGAAACAACACTTAGAGCACGGGGATAATGGTGGTACCTTCAATTCGGGAAGAAATCGGCGAGGGTGACGAATTTCGAAGTGTTGCCCGGGCGGCCGAGTTAGGGTTCTTCCGGCCGAGCTCCGATTCTTCCCAAAATTCAAGCAATGCAACGGCTAACTTTTGGGGAAAAACGGGGAGAAAGCACGAGGGAGTTGTGGCGAAGATTTTCGGTGTTGGGGGCTCGGCTCGGGGTGGCTTCTTATAGGCGGTCGACGGAGGGCGACGCGACGGCAACAATGGCGCGGCGGCGGCATGGCGCGGTCGCGGGAGGTCGTGCGCGACGGGCGCAATCGCAGCCGACGCGCGCGTGCGTACGGTGAGCGCGGCGGGGCGGTGCGCGCGCGGATGCGTGCGGCGCGACGCTAACGCGGTGGGTATGGCGACGGCATGGCGACGGCATGGCGCGGCGCGGCGGCGACTTTGGCGACCGCGGATGGCGCGGCTTGGCTGGCGTGGCTGGCATGCGCGCGGGATGGTGTCATCGCGAGAGCGCGCGTGCGCGGTGTCCTGGTACGGCGCGGCACGGCTCGCTCGCGCGTGGCGCGCGCGAACGTGGCTGAAGGACCGGTCGAACACCTTCGACGCGATGAGCAGTGTACCTTTCCTATTTTACCGATTTAATTTTCCTAATTCCCTATTTCCATTTCCTTTCTTCCTAAAAATCCCAAATAAATTTTAGTATTCTCGAACAATCTCTAAAATTATATTTTCCACTTCTCCCTACTTTTCAAAATATATTTTTCATATTTATTTTGTTTCTTCTTTTGAATTCAAGAAAATAGGGTTTTGATTAGAGATAATTTCTATCTTCACATTTCCTTTTTCTAAAAATATTTTTATCATCAAATACCAATTATTCATTATCTTTCCCCCATCAATTAGGGTTTAAACCAAAATATATCCTTTTTGTAATTCACCAAATTATATATGTATATGCTCTTTTCAAGGTACACACATTTATATTTCGAAATCATTTTCACCGGCTGTGATTTCGAAGCTTAGGGGTTTGTTCCCTTTTTCCTCAAAGTAATTCTAGAAGAAAATCTTATTTTGCTGAACTGGCAATCCAGATCGAAAAACACGATAAGAAGCAATGATTCCAAAAAGTTTTTGTGAGTTCCGATTTTTACGTTCCGAATTCCATTCCTTCGATTTTCAGGATGTTACAGTTGTTTACCCTATCTCTTTGATTGATGGGAACTAATATGACTAGTTGTAGGGTTAGGACATTCTTAGTCCATTTAGTTCAACTAGATCATTAATGGGAGAACTATGTTACTAGTTTATAGTCACATGAAATGATAATCTCAGACCTGAGATACGTTGGTAAACAATAACTGTTAAATAAAATATGACCACATGGTGGGCTGTGGGTGCACGGTTTTGATGGACGCACCCATGGCAGTTAAGGACCGGTTCGCGGAAAACCCTGGAAGAACTTTTAGTGCGTACCACAAGCTAGCATGGGCAACGACTGGGCTTGTAGTGTAGCATTTCCTAGCCAACGCATCCAAGCAAGGGTGGGCGTGATGGAGTTTGGATGGACCGGGAATGGTCTATGACGCTTTCGGATTCACCTAGGCACGAGAGGGGGCTGCCTACCCTGATTTTAGGGGTAGGGGCGAAACCTGAGGTGTGGTGTCGCTTGGTTAGGGAGGGTTATGCGAATGGTCCTATCATAGACCCCTTTTTGATATATCGTGGTGGCATGTCGATGCACGGGAACGTGTTGTGGGGATGTGTCTTGTGGATATAGATGTACACCTCTGATCAGAGTTAGAAACTATTCGAATAGCCGTGCCCGTGGATATGCTCGATCAACCAGATTCACCGTGATTAGTCCCACAGATAATAATTTGACTAAATTGAACTGGTTAGAATAGTTGGATGGATTGAGCCTGACTCGACGTGGTGTAACATTGAGTAGAGATGATTAATCTTGTTTAATTAAACTTAATCATTGTTTTATTGCTTTCAACTCATCTTTGTGAAATTCTTGCTTTATGCAAAAGTTAACCCTTAGCCTCCCCTTGAATTATCCTGCATCATACCTCCCTTTGGTATGACTAGCTGGGTACCGTGGAATGTACTCAGTCTTGCTTCCTTTCCTCCACCTCAGAGATGGAGGATGAAGCTGCAGATGAGTTCGTCGACGAGTAGGCTTGTCGCTGTTGTCAAGGGATGCCTGTGGAGAAGAGTCGCCGTGCCGCAAGCGTCAAGTTTAGTTTAGCCAGTTTATTTTCCTTTTTCGCTGCATTGTAAGACTATTATATATTTTTAAGACGTGGATCTGTATATACAATTTATCATTTCTATACCCTGGCTGGTCTTGGACTGGGATTTAAATACACATTCAGCTTCGGGAATTCTGGGAAGGAATTTCTAGGCGTGACAAGTTGGTATCAGAGCTGAATTTGACCGTAGGATAAGCCAAATGGAAAACCCTAAGATCCCTCTAAAACTCTTTCATATGCATTTGCCCTTTTGCATTTGGAGTTGTTTCGGGAAAATTTGGGATTCTCGCTTTGTGGGAAAAATCTTAATCGTTCTTTCGAATTGGATTTTTTCAAGTATGGTCGGTCTAGGGTTTTAGTAAATTTTCTTAGACAAGGTTTGAGTCGGGTTGAATTTTATTCGATAGTCATTTGGGAATCATCACGAATATGCATTAAGTCACGTCTAGGCTTTGTGGGCTGCAAGTGTTCATGTTTATTATTATTATTATTATGTAATTATTTCACTCATTAATTTATTGCTCAGTAGGGTCTATAGTATTTTATTTGTAATCATGCTAAAATGTTCCATGCATAAAAATATGCTTCTTACTTGGTTATTTACTTGAGTCCTTTACTGCTTTATTTTAATTTTGATCCGAGCATGCATTGTTTCCCTCTCCTTTGTCTTCTATAGATGGCAGGCCTTCCCCCCGACGCACCGTGGTCAGGGCCTTGGAGACTTTGTGGCTGAGCTGAGCAAGATGACGATACTAGTCGGGTACCCCAATGACCCGAAGTACACGCAGATCCGCCCCCTCAGTGGCCAGTTCCCACACCGTGTCAGCTTGGAGGTGCATGGCATCCCCACTGTGTTGCCCAACATGGTGGTGACTACCTCAGGTGGGACTTTCGAGCACGCCTGCCAGGAGGCCGTGTAACTGATGATGACCAGGATCAGGGAGCGTGACGACACTGACTTCCACCACTCCGCCTACCGCTACCACCCCGGTCATGCCAACTTTGACCGTACCAGCTCCCTGTTAGTGATATGCACTAGAGGCAACATGGAGATGTTGGATATCACGTCAATGTTTATGTATAAATGAATAAAGTGTTATTCAGTTCCATGAAATAGACATCTTGTATTGATCAATAAGTACGTGACTTATTTATGAGACTCGATATGTATGAATCTATTTCTAAACGATCCCCGATCATATGTCATATTGTTGGAACAAATATGATTCTAAGATCGGCATGTTTATTGATTGATGATCATGTCTCGTAGATCATGGGTATGGAGATACCAAATCAATAAACATGGACATATGTGTTAGAGAACACATTGTTGGATAGACCCACCATGAGACACTACAGAATTAATGTGCCATTAGTTGGTCTCGGGTAGTGTTGGTACAAAGTCCTTAGACCTGAGATCACCATGGATTCCAACATGTGTAGTAGCCTACTTTGGGACTACCAAACGCTATTCCGTAATCGGGATAGTTATAAAGGTAGTTTTCGGGCTTGCTATGAAACATGGAGTGGGATGTGAGTGATCAAGATGGAATTTGCCCCTCCTTTGGAGAGATATCTGGGCCCTCGAGGTAATGGATTATGGAAATGCTGGCCATGCTAAGTTGATTGAGGAGTCAATCAACGACGATAATCCAATACGGTTCGAGTGAATGGTTAAGCTATTGAAGGGATGGCACACATCTTGCCTATAGCTTAACCGGTATCGTGAGGCAAAGGGATTTGTGTACACATTACAGGTTCGAGCCGATATTATATTCTTGTATACTATGGTGTCAATATGTGCTGCTAGGCGCCGCTATTGACAGGTCGGCTGAGTTGGACTCGAGCCGACGATCGGCTAAGTTAGACTATAGCCGAAACCGAGTATACCTGAACCTACGGGTCGCACGCTTAAGGGGATAGAATAGATATTCGAGTTGGACTCGGATACGGCTCGATCGGATAGGGATCCGATCGGATAGAGTCCTATGGGCTTACGACGTGTGGGGCGGCCAACTCTATGAGATACGGATGAGATCCAATTCAACATAGAGTCCTAATCGGCCACTAGTCCCGTCGGCCAACTCTATATAAAGGAGGGAGGGGTGGAGAGCTGTGAGACGTCAATTGCATCACGTGCAACAGAAGTCGCCGAGATCAATCTCCACGGAAACCCTCCCCACTTTCGAGCCAAACCCTAGCCTTGCATCGCGTGCTAGCACACGGGTGTACGGCGTTCGTCCCCGGACGTGTGGATACCGGTAGAGGCGCTGCTACGTTGCGCGCTCTTGATCGGCTGCGGTCGGGCGCATCGGAGCGAGGCGTGAGAACGCGGCCGACGACTCGAATCGGCTGATTGGCGAATCGGTTCTCTCCGGGAATAGGCTACACTGTTCGGATCGGATTGCCCCGATTGGCTATTCCGCTGCACTCTACTTTAATCGGTAACGATCTATCGGCCCTTACTTGCAAGTGTTCCTGGTTTGCGCGGTAGAAATTTTTGTTTTCGGCTAGCGTAGCTTCCGCGTAACCCTTCAGTGGTATCAGAGCTAATCCTGCTTAGTTCGGGTTTCAGATTGGATCTGGAACAAGTTTTGCGCACGGGTTGATTAGATCAATCGGTTTAACGGGATCTGTTGAGGAGAGTTAATGGTAATTGCGTTCCTTGATAGTGTATCGGAACGGTGTAATGTGATTACGTCGAAGCAATTTCCAAATAACTCGGTTTGAGTTGGGTTCGAGATAGCATTCCTTGATAGTGTATCGGAACGGTATAATGTGATTATACCGAAGCTATCTCGTAGTCCGACTTTGTTGCTGCCTCGCGCCTACGCAAACCATCTCCCTTGATAGTGTATCGGGACGGCATAATATGATTATGCCGATATGGTTTCCATAAGCGATTTCATAGATTGGATCTATGAATTTCGTGTGGTGTTCCGGCGCTGCCCGAAGCCCGCGAGGGACCGCCGTGTGCGTACCCCCTTATAGGTCGTCTCGATGCCGTAGCTCTGCGATAGGTAGAAAACGTTTCTACGCCTAACTTGTTTTTGCAGAGAATGCTTTGAGATGGTATGGCCCTATTGTATGTATGAGATGTATGAGATGCATGTGATGCATGTAATATTCTTTCATATGTGCAATCCCCGTAATATTCTTTCATACGTGCAATGCTTGTAATATTCTTTCACGACTGCGAGTCGATGTAATCTTCAATTAGAGCTTCTATAGTAGTAGCTTAGTTTGAAGATATCAAGCATTCGACACTTGGAATATGGTGCCGAAGATGGAGATCCTCGGCGCCGACATGGAGATGGAGATCACCATGTGAAGGGGGCCATACTATTTCATTATATGCTATTCTTCTTGATTTCATATGTGATATGTTTGTTTGATAGGATAGCATCCCTCTCAAAATTAAGTAGTAATGATGCCCTTCCAAATGTTGCACCCGTCACCGTTATTGCTCGTCAATGGTGGGTCCCAAAGCGAGTGTCATTCTCTATCATAACACGAGGGGTATATGTCGAATATACATGCGGGAGCATTTGGTTTACTTAACAAGGCTATCAAAACAGTTTTGGGCCTTGGGGCATAGGTTGGCGCCGGGCATGGAGATGCCACACCAACAACAAGAGTCACATAGAGATGTGATTAGCAAGGTGTTGCTTACCGATGTTACTAATTTTCTAGCAGTGATGCCAAAGCTCACTAGAAAATTAATTAACATGTGGATCTTGACCCAATACGTAACCTAGAGGGAAGGTGGAAAATACGTAATGGGAGTCTAATGTTAAATTGTTTAACAATAGACATAGCATAAACATTGTGCTAAACTTTGCTTTTTTCGTTGTAGAATAAATGGCGGCTAATACTACACCCGTACCTTTAATTTGCGATCTATTCTCGAAAAGGAAAAATTAAATGGAACAAACTTTATGGATTGGTATCGCAACTTGAGAATTGTTCTCAAGCAAGAGCGTAAGGAGTACGTTCTTGAAGTACCCTATCCGAGGATTTGCCAACTAATGCCACCGCAACCGCACGAAGGGCTTATGAGAAGCACACTAATGATGCCCTAGATATAAGGCTGTCTCATGCTTGCTACAATGTCCCCCGAGCTTCGAAGCAATATGAGAGCGCGATGCTCACACTATTATTCGGGGATGCGTGGCATGTTTGAGAACCAAGCTCGGGCCGAGAGGTTCAACACCTCAAAGTCCTTGTTTGCGTGCGAGCTTGCTTGAGGGGAATCCCGTCGATCCGCATGTGATAAAGATGATTGGCTACATTGAGAGTCGGAAAAGCGGGTTTTCCCTTAGCCAAGAGTTGGCTACGATGTGATTCTCCGGTCGCTCCCTCAGAGCTTCGAGCCATTCATATTAAATTATCACATGAACAATATGGATAGGACCTTGGCTGAATTGCATGGGATGCTAAAGACAGTGAGGAGAGTATCCAGAAAACGGTCATCATGTGATGATGATGCGAAGGCTAAGCGCAAACCACTGTCAAGAAACTTTGCACCAAGAGAAAGTTAACTCCCGATGAGATCGCGAGTGCCTCTAATGCAAAGAAGGGCAAGAAGGGGTCGGCGGCATCGATGCCGTTTGCTTCTCTGCAAGGAGACAGGCCCTTTGGAAAAGGAACTGCAAGAAGTACATGGAGGATCTCAAGAAGAAGCAAAGTACGACTTCGCTTGGTATTAATGTTATAGACATTAATCTTGCTACTTCACCTACTGACTCTTGGGTATTTGATATCGGATCGGTAGCTCATATTTGCAAATCGTTGCGGGAATGAGAAGAAGTAGAGGATTGAGAAGGGCGAGGTGAACTGCGCGTCGGCAATGGAGCAAGCGTTGCTACGGTTCTTGTCGGCACAGATACCACTTCATCTACCTTCGGGATTAGTTTTGGAATTGAATAATTGTTATTGTGTTCCAACACTATGTCAAAACGTTATTTCCGCTTCATGTTTGCAAGCGGAAGGATATGATTTTAGATCAATGAACAATGGTTGTTCAATATATCTCGAGAGATATGTTCTATTTTCATGCTCCATTGGTGAATGGATTATACGTTTTGAATCTTGAAGCGTCTCCCATCTATAACATTAATACGAAAGACAACTCTCTAATGATATAAACCCCACGTTTATCCGGCATTGTCGCTTAGGCCATATAAATAAGAAACGCATGGAGAAGCTCCATAAGGATGGATTGCTTCACTCTTTTGATTTTGAATCATTTGAGACATGTGAGTCTTGTTTACTTGGTAAGATGACAAAGGCACCTTTCACGGGACACGGTGAAAGAGCAAGTGACTTGTTGGCACTCGTACATACTCGATGTATGTGGACCAATGAGCTCGACGGCCGAGAGGTGGTTATCGGTACTTCATTACCTTTACCGATGACTTTAGTAGATATGGTTATATCTACTTGATGAGGCATAAGTCCGAATCCTTTGAAAAGTTCAAAGAATTCCGAATGAAGTACGAGAATCATTTAGGGAAAACAATCAAGTTTCTACGATCGATCGTGGAGGGAATACTTGAGCCAAGAGTTTGGTAATCATCGAAAGATTGTGGAATTGTTCCACGTTAACTCCGCCGGGAACTCCACAATGGAACGGAGTGTCCGAACGGAGAAATCGCACCTTGTTGGACATGGTGCGGTCGATGATGAGCCAAAGTGATCTTCCGTTATCTTTCGGGGATATGCTCTTGAAACATGCGCTCACACTAAATAGAGTTCCATCTAAGTCGGTTGAAAAGACACCATATGAGATATGGACAGGGGCAACCCCTAGTTTGTCTTTTCTCAAAATATGGGGATGCGAAGCTTATGTAAAACGTTTACGATCGACAAGCTCACACCCAAATCGACAAGTGCTTCTTTGTGGGATATCCTAAGGAAACTAAGGGATATTACTTTTATAATCGGGAACAAGGCAAAGTGTTTGTCGCCCGACACGGTGTCTTCTTAGAGAAAGAGTTTCTTTCAAGAAGGGTTAGTGGGAGCGGGGTGCATCTTGAAGAAGTTCAAGAAACACCGAAAATGTTTCGCGACCACGAACCACAACGGGAGGTGCAAAGTGTTGCGCCACCGGTTGTAGATACACCACCCCACGGAGGTCGAAAGATCACGTCGTGCACCGACAGTACACAGCGGAACAACGTGATATATTGTTGTTGGACAACAATGAACCTAAGACCTATGAGGAAGCGATGGTGGGACCCGATTCCAACAAGTGGCTTGGAGCCATGAAATCCGAAATAGAATCCATGTACGACAATCAAGTTTGGAACTTGGTTGATCCACTGATGGTGTCAAAACCATTGAGTGTAAATGGGTTTTTAAGAAAAGGCCGATATGGATGGAAATGTTCACATCTATAAGGCGCGATTGGTGGCGAAAGGTTTTAAACGAGATTCAAGGAGTTGATTATGATGAAACCTTCTCGCCCGTCGTAATGCTTAAATCTATTCGGATTATGCTAGCGATTGCTGCATATTTCGATTATGAGATATGGCGAGATGGATGTCAAAACGGCTTTCCGAATGGAAACCTAAGCGAGGATGTATACATGATACAACCTCGGGGTTTTGTCGATCCGAATCGCTGAAAGATATGCAAGCTACGAAATCCATTTATGGATTGAAGCAAGCATCTCGGAGTTGGAATATTCGTTTTGATGAAGTAATCAAAGGGTTTGGTTTCATCAAAAATGAAGAAGAGGCTGTGTTTACAAAAAGGTCGAGTGGGAGCGCAATTGTATTTCTAATCTTATATGTGGATGACATATTACGATTGGAAATGATATCCCTATGCTTGAATCGTCAAGTCTTCATTGAAAAATAGTTTTCCATGAAAGACTTAGAGGAGGCAGCATATATATTAGCATTCGATCTATAGAGATAGATCCAAGAGGCTAATTGGATTAAGCCAAAGTACATACATTGACAAGGTGTTGAAAAGGTTCAACATGCATGATTCCAAGAAAGGTTTCTTGCCTATGTCACATGGCATCAATCTTAGCAAGAATCGGTGTCCTCGGACACATGATGAGCGGAATAAGATGGGTATGGTTCCATATGCTTCGGCAATTGGATCCATCATGTATGCCATGCTTTGTACACGCCCGGATGTCTCGTACGCTTTGAGTGCTACGAGCAGATACCGTCGATCCAGGTGAAGGTCAGCTGGATCGCCGTAAAGAATATCCTTAAGTACTTGAGAAGAACTAAGGATATGTTCCTAGTCTATGGAGGTGAAGAAGAGCTCGTTGTAAGTGGTTACACCGATGCTAGCTTCCAAACGGACAAGGATGATTATAGATCGCAATGCGGGTTCGTGTTGCCGAACGGAGGCGCGATCACTGGAAGAGTTCCAAGCGGGATACCGTTGCTGATTCTACAACGAAGGCCGAGTACATTGCGCTTCGAAGGCGAAAGGAGGCTGTTTGGATCAAGAAATTCGTTTCGAGCTTGGTGTGATGACTAGTACGACGGTCCAATGTCTCTCTATTGTGACAATAGTGGAGCCATTGCGCAAGCCAAGGAGCCGAGGTCACATCGAAGTCCAAACACATACTTCGGCGATATCATCTCTTCCGCGAGATTGTGGACAGAGGTGATGTCAAGATATGCAAAGTGCACACGGATCTCAACATAGCCGATCCGCGACAAAACCTCTCCCTCGGCGAAGCATGAGGCGCACACAAGAGCAATGGGTATTAGATACTTACATGATTGACTCTAGTGCAAGTGGGAGATTGTTAGTGATATGCACTAGAGGCAACATGGAGATGTTGGATATCACGTCAATGTTTATGTATAAATGAATAAAGTGTTATTCGTTCCATGAAATAGACATCTTGTATTGATCAATAAGTACGTGACTTATTTATGAGACTCGATATGTATGAATCTATTTCTAAACGATCCTGATCATATGTCATATTGTTGGAACAAATATGATTCTAAGATCGGCATGTTTATTGATTGATGATCATGTCTCGTAGATCATGGGTATGGAGATACCAAATCAATAAACATGGACATATGTGTTAGAGAACACATTGTTGGATAGACCCACCATGAGACACTACAGGAATTAATGTGCCATTAGTTGGTCTCGGTAGTGTTGGTACAAAGTCCTTAGACTGAGATCACCATGGATTCCAACATGTGTAGTAGCCTACTTTGGGACTACCAAACGCTATTCCGTAACTGGATAGTTATAAAGGTAGTTTTCGGGCTTGCTATGAAACATGGAGTGGGATGTGAGTGATCAAGATGGAATTTGCCCCTCCTTTGGAGAGATATCTCTGGGCCCCTCGAGGTAATGGATTATGGAAATGCATGGCCATGCTAAGTTGATTGAGGAGTCAATCAACGGACGGATAATCCAATACGGTTCGAGTGAATGGTTAAGCTATTGAAGGGATGGCACACATCTTGCCTATAGCTTAACGGTATCGTGAGGCAAAGGGATTTGTGTACACATTACAGGTTCGAGCCGATATTATATTCTTGTATACTATGGTGTCAATATGTGCTGCTAGGCGCCAGCTATTGACAGGTCGGCTGAGTTGGACTCGAGCCGACGATCGGCTAAGTTAGACTATAGCCGAAACCGAGTATACCTGAACCTATAGGGTCGCACGCTTAAGGGGATAGAATAGATATTCGAGTTGGACTCGGATACGGCTCGATCGGATAGGGATCCGATCGGATAGAGTCCTATGGGCTTACGACGTGTGGGGCGGCCAACTCTATGAGATACGGATGAGATCCGATTCAAAATAGAGTCCTAATCGGCCACTAGTCCCGTCGGCCAACTCTATATAAAGGAGGGAGGGGTGGAGAGCGTGAGGCGTCAATTGCATCACGTGCAACGAAGTCGCCGAGATCAATCTCCACGGAAACCCTCCCACTTTCGAGCCAAACCCTAGCCTTGCATCGCGTGCTAGCACACGGGTGTACGGCGTTCGTCCCCGGACGTGTGGATACCGGTAGAGGCGCTGCTACGTTGCGCGCTCTTGATCGGCCGCGGTCGGGCGCATCGAGCGAGGCGTGAGAACGCGGCCGGACGACTCGAATCGGCGATTGGCGAATCGCCTCTCGGAATAGGCTACACTGTTCCGGATCGGATTGCCACGATTGGCTATTCCGCTGCACTCTACTTTAATCGGTAACGATCTATCGGCCCTTACTTGCAAGTGTTCCTGGTTTGCGCGGTAGAAATTTTTGTTTTCGGCTAGCGTAGCTTCCGCGTAACCCTTCACTCCCTCCATTCTGCCGTAGGGGAGAATGACATGACGTTTGGGCGCATGTGCATGGTGCTGCAGGGGTTGGACACTCTGCATGTCAACCTGCACAGGGCGTCCAAGGCTCTCAATGATAGGAAGCTGTAGGAGATCATGCGGCTCAAGGATGAGGTTACTGCCTCAAGAGGGAGAATGCTATTCTTCAGGGCCGTCCACTGCCTAGAGGAGTCAGGATCCGCACCACTCCACGGAAGACAACCACAGCTCCAGTGTGCATCCAGCTTGTGCACCGAAACCTGTCGCCAGCGCCAAAGCCTCTTCCAGTGTTCGTGCTACCACCGCCTCCTCCTTCACCAGCTCAAGCGCCAGGCCTGACTTTCACTCTGGCGTCCACAACAGTGGGCAGCAACAAGGGAGGTTGGTTGTCAGCGACGCCCAACCCCTCCACCTAGCTCGTCAACATCACCAGCAATGGCAGTTCCAATGCTAGCAGTAGCTCTAGAAGCAATGGCAGCAGCTCCAGCTCAGGGTTCAGCAGTGGACGGACCTACCTGCTGGACTCCTGCAGCCGCTCAGAGGTGTTTGGAGATGATCCAGAGCCCGACTTCGACTTCACCGATCACTGGAGCCATTCCGAGCACTAGGATGTTACCCCTAGTTTCTCGTTCTTCCTAGTTTGCTTTGCTTGGTAGTTGTGTGTTTAGGTTTGTTCGTGTGTGGGTTAGTCGGCGGACCTTATCAAGTGGTTGTGGTATGGCTGCCTTTAATTAAGAGTTGAACTGCTTTTTCCTTTCTGTAATGTTTAAATTCAGAACAGAATAATTCATAATAAAGTTTAGGATTCTGAGTAGTCTATTTTTCTCCTTGTCTTTCTTTTTCTTTTTGTCTGCTCCTCTCCAGATGGTGAACACCAGGACCAACAACCGCGAAAACGGCGATGGCAACATCGATGAAAGTCAGAACAGAGGCACCAACCCCAACGGAGCCGCCTGCAATGGTCCTCCTCCGCCGCCAGAGAACCCAACGCTCGCCCAAGTTCTTGCGAACCAGACGCAGACGATGGCTGCCATGATGCAGCAGATGCAGCAGCAACATCTGCAAATGCAGCAGTAGATGTTACAACAGCTACAACAGCAACATGCCTAGCAACAGCAGCACTAGGCAGCTGGTCCACCCCCACCACTCCAATCCAAGCTACCAGAGTTCCTCCGCATCTGCCCACCTACCATCTCGAGCACCACCAACCCCATGGAGGCGAATGACTAGTTCCATATGATCGAGAAGAAGCTCAACCTCCTGCAATGCAACAACCAGGAGAAGGTGGCATTCACCACTCACCAGCTTCAGGGTCCCGCTTCGGCATGGTGGGACAATCATCTGATGACTCGTCCGGCAGGGACGGAGGTTACTTGGGCAAAGTTCTGCCATAGCTTTCGAAAGGCGCAAAAGATGAGGGAGTTTTGAGCTCTGAATCAAGGCAACAGAACTATGACGGAATACCTCCATGAGTTCAACAGCCTCGTGTGCTATACATCGAAAGTTGTGCGCACTGATGCGAGAGGCAGGACAAGTTCTTGGCTGGCCTTGATGATGAGTTGACCAACCAACTGATCTCGGTGACTACATCGACTTTGAGAAGCTGGTCGACAAGGCCAGTCGCCAGGAAGACCATAGGAACAAGATGGACCGTAAGAGAAAGGCAGCCCAGTTTCGGTCTAACCAGGGGAATAACCAGAGGCCCCGCTTCATGCCAGGGCAGCAAGGTGGACCCTTCACCATGGTTGTTCGTCAGCAACGCCCATTTCACCAGGGGAATTTCAACCCCAACCCCAACTTCAACCGTGCCAGCAACAACAACAATGGTGGTCAGCCTCACCGGAATCCTGCTCCGCGCCAACCAATGGCACCAGCCCAGCCAGCTCGACTCAACAAGGACTTTGGGGGCAAGCCGTTGGTTTGTTTCAACTGCAATGAGCCCGGACACTTCGCCGACAAGTGTCCAAAGCCTAAGCACAATGGGCCCAAGTTTGTGCAAGCAAGGGTCAACCATGCCACAGCAGAGGAAGCTCAAGCAACACCTGACGTCATACTGGGTACGTTTCCTAGAAACTCAGTCTCTGCTATAGTTTTTTTTTGATTCCGGTGCAACTCATTCATTCATATCCAAGAGATTTGTTGGGGAACATGGGCTATGAGAAGAGAAACTGGTCACACCGATGCGGGTTCACACCTCGGGAAATAGCCTGATGTCTGTCAGCTATAGTCCCTCGGTGACAATAGAAATCCAAAGATCACAATTTCTAGCCAACCTTATCCTTCTCGAATCCAAAGACCTAGATGTCATTCTTGGGATCGATTGGTTGACGAGGTACAAGGGAGTGATAAACTGCGCAACGCGCACCATCACTCTAACCAACCTGGAAGGAGAAGTGGTTACCTTCCAGTCTCCGATGCCCCTATTGCAAGGAGAAAGCTTGAACCAGATTGCCGGTTAGGATGAGCTGGTGGTAGACAAGAAAGAACTCAAGAAATTGGAGGACATACTTATAGTCTAGGAGTATCCAGAGGTCTTTCCAGAAGATCTCACAACCATGCCACCAAAGAGGAAGATCGAGTTCCGGATCGACATGGTACCTGGGACCGCTCCGATATACAAGACCCTATAGGATGGCTGCTAATGAGATGGCAGAGGTCAAGAAACAAGTCGATGAGCAACTATAGAAGGGATATATTCGCCCGAGCACGTCGCCTTGGGGTGCTCCGGTGATATTCATGGAGAAGAAAGATAAAACCAAGAGGATGTGTGTGGATTACCGCACACTCAACGAGGTTACTATCAAGAATAAGTATTCGTTACCTCGGATCGATGACTTGTTTGACCAACTAAATGGAGCTAAGGTGTTCTCTAAAATAGACCTGCGATCAGGTTATCATCAGTTGAGGATCAGAGAAGAGGATATCCCAAAAACGGCCTTCACCACTCATTATGGGCTATATGAGTGCACTATCATGTCCTTCAGACTCACAAATGCACCAACTTTCTTCATGAACCTGATGAACAAAGTGTTCATGGAATTCTTGGATAATTTTGTCATGGTCCTCATAGATTACATCCTCATCTATTCCAAATTCGAGGAACATGAGCAACACCTCCGTCTGGTACTTGAGAGGTTGAAGGAACACCAGTTGTACGCCAAGTTCAGTAAGTGTGACTTTTGGCTTGAGAAAGTTCAGTTTCTTGGTCATGGTATAACCGCTCAAGGAGTGGCAGTTGATCCGTCAAATGTGGAGTCAGTTACCAAGTGGACCCCACCAAAGACTGTCTCTCGAATCCAAAGTTTTCTTGGACTCGCGGGTTATTATCGCCGGTTCATCGAGAATTTCTCTAGAATCGCAAGGCGAATGACACAACTGTTAAAGAAAGATGAAAAGTTCAAGTGGTCTGCTGAGTGCAACAAAAGTTTCGAGGAACTTAAAAAGAAGTTGGTAACAACACCGGTTCTAACTTTGTCGAATCAAACAAAAGACTTCCATGTTTATTGTGACGTGTCTCGTCATGGGTTAGGATGTGTGTTGATGCAAGACGGAAGAGTGGTTGCATATGCTTCACGCTAGTTGCGACCGCATGAAAGTAACTACCCAACCCATGACTTGGAGTTAGCAGCAATGGTTCACGCCTTAAAGATTTGGTGACACTATCTTATTGGTAACCGCTGTGAAGTTTATATAGACCATAAGAGTCTGAAGTACATCTTCACCCAACCAGATCAAAATCTCCGTCAGCAAAGATGGTTGGAGTTGATTAAAGACTATGATATGTTGATACATTATCACCCCGGCAAGGCTAATGTAGTAGCACACGTCTTGAGTTGGAAGAATTACTGCAACGTCGCTCAGACGAAAGAAATGTGTAGTGAGTTGCAATGAGAATTGGAGTGTTTGAACTTGGGAATTGTCGAAAACGGGTACGTGGCTGCTCTTAAAGCTCAACTTATGCTGGTGGAGCAAGTTCGTCTAGCTCAAGCTAATGACCCCGACATAGCTGACTTGAGGAAAAACATGAGGACTGGTAAAGCCAGAGATTTCTCTGAGGATGAGCATGGCACAATCTGGATGGGTGAAAGATTGTGCGTATCTGAGAACAAGGAGTTAAAAGACCTAATTCTTAGGGAAGCTCACCAAACCCAGTACTTGATTCACCCTGGAAGCACCAAAATGTACCAGGATCTCAAGGAAAAATTCTGGTGGGTCAGCATGAGAAGAGAAATCGCAGAATTCATCGCTTTGTGTAATGTTTGTTAGCAAGTTAAAGGGAACATCAAAGACCTGCAGGATTATTGCAACTCCTTAAGATTTCGGAGTGGAAATGGGAAGAAACCGGGATGGACTTCATCACGGGTCAACCCAGGACTTACACCGGTCATGATCTGTTTGGGTAATCGTGGACCGACTCACAAAGGTTGCTCACTTCATTCCAGTGCATACCACTTACTCTGGGAAGAAACTAGCAGAGCTTTACCTTGCAAGGATCATGTGTTTGCATGGAGTGCCAAAGAAAATTGTGTCGGATCGAGGGAGTCAATTTACCCCGAAGTTCTAGCAGAAGCTGTAAGAATAATTGGGAACTCGATTAAATTTCAGCTCTGCTTACCATCCCCAAACTGATGGTCAGACCGAGAGAGTCAACCAGATTTTGGAGGACATGTTACGAGCTTGTGCACTTGACTTTGGTGGAGCTTGGGAGAAGAGTCTACCATATGCCGAGTTCTCGTACAACAACAATTATCAAGCGAGTCTTCAAATGGCTTCGTTCGAAGCATTGTACGGTAGAAAGTGCCACACACCACTCTTCTGGGATCAAACAGGAGAACACCAGTTGTTTGGGACTCACGTCTTAAGTGAAGCAGAAGAGAAAGTCCCACTAATTCGGGAGAGGTTGAAAACTTCCCAGTCTCATCAGAAAAGCTATGCCGACAACCGTCGACGAGAGTTAAGCTTTGAAGTTGGAGACTATGTGTATCTTTGTGTCACTCCGCTTCGGGGAGTACACCGTTTCCAAACTAAAGGAAAGTTGGCACCCAATTTCGTGGGACCTTACCGAATTCTGGAACGCCAAGGAGAAGTCGCTTATCAGTCAGAGCTCCCCTCCTCCATGGCAAGTATTCATGATGTGTTCCATGTCTCTCAGTGTAAGAAGTGCTTGAGAGTACCCGAGGAACAAGCCAGTCCTGATCACATTTAGATTCAAGAGGACTTGACTTATGTTGAAAAGCCAATTCGTATCCTTGACACAAGCGAAGAACAACCAGAAACCGTGTCACCAGATTCTGTCGAGTGCAATGGAGTGACCATTCAGAAGAAGAGGCAACTTGGGAAAGAGAAGATGAGCTGAACGCCGCCATCCGCACCTCTTCGCGTGCCCCCAAATCTCGGGTCGAGATTCCGTTTAAGGGGGTAGGTTTGTCACGCCCACTTTTCTCCTTAGTGTAAAAATCACCTATGTAAAATTGTGCAAAAGAAATTGGCCCGAAAAGTAAAAGAAGACAAACTCTGAAATTAAAATCCATTTAATAATTAGAAATGGCTTGGCGGGATTTTTCTTAAATTCCCCATGTCAAAATACACTAACAGGATTTTTATCGGAATTTTCAGAGCATCCAAAAAAATTTTAAAAATTGAATTAGGCTAATTAGAATTAATTTCCTTAGGAAAAGGGCCTTTTCCTTTTCCTCCTTTTTCTCCTTTTTTCGGCCGTGGGTCGTCGGCCCACTTCTCCCCGTCCTTTTCCCGTGCACCGCTCCTCTCCCTCAGCCAGGCCGGCCCAAGCTGAGGCCCGAGCCGAGCCACACCATTGCCGAAAGTCAGCAATCCGTCCCTCTCAGTTGAGGCACTGACAGGTGGGCCCACCTGTCAGCTTCACCCCCAACCTCCCACCCCCTTCCTTGCGGCTGCGCCGCCCCACGCTGCTGCAGAACCTGGCTGTCCCACGCATCTCCCGGCCGCCTCGACCCACTACGCACGACCCCGCACCCCGCGCCTCACATCCCCCACTCTCCGTGTGCGCTAAGGAGCCGGAACGGCCGATCCACATTTTTCGGCCACCACCACCATACCCGACATCGACGCCGCCATCCCACACATCCCGGCCACGTCTGCACCGCCAAACCCTCCATAAATGCTTCCTCGACCCCGGCGAGTTTTTCCCTTTTTCAATCGCGTAAACCCGAGCTCTCCTGTGCCCCCTCGCCGAAAACGCCGCTGCACTCCTCCAACTCTGGCCGCCTGATTCACTCGCGCCGTCGCTCGCCGCACCAATCCGTCACCACCACCGCACTCACTGCCACTAGTAACCGGCGGCCACCGACTTTCCCCAATTTTTAGCTACCAATTTGCTCCGCCGTCGTCGTCTTCTTCACGTCCAGCCGTCGGTGAACGCGCGCTGTCTTCGCCGGACACCGGTGCTGCTAGGGCCCGCATACTGCTCCGTTCCGCCGTCGGCCGTCGCCATTCCTCGTCGCCGACCATTTACCGCCGCTTCCCTTCTCTTTCCTCGAACCCATGTGCTTCTCCACGTCGCGCCATGAGTGCCGCCGTTCGTTGTTCCTATGCCGCCGCCGCTGACCTTTGGGTCCTGTGCGCCGCTGCTCCGCCGTCGTCCGCCGCGTCGTGGCCTCGCTGTCGGTCCACAGCTCCTTTGCCTTTTCGGCCATCGGATCCATCTTGTGGATGGATCCGAGCCATGCGTTCACGCCTGTGACACCGTGGCAGTGCTGCCCACGTGGCCGCACACGTGGCTGTCTCGTAGGCGCGACGCGAGCGCCACATGGCGTGCACGCGCTCTGGCCCGGGTCAGTGGACCGAGTCCACCATGCGCCGTCCTCCTTGCGTCAATGACCCACGGGCCTCGCCGATCGGCACCATCGCCCACCGTTGGCTGACGTCAGCCCTAGCCAGCACTTGCGCCATAAGTCGTAATTTTTTCGTTTTTCTTTATTAGTAAATCACAAAAACTTATAAAAATTATAAAATATTCATACGAACTCTATTTGAGTCCGTTCAAGATGCAATGAACTCATAAATTTGTCTAGAACACATTAAAAATAGTTTAAATTTGTCTAGAACACATTAGAACACATTAAAAATAGTTTTGAGGTAGTCGCATAAGTCTAGCAAGCACAAGATTAAGGCACGTCATGTACCTTTTGATCATATTGTACGTACTTTACAAACTATCCTCGCTTTATCTATTAAACTGCATTGTTTTATAATATCATCGGGATGGGACCTATAGTACTCAGCCTAGGTTGTTTACCCTATCTCTTTGATTGATTGGGAACTAATATGACTAGTTGTAGGGTTAGGACATGCTTAGTCCGTTTAGTTCAACTAGATCATTAATGGGAGAACTATGTTACTAGTTTATAGTCACATGAAATAATCTCAGACCTGAGATACGTTGGTAAACAATAACTGTTAAATAAAATATGACCACATGGTGGGCTATGGGTCCATGGTTTTGATAGACGCACCCATGGCAGTTAAGGACCGGTTCACGGGAAACCCTGGACGAACTATTAGTGCGTACCGCAAGCCAGCGTCGGCAACGGCTGGGCTTGTAGTGTAGCTTTTCCTGGCTGACTCATCTAGGCAAGGGTGGGCGTGATGGAGTTTGGATGGATCACGAAAGGTCTATGCGGCTTTCGGATTCACCTAGGCATGAGAGGGGGCTGCCTACCCTGGATTTAGGGGTAGAGGCGAAACCTGAGGTGTGGTTGTAGGATCAAATGCCCAACGAAAAGCCAACCATAGGGGGGGTGAATGGTTGAGTACCCCAAAAATAAAGTTTTAGCGGAAATAAAACTTTACCTCTGTTTTCTGACGTCCGGTCTGACCACAGGTGTCGCACCGGTCTGACCGAGCTGTTCAGCCGGTCTGACCGCCTGATAGCCTTCGATCTGACCGCCCGTAGCCGATTGCCTCAGCCGATTTGCCTGTAGTAGCCGATGCCGATGACGTGCAATGTCCGCCGGTCTGACCGCCAATGTACTTACGGTCTAACCGGGAAGAAGGCGCGGTCTGACTGCCGTAGTGTCTGCGGTCTGACCGGTTAGCAGATCCGAAACACGCCACCACACCGAGGAAGAAGTAGACACAAAGAATTCTCAAGAAGATTGATCTTTATTGAAACTCTCTGTGTTTACAAAGTGCAAACAAAGCACTCCTCACAAAATCCCAATCTAAACTTGAAACCCTAACTTGAGAAGCTCTAAAACTCGAACTCAAAATCGATACCGAGAGGCCACGCCTCCCCTCACTATTTATACACAAAATCCGCAGCCAAGAGCCACGAATCCTACTCATACAAGAAGCCCTAATCCACTAGGAAACCTTCTCGTACAAGAAACAAACTATACATAAACCAACCGTAACAATCCTGGTTTTCCTAAAACCGAAATTTCGCTTTCCATACGCAACAATATCTCCATTGTATGCCATATGGAAACTTTCCAATCATGTGCACTAATCTCTACCCTTCAGCATCCCGCATGATCCCCATCTCGAACGTCACCTTATCTCCAAGTTGACTCCGACTCGATCACCGGCAACACTTTCCCGAGGCGTAAAGAATACCTGCACACAATTAAATAAAGAATACCACATCCGAGCACAAGCTATCCAAACTTGACTCATTGTTAGCATAAACAACCAGACACGTGCATAGGAACAAGAAACTTCCATGTATGTATAAGGAAACAAACCGAAACCAAAACCGAAACGAAATCGGCAACTGGATCGGAGCTCGGCTCGGTCCGGTCGACCGCGAGCAACGCCCGGTCGACAGCCGAAACACCTCTGGTCGACCGAGCGAACACGCCCGGTCGACCGATCGTGGCAGCCGATCGAACACTGTTCATCGTCCGAAAATTCAACTCTTTCAAAATCAAAACACTCAAATCAATAAATCCCAAATAACCAATTGTTCATCATCCAAAGAAGAATCAAACACACACTTTGGTTTTACAATCTCCCCCTTGATGAACACATTGGCAAACAAAATAAAAGAGTTGTTTTGGTGTTTGAAAAGTTAAAAACAAAAATGATAAAAAGCATTTGAGAGCTCAAAAATCAAAGAAAATTTCTCCCCCTTTTGAAAAGAAAGAAAAAAAAATCCTTTGACCCCAAAAAAAACTTGCACTTTTGTTTTCCCATACAATTGTTCTCTCAAACAACATTATTTTCTCCCCTTTTGACAATGAATTCATCAAGCATAAGAATTATGTTTATTTAATTGTTAAGAGCTTAGCACCATACATAAAGCAAGTCAAGTCATGTGTTGCAATAATAAGAAGATAAATTTATCAATTAGATAGCAAATATGCATTAAAGTATAATCATGAATCAAATATTTTATAATTAAGAGCAATAACACAATAAGAATTCATGAATTTCAATGATTTATAATGCAACATCTTTACAAGCACATAGGTTGAAAGATAAACCCAAATATATATACCTATTGCAATCTTTATTCTTTCTCAAATATACCTTTTTGCACATATAATTCAAGAGAAAAACTTTTTCATATTGATTTGAGCCATATTTGTTGCTCATATTTTTTTCTCTCAATTATTCCGAGTATGTCCTTGTCGTCAAGACTGTTTCCAAAGATTTGGTACTCATTATTTTTGCTCACATCGAATATGTCCTTGTCGTCAAGACTGTTTCCAAGGATTCGGTATTCATTTTTTTCTCTCATAGATAATATTTTGTTCTCTTTTCACAATGAGCAATTTTAAGTAATTTGAGGAATAATAAAGCAACATAATACATATAAGCATTTAAAATCCAACATAAGTACGAGTATCAACATTGCATATTTCTTTAATTCAAGTATTTCTTTAAGGTGTCATGCATTATTTCTCTTAAATATAAAATCCAGATCACATAAAAATACTAGAATACATATAAGCTATGCTAGTGATAAATAAATCTTCATAATATTGCTAGCATGCACATGTTCAACAATATGTATGGATAAAGCTCTCTTTTTTAATTTATTTCAATCATGTAGCTTGACAAATCAAAGATCACAAAAACTCCCCCTCAAAACATGCCAAAAGGATGAATGATTCCCAATTCCCCTCGAAGAAAAGCAAAGCGAGAAGAATCCAATGGTTTTGTAAAAATATCAGCAAGTTGCAATTTGTATCCAAAAATTTCAATTCAACATCTTTCTTCTCAACATGATCTCGCATGAAGTGAAAACGAATATCAATGTGTTTGGTGCGTGAGTGTTGAACAGGATTCTTAGCAATGTTAATGGCACTTGTATTATCACAATAAAGAGGCACATTTTCAAAAACAAGTCCATAATCTTTTAAAGTAGAAATCAGCCAAAGAATCTGTGAGCAACAACTAGCAGCAGCAACATATTCAGATTCAGCAGTGGATTGAGCTACACTAGACTGTTTCCTAGAAGACCATGCAATCAATGAAGTTCCAAGAAAATGACATGTTCCACTAGTACTTTTTCTATCAATTCTACAACCCGCAAAATCAGCATCTGAATAACCACTTAAGCAAAGAGAAGATGAAGTTGAATACCAAATACCAAACTCAAGTGTATGACTCAAATACCTCATGATGCGCTTGACCGCTTGACGATGAGACGCACGTGGAGAAGCTTGAAAGCGCGCACACAAACACACAGCAAATTGTATGTCTGGTCTAGAAGCAGTTAGATACAACAAAGATCCTATCATGCTTCTATACTCCTTTTGATCCACAGCTTCACCATCTTCATCGGGATCAAGAACAGCAGTAGATCCAATGGGTGTAGAGATTGGCTTGCAACTCTCCATCTTGAACTTGCGCAAAAGATCTTTGGTGTACTTTGTTTGATGAATAAACGTACTTGAGGTGTTTGCTTGATTTGTAAACCCAAGAAGTACGACAGCTCACCCATCATACTCATCTCAAACTCCCTACGCATAGTCTCAGCAAATTCTACAACCAAGGAGTGAGTTGAACAACCAAAGATGATATCATCAACATATATCTGAACGAAAAGTTGATTTTCACCATGCTTAAGAACAAAAAGCGTTTTATCAATTTTTCCCATTTGAAAACCTTTTTCAAGCAAAAAATTCTTAAGTCTGTCATACCATGCTCTAGGTGCTTGTTTCAGACCATATAAAGCTTTTGAAAGTTTAAAAACATGGTTGGGAAAATCAGGATTTTCAAAACCCGGTGGTTGTTTAACATAAACTTCCTCCTGAATAAAGCCATTTAAAAAAGCACTTTTAACATCCATTTGAACAATTTAAAACCTTTGGAAGCAGCAAAAGCTAGCAAAAGCCTAATTGCCTCAATCCTAGCAACAGGAGCAAAAGTTTCATCAAAATCCAAACCCTCCACCGAGTATAACCACGAGCAACTAGTCTAGCCTTATTGCGAACAATCAAACCATCCTCATTTTGTTTATTTTTGAAAACCCACTTGGTTCCAATAATATTATGTCCAGAAGGAGGTTCAACTAAAGACCAAACTTTATTTCTTTCAAAATTTTCAAGTTCTTCATGCATGGCGTTAATCCACGATTCATCACTTAATGCATGAGTAACATCTTTGGGTTCAAAAGAAGCAACAAAAGCAAAATTCGCAGAGTCATGCGCAGTTACCTTAGATCTCGTTGTCCGCTCATTTAAATTACCTATTATTTGTACCGGTGGATGTTGTCGCTGAATGTGCAAAGGTGTAGTGATCTCAGAAGTTGATTCACGTTCTGGTTCAGCACTGGTCGTGGTCCCCGAAGAATCTTCTTGATTGGAATCGACGGAGTCCGAAGAGGTTGGCCCGCCGGTCGGCCGGTCTCGGTCGGTCGACCGGGCAGCCTCCTCCGGTCTGACCGATGGCACCTGGCCGGTCTGACCGGGCAGGTCGACCTCATTGTCGTCGTCGTCGCTTTCGTCTTCAAAGATTCGACCAAACTCCCCCTGATCCTGTGGCTGTGTACCTGAAAAATCTGGTCTAGTACCAGGACTAGCCTCATCAAAAGTGACTTCGCAAGTCTCGACAATTTTGTTAGTCTCCAAAAGAAGTACACGATAGCCACGAGTGTGTGCGGGATAACCAAGAAATAAACCATCAATTGAACGCGATTCAAACTTATCCAAATTTCCAGATTTTAACACAAAGCACTTGCAACCAAAAACACGCAAATGTGAAACTTTAGGCTGACGACCAAAACGAAGCTCATAAGGAGTTTTGCCAAGTTTAGAACGCAAGAAAATGCGATTAGAAACATAGCAAGCAGTGTTAATAGCTTCGGCCCAAAATTTTCTAGGTGTGTGATATTCATCTAGCATTGTCCTAGCCATTTCAACCAAAGAATGATTTTTCTTTCGACAACACCATTTTGTTGAGGAACACGTGGAGAAGAAAATTGATGTTCAATTCCTTTTTCAACACAAAAATGTTCAAAAGAGGCATTTTTAAATTCACCACCATTATCACTTCTAATTGTTTTTAAAGAGTTGGGAATTTCACAATTCAAGCGAAGAAAAAGACTTCGAAAGTGTCCAAAGGCCTCGTCCTTAGTTGCCATGAAGAAAACCCAAGAATATTGAGAGAAATCGTCAACAATAACTAACTCATACCATTTTCCTCCAACAGATTGCACTCTAGCTGGACCAACAGTGTCCATGTGTAAAAGCTGTCCCGGTGCATCCGTTATCACAGAAAGAATTGGTGTGTGAGAAGAAGCAACCATTTTACCATGACGACATGGTGCACAAACCAAATCAAGATCCTTTTTGAGTTTTGGCAAACCACAAACAAGATCCAAACCACTTAAACGAGTCAAATGATCAAATCCAACATGACCAAGTCTACGATGCCGAACATCAAATCTTTGTTGAATTTTGCAACTAAACAAGTAATAATAGGAGAAACGGGGTTTTCAAAATCAGCTTTAAAAACTCTCCCATAACGAGAAATGTTCAAAACAGAATCACCACAAGAGTCAAATATTTTACTTCCAGTTTTCTTGAAATGAACTTCAAAGTTTTCATCAACAATTTGTGAAACGAAAGTAAATTGTATTTTAAATCTTCTACCAAAGCTACCTCTTTTAATTCAAACTTGTCACTTACCTTGACGGATCCGGTAGCGATAACGGCACTTGTTGAAGCATCCCCAAAGATTATTGATTCCGTCTTGGATGCCAACTTGAGGGAGGAGAACCACTTCTTATCACCGGTCATGTGCCGCGAACAACCGGAGTCCATGATCCACACGTTCTCCTTCCTCGCCACGAAAGCCTACAAAACAAAGGTTGTCGAGGCCTCAGTACTGGGGTTAGTTAAAAGAAACTTTGGAATCCAGTACTGAGACACGACCAGTAGATCCAATAGGCACAAAACCACGAGAAAAAACAGTTTTGGAATTTTCAGAAAAATTCCTTCGGGCAATGGTCCAATCGCAGACTACCTGCCGACCTGCCATCGCCGGTCTCAAGCAGGCAGTGCCGTCGAGTGCGACCGGGTGCCGTGGCCGTGGTCGACCGATGGACCAAGCGGTCCGACCGGCCTTCCCGAGGGAAAACCAGATTTTTGCCACTTTGTTTTTGCAAAATTATTTACTCTTTCCTTTTTCTGTTTTCGTGCTAATCTGAAACAAAAACCAACAAGATGACCATCTTTACCACAAAAAGAGCAAGAAAACTTTTCTTTAGTAACAGATGGTTTTGAAGAATTGGGTTTAGTTTCTTTTAAATAAACAGAAAGAGATGGCAAATTTCAGGCGGGCTTGAAAACTGTTTTCATGGTGTTAGGTTTTGTCAAAATTTCACCGTTTTCAGTTATTCCTAAAACATTTGGAGGATTTTTGGTGAAATAGTCATGAGCATCAAAACCTATTCCCTTATTGTCGCTACATACTTTTGATTTGTCCAAAATCATGTTAAGTTGTTTCTTACCATTGGAAAATTTTTGCAAAGAACTTTTCAAGTAAGAAACTTCTTTTCCAAGATTAACACAATTTTCACAATCAATTAAAACATCTTTGCCTTTGCGACATTTAGAGCAAGAAGCTACCTCATCTTGTTTAACTATTTCTTCCATGTGCTTAACACGAGCTAAAGCATCTTTTAGTTTTAATTCATTAGCATCACATGTTAAACAAGATTTAGAAGCTAAAACTTGAGAATTATTGACATCTCTAATTTTTGAAATTTCCAGCATTAAAACCTCACAATTTTTGCAATTATCATAATTGGAAATAAGAGATTTCAATCTAGCAATTTCAGCATTTAAAGATTCAATTACAAATTCTTGTTTTTTAAACATTTTCTCACATTTTTTGTTCTTAGCACTTAAAACAAGAATTGCATGCTCAAGTGAACTTACCACATTTTCTTCATCTGAAGAATCTTCATCTCCATGCGTCATGAGACAAACGCCGGAGATGTTCTTGCCCTTCTCCTCCTCACCGTCGAGTCTATGTCACGAGTGGCTCAAAAGCGGCATAGACTTGACTCAGACCTTCTTGATCATCTCCTTGGAGCGCCTACCCTTGGGTTTGTCATCCTTTGTCTTCTCGGCGCTCTTGTCCTCCTTCTTGCTCCTCCCAAGCTTGGGGCGGTTGGAGCGGATGTGATCCAAGGCGCCGCATTCAAAGCAACGCATTGGTCCTCCTTTCTTCCGAACCTAACTCGTTCATAGCTCGGAAAGCTTGTTAGTAGCAAGAGCCAAGTCCTCCTCCTCGAATTGCTCGAGTTGTTCATCGACATGGCGTTAATCAAAGCAAGAGCATTTGAAGATGATGAAGAAGCAACATCGAAGAAGTCGAAGGAGAAATCAAAGCACTTGACTTAGAATCCGTTTTCGAGAAAGAATATTCATCTCATGAGTTTTGAGTTTTGTATAAAGCGAATCCAAAGTCAAATTTGCCATGTTAACAGATTCTTGAATAGAAGTTACTTTCATCTCCCAAACAGACATATCAAGACCATTTAAAAAGTGACGGGAAATCTCAGACTGTGGATAATTAGTGTCATAAGAAGAATCAACAGATCTAAGATTGCTCAAGATTTTATTAAACCTACCAAGATAGTCATCCAAAGCTTTAGCAGGTTTCATCTCAAATTTTATATATTCCTTTTTAAAAAGATCTCGACGAAAGTTTTTTAAAGCGTTCCAAATTTCATTAGCGGTTTGAAGATGAGAAACACGATCAAAATCAGAACGCGAAATTCCATTCAACAAGATGTTTCGAGCTTTGCAATTGTTATTAAACTCGGTTTTCAAAGCATCAGTATTAATAGCATCGGGTATGGTGTAGGGAAGCGCAACCTTCTGCCACACATCATAGTCTTGAGCCATGATGTAAGATTGCATCTTACTACACCAATACGCAAAATCGGTGCCATCAAAAACATGCGGTTTTGTTAAAAATTTATCCGACATGATGGAAAAACTTTCGATCAAAGAAAATCCAAAGCAGAAAAACGTGGCTCTGATACCACTTGTAGGATCGAATGCCCAATGAAAAGCCAACCAGAGGGGGGTGAATGGTTGAGTACCCCAAAAATAAAGTTTTAGCGGAAATAAAACTTTACCTCTGTTTTCTGACGTCCGGTCTGACCGCAGGTGTCGCACCGGTCTGACCGAGCTGTTCAGCCGGTCTGACCGCCTGATAGCCTTCGGCCTGACCGCCCGTAGCCGATCGCCTCAGCCAATTTGCCTGTAGTAGCCGATGCCGATGAAGTGCAATGTCCGCCGGTCTGACCGCCAATGTACTTGCGGTCTAACCGGGAAGAAGGCGCGGTCTGACCGCCATAGTGTCTGCGGTCTGACCGGTTAGCAGATCCGAAATACGCCGCCACACCGAGGAAGAAGTAGACACAAAGAATTCTCAAGAAGATTGATCTTTATTGAAACTCTCTGTGTTTACAAAGTGCAAACAAAGCACTCCTCACAAAATCTCAATCTAAACTTGAAACCCTAACTTGAGAAGCTCTAAAACTCGAACTCAAAATCGATACCGAGAGGCCACGCCTCCCCTCACTATTTATACACAAAATTCGCAGCCAAGAGCCACGAATCCTACTCATACAAGAAGCCCTAATCCACTAGGAAACCTTCTCGTACAAGAAACAAACTATACATAAACCAGCCGTAACAATCCCGGTTTTCCTAAAACCGAAATTCCGCTTTCCATACGTAACAATATCTCCATTGTATGCCATATGGAAACTTTCCAATCATGTGCACTAATCTCTACCCTTCACATCCCGCATGATCCCCATCTCGAACGTCACCTTATCTCCAAGTTGACTCCGACTCGATCACCGGCAACACTTTCCCGAGGCGTAAAGAATACATGCACACAATTAAATAAAGAATACCATATCCGAGCACAAGCTATCCAAACTTGACTCATTGTTAGCATAAACAACCAGACACATGCATAGGAACACGAAACTTCCATGTATGTATAAGGAAACAAACCGAAACCAAAACCGAAACGAAATCGGCAACCAGTCGGACTGGCTCGGCCGGTCTGACCGCAGGCAACGGCCCGGTCTGACCGCCGAAACACCTCCGGTCAGACCGACAGAACACGCCCGGTCAGACCGGCTGTGGCAGCCAACTGAACACTGTTCATTGTCCAAAAATTCAATTCTTTCAAAATCAAAACACTCAAATCAATAAATCCCAAATAACCAATTGTTCATCATCCAAAGAAGAATCAAACACACACTTTGATTTTACAGTGGTGTCGCTTGGTCAGGGAGGGTTATGCGAATGGTCCTGTCAGAGGCCCCTTTTGGATATGTCATGGTGGCATGTCGACGCACGGGAATGTGTTGTGGGGATGTGTCTTGTGGGTACAGACGTACACCTCTGATCAGAGTTAGAAACTATCCGAATAGCTGTGCCTGTGGATATGGGCGATCAACCAGATTCACCATGATTAGTCCCACGGATAATAATTTGACTAAATGGAACTGGTTAGAATAGTTGGATGGATTAGGCGTGACTCAACATGGTGTAACTTTGAGCAGAGATGATTAATCTTGTTTAATTAAACTTAATCATTGTTTTGCTGCTTTCAACTAATCTTTGTGAAATGCTTGCTTTACGCAAAAGTTAACCCTTAGACTCCCCTTGAATTATCCTGCATCATACCCCCCTTTGGTATGACTTGCTGAGTACCGTGGAATGTACTCAGTCTTGCTTCCTTCACCTCAGAGCTGGAGGATGAAGCTGCAGATGAGTTCGTCGACGAGTAGGCTTGTCGCTGCCGTCAAGGGATGCCTGTGGAGTGGAGTCGCCTTGCTGCAAGCGTCAAGTTTAGTTTAGCTAGTTTATTTTCCTTATTCGTTGCCTTGTAAGACTTTTATATGTTTTAAGACGTGGATATGTATATATAATTTATCATTTGTGTACCCTGACTGGTCCTAGACAGGGATTTAAATACTCATTCAGCTTCAGAAATTCCAGGAAGGAATTTCTGGGCGTGACAACCTGTCCTCTCCGGTCCGCTTCCCGAAAAGCCCATGCCCCTGTACATTGCCGCCACCACAAGTGTAGTCAGCACAGTCCTAGTGGTCGAAAAGGAAAAAGTCGAGTTAGCACAGAAGGTTCAACGTCCAGTATATTTCATCAGTGAAGTTGTTAACACCTAAATTTGGTAATTGAACTCCTAAGTCCTGTCAAAGGTGAAACAGAATCGGATCGGCTAGTTTGATAGAGAAATAGAGGCCGCATCGGCTGAGAAGCGATCGGCTGCGAGGCCAGTCGGCTAAGGTTGAATCGGACAAGAGTGGCCGATAGCCGATTCTAGGATCAGAGAAGATAAAACCGTTTCTGGTGCGGATGTTTGAAGATAAATAGAAGATTCGGTTATTAGCTTGCACATTAAAAGATATTGCCATCTATGGATAGAGTCCTGTAACGGCAAATTGAGTTTGTAAATTAGGAGTCTGTTTAAATTGTTTATTGTAATGTGGCGTGGGTCCTAACTGAGGTAACGTCGTATTTTAAATTGTAGTTTATATAGAGTCCCGGGTCTGTACAGATAATGTTATCTTGGGTATAAATAGGGCCCGAGACCCCCTGTAATTATACATTCAACACAATCAATCAAACCTTCGGCGCATCGCCAACCTTTTTCTTCAGACGAGTAATTGATTTGGCTACGGGCTGCATCGTTTCGATCCCCAAATCCAGGTAAAAGCTTGTCATTAGTGGTATGTTCTGCTCATTCTAGTGCTTCCATTGTAATGACACATTAGATTCAGAGGTTTATACTGCGCTATTTACCATATGTTGCATATAATCTAGAGCAATGTTTAGATCTATCCTGCCACTGGCCAGTTCTATCAAGAACCCGCAGCCAATGAGGCTAGATGTAAAGGTTGGCTGGTTTATATGCGATATCCACCATCTCGAGAGGTATAAATCAGCTACAACAGATCAGGTTGTTCTTTTTATACTTAATGCTGCATCAGCGTTGAACTATTAAGTCGTTTTTAGAACTCCCAATGATCTGTTTTGTTAGATTTATATGTTTGAGAGAGTGCCGGGGTTTCAGCCGGCCTTATCTGCCCTAATATATTTCTTTTAGTATATTTATTATTAGATTTGTGTTAGGATTGCCTCTTATGTTAAGATCCTATTCTTGTCGGACATCATAAGCCGAAATCGGCCTTCCATCAACAGCCGACGGCCGATTTTCGGGCTAAGCATCTGGTTCAAGGATAATATCTTTTCATAAGAATCATCGGAGTACTAGCCGATTCATTGTTAGCTTTCCAGTATCGGCTACTTTATCGATACATATATTTATTATCCTTTACTGTATTTGGGTTAAGCGGCTGATGTTGTCTCGGTATAGCCGATCCATTCCAGTCGCTTGGATTAAATATATTTTAGGATAGCATATATATGCTCATGGATACCCTCAGCCGATACGGTGGGGATCTAACCTAACACTTAACGCATATTTTTTGTTTTTCTTGTTGGTTAACAGATCAAACCAACTGGCACGCCCTGCATTGTGTAGGCAGCCGAGAAGGACCTGCACTGGAGTTAAGCAAATCTCCCAGGCCAGCGCGTGAGAGAAATTTCTCGTCAATAGAAGTCCTCAGCTATTCGAAGACGTGCTACACCCAGATACAAAAGGTGCTATATGCAATATTCATCAGGGCTCGCAAACTTACTCATTATTTCCAAGCTCACCATATCTTGGTCATCACCGCTTACCCCTTTCGAGACGTCATGTTCAACAAGGAGGCCACTGGAGGCATTGCCAAATGGGCACTCGAGCTGATGGCATTCGATATTTCTTTCTAGTCTCGGGTGGCCATTAAGACCCAAGCACTTGTCGACTTCATAGCCGAGTGGACAAAAGAGCAAAAAATGGGTACACCAGCGGACCCGACACACTGGTTACTCTACTTCGACAACTCCCTTATGAAGACTGATGCCAGCATGGGAGCACTATTGATCTCCCCAAGGGAGAAAAGCTTTGCTACGTCCTCCAGACACACTTCTGTTGGTATTTCTTACATTCATAGATAAATAAGCAAGCGCACAGATATACTGTTGTAGCATTTCACCCTGGAGTATTCCAAGATATCATATTTATTTTATCCCAAAGGAAGACAGTGGTCTAGAAGAGAATATAAAATTACTATGAATATTCATATGTTATAGTTGAGTTGCCAAAGTCTAGGCTGGGGTGAGAGATATATGGATAATTTGGTAATGTGACACATAGAAGAATTCTAACAAATAGTACACTAATGCTAAGTAGAGAGTATAGTGTTAGAGCTAGGTTCATAATGTACTCCTGGTATAGTTGTATAGGTTATACAAACAATTATATTCATGGTTAGTTACCCAGTTCTATGCTCCCAGTACTACGGGGGTACTGTATCCGCTGGCCCGGCCTGCCACCAAAGGCGATTTCTTACCGTTCGCCCTACGACATACCCGAACGTGGAGGATTACAAAGCACGGACAGGGTTGTCACAACCTGTAGCCTTCCTCTACAACCCGTGGGATATGACCATAACCAATATCTATGGAACAATCTAAGCACTGCGCTTACATTGCCACAAATACCCAACCTCCTACACTACTACAGATCCTTTTATCTGTGACGGCCCATAACATAACTGAGTTTTGCGGACCGTCACAACTAACTCATCTTAAACAGGACTAAGAAGAGACCGACATAGATATAGTCGCCCACACCTGTGATATGTGCATAATTTTAGAGCCCGTCACGGATGGCACAAATCTGTGACGGGCCAAAATAATGGCCCGATAAAGATAACAAATGTTATCTTTGTCGGGCCCCAATACAAGCCCGTCACCGATGTTTGTCATCTGTGACGGGCTTTAGATTATGGCCTGATTGAGATAACAATTAGGCCCATCACCGATGAGTGCCATTGGTGACGGGCTTGAAGTTAGGCCTGACAAAGATAACTGTAATACCCGTCACAGTTGCTGGTTTGTTGGTCGTGACAGATATTTATTGAGCTCTATAAATACCCGACCAGACCGTTGTAGTGATTATCCCGCTGTTCACTGTCTTGGTGGGAGGAGGAAGAGGGCGAATTTTTTGTCATTTTTCCAGGAAATCAGAAAATGCAAAAGTAATTAAAAAATAGTAGTCATTTCTCATAAATCTAGTAGATACTTATGTACGAAATGTTAATTTAATAATTTTTCCACTTTTTTGCAGCTCAGCGATGGATCGAAGTTTGATGTATGGGAAAAATGTGCGCTCTTATAGTGAAGAGTATCGAAATGGTGTGGTAAATTTTATAAACGCCGCGGAGGAGGATAGAAAAAGAAAAAAGAGCGATTACATGTGTTGTCCATGTGTAGATTGCAAAAATGAGACTATGTGTCGTAGCAAAGTGGACGTACACGCTCATCTGATCCAACGAGGATTCATGGAGGGGTACACATGTTGGGTAAAACATGGAGAGCAAGAAACAGGCAGTGGTGCAGCTGCAGACAGAAGTGTTGCACAAAATCAAGAAGATGAAGATGAAGATGAACAAGACATGTTTGTACCTTCTCCACTGGGCGGTGAAAGGGTTGATGTGGATCATGATATGCTGCAAGACATGTTACATAACGTCGAGGACCCAGCCTACAACGAGAGAGATTCCCTGAAGTTCAGCAGGTTGGTCAGTGATTCAGAGAAGCCTCTATACGCCGGTGTTGATGAGAAATCTTTCCCACGCGTTGGCCTGGGAGATCTGCTTAACTCCAGTGCAAGTCCGTTCTTGGCTACCTTTGGTGATTAAGGCGTGCCAGTTGGTTTGCTCCTGTAACCAACAAGAAACAAGAAATAGGCATTAAGTTAAAATTAGATCCTACAGGATCGGCTGAAGGCATCAATTTATACATAATTACTATCCCAAAGCGCACTTATACTAAGTGATTGGGATAGATCGGCTATGCCGAGACAGTATAAATCACTTAGACTAAAAGCATGTTAGGATAGTAATTATCTGCATTGATAACTTAGCTGATACTGCAGATCTAATGTGAATCGGCTAATACTCCGACACATTTTATAAAAAGATATTAATTTGATCTAAATGTGCTAAACCTAGATCAATCGGCTGTCAGCATAGCATGACAGATTGATATCGGCTTAGGGCACTTAGATAGATTAAGATCTTAATATAAAAGACAGTTTTAATATATCTAATAGTGAATATAACTATAAAGATAATTAAAACAGATAAAGCCGGCTGAAACCCCAGCACTGTCTCTAAAGATAAACATCTAGCCGAATAAATCTTAATAGTTCTAAAAGCAACTTAATAGAACAATATGATGCAACATTAAGTACAAAAAGAAGTATCAGATCTATAAAAACTGATGTAAACCCCTCAAGATGGTGGATACAACATATAACCTGGTTCAACATCTAGATCTACCTCTGTCGGCTACTGCCTCCCGAGAGAAACCAGCCGACGGTGAGATAGATCTAGATATTGCTCTAGATTATATGTCGTATATGATAATTTGCGCAATTCATAACACCAAAACTAGAGTATCATGACGATGTAAACACTAATCTTGACAATACAAACCACTAATGACAAGTAATTACCTTGCTTGGAGATCAAGATCGATGCAGCCCAAAGCGAGATCAAGAACTCGTCTAAAATAAAAAGGTTTGGCGATGCGCCGAGTTTGTATTGATGTGTGTGTTTTTTTACAAAGAGCCCTCGGGTCTTATTTATACCCAGCGTAACAATATCCGTGTAAGTCACGGTTTCTACCTTATCTACTATTTGAAATACGACAATATCTCGGGATACAGCCCCAATGTCGCATTACAAAAGGAATATCTATACAAATCCCTATTTTACAGATACAATTGCCGTTACAGGATTCTATCTATAGATGGCAATATCTTTAACGAACATTTGGGAACCGAACCTAACATTTATCTTCAAGCTTCCTTATCGAAGACGGTTCCGTCTTCTTCTCTGAATCGGAATTGGCTATCGGTTGTCCTTGTCCGATTTGGCCTCAGCCGACTGGTTTTCCAATCGATTTGGTCTTAGCCGATGCAATCTCTGTTTCTCCGTCAATCACAATTCCAATCCGATTTCGCTTCAATTTTGGCCTTGAACTCAAGGATTTGGTTACCAAATTTGGTCGTTAACAGCCGGATGCAAGGAAAAACACACAAAATTGTCAGCTACCTTGGAGCTAATGAAGCCGAAGGCAAGCAGTGGATGGACAGATAAGAGTTTCACACAGCTTTTGGGAATTCTAAAGAGCATGCATCCAGATGAGAACACATTGCCCGAGACGACACATGAAGCAAAGCAGGTTTTGTGTCCTCTGGGGTTAGAGGTCCGTAGAATTCACGCTTGTCCAAATGACTGCATACTGTATCACAAGCAATATGCGACCTAGATGCTTGTCCTGTTTGTAAGGCTTCTCGATACAAGAGAACAAAAAGTGCTGATGAAGAATGAAGTCAAAGAGGGGTGGTCCGGTGAAGGCCGTGTGGTACCTACCTATCATCAATCGTTTCAAGAGAATATTTGCCAACCCTAATGAAGCAAAGTTAGTATGCTGGCATGTCACAGAGAGAAGGAACGATGGTATGCTAAGACACCCCACAGATTCCATTCAATGGAGGAATATTGATTGAAAATACCCAGATTTCACAGCCGACCCTAGAAACATGAGAGTATGTTTGTGTACGGATGGCATGAGTCCTTTCGAAGACATGAGCAGTTCTCATAGCACATGGCCAGTTTTGATAGCAAACTATAACCTACCGCCATGGGTGTGCTTCAAAAGGAAATACATTATGCTATGTCTGTTAATCCAAGGACCGAAATAGCCCGGCAATGACATTGATGTGTTCTTGGAGCCTGTGATCGATGACCTTGAGACTCTCTAGAAGGAAGGTTTGGAAACTTGGGATGCGTATGGCCAGGAGAACTTCAACCTACACATTCTATTGTTTTGACCAATTAATGACTATCCCACACTGGGCAATCTTTGTGGACAAACCATGAAAGGAAAGAAGGCCTGCTCTGACTGTATGAAACATATACACAGCAGGTAGCTGAAGAAATCCAGAAAGATGGTTTACATGGGTCATAGGAGATGGCTCCCCCTCCAACACGCATTTAGAAGGAAAAAGAAACTTTTCAACAGTCAGAGGGAACTTCAGACTGCACCCAAGCATCTGTCCCGAGATGAGGTCCACAACATGGTCAAGGACCTAACTAATGAGTTTGGCAAGAAAAGAAAATGAAGTAAGGCAACAGACAAGGGTATGTGGAAGAAAAAAATCCATATTTTGGTGACTTCCTTACTACAAAGATATCGAGGTCCGTCATTGCATTGATCTGATGCACGTCGAGAAGAATGTGTGTGAGAGTCTAGTAGGGCTACTGCTGAATATTCCTAAGAAGACAAAGGAGGGGTTGAACGCGCGCCTTGATCTACAGGAGATGAATATTCGCAGTGAACTCTTGCCTGTAACAGATGCAGAGACAGGCAGAGTGTACCTCCCTCCAGCTTGCCAAACATTGTCCAAGGATGAGAAGATCTCAATGCTATCATGCCTCAGAGATATCAAAGTTCCATCATGCTATTCCGCAAGGATAAGTAAGTACGTCAAATTGGACGAGCTAAAACTGTTGGAATGAAGTCTCACGATTGCCACGTGCTCATCACGCAAATCTTGCCAATTGCTATCAGAGGCATTCTACCACCCAAGGTCCGCCACATGATCCAATGTCTGTGTGAATTTCTTCAATGCAATCGGTCAGAAGGTTATAGATCCTGAAGACCTAGACGGATTGCAGACTGATATTGTCAATACCCTCTGTCACATGGAAATGTTTCTTCCTCTGTCTTTCTTTGATATCATGACTCATCTCCCTGTACATCTCGTGAAGCAAACAAAATTATGTGGTCCTAAATTTCTAAGAGAAATGTATCCGTTCGAGAGGTACATGGGAGTTCTAAAGTCTTACATGAGAAACAGAGCAAAACCAGAGGGGAGCATCATTGGAGGTTAAACGACCAAAGAAGTTATTGAATTTTGCGTTGATTATATGGCCGAGGTCGATCCTATCGGAGTACCAGCGTCTCGTCATGAAAAAAGGTTGGCAGGCGCTGGTACAATAGGTAGGAAAAGAGTTGTGCCTGATCGAGCCTCGTATTCACAGGCTCATTTCGCTGTGCTCCAACATATGGCTGATGTTGCCCCATACTTTGAGGAGCATTTAGCGAAAATCCGAAAAGAGAACTTGGGGTGATCGAACACATGGATTAACAGAGAACATAACTCCAGGTTCAACGAAAGCATATTACAACATCGACAGAACCTTCAACTGAGGCAGTACAGTTGTTGGCGATGGGACCGTGTTGGGAGATAGACACATAGCAAGGATATGATATCAATGGTTACACGTTGTACACCGTACAACAAGATGACAAAAGCACAGTGCAAAATAGCAGAGTCCGTATAGATGCAATCCAGGATCAAGTTGGGTCCAGCACATACTACGCCGCATTGAACAGATCTAGGAGCTGAACTACGTGAGATTCAAAGTCCCTCTGTTTCGATGCCGTTGGGTTAAATACGCACCGGTGTCAAAGTCGACAAGGAAGGTTTCATTTTAATAGATCTATCCAAGGTTGGCTACGTCGATGAACCATTCGTGCTTGTGAAACAAGTCGAGCAGATATTCTACATAAAAGACCCTGCAAACAAGAAGATGCACATCATCAGGGATGGCAAGCGCTGAATTGTCGGGGTTGACAACGTCGTTGACGAAGAAGAATACAGTCAGAATCTTCATGTCAGACCTCACATCAACCTTGACGATGATCCTCAAGAGGATGTGGCATATGCTCGGTCAGATCATACGGAAGGCATAACCTTGTGACTGATGACTTTGTACTTTTTTTTTGCTATTTGTTGTAATGAATGAAGTATTTTGTACTAATAAGACTTTTGTGTAAATAATTTTTTGAACTTTAATGAACTTTATCTAGTGGCTTAAATATATTAGTAAACTTTACTGAATTATACAATGAATTCTATGAAAATAGTAATTCAAAGGTTGAATTTAGTTAATTTGGAGATTTATTTACTGGCTTAAATAAATTAGTGAACTTATACAGTGAATTATATGAAAATAGTAATTCAAAGGTTGAATTTAGTTAATTTGGAGATTTATTTAGTGGCTTAAATATATTAGTGAACTTTACTGAATTATACAAAGAATTATATGAAAATAGTAATTCAAAGGTTGAATTTAGTTAATTTGGAGATTTATTTACTAGCTTAAATAAATTAGTGAACTTTACTGAATTATACAGTGAATTATATGAAAATAGTAATTCAGAGGTTGAATTTAGTTAATTTGAAGATTTATTTACTAGCTTAAATAAATTAGTGTACTTTATACAGTGAATTATATGAAAATAGTAATTAATATAGTGATTTAATGTAATATTGAATATTATTTAGTGAAATAAATAAATACAAGTGGAAAAATTGTATCGGTGGCGGGCTTTATGTAATTGACCGATAGGGAAGACGACCAGAGCAAACGGGCTTAAACTTTGAGCCCGACAGAGATGATTAACATACTTATCGGGTTTAAACTTAAAGCCCGTTATGGATGACTCATCGGTGATGGGCCCTAATTTCATTTTGACAGAGATGGTTAATTCACTAATCGGGCATCAAGTTAAGGCCCGTCACCGATGAGTCATCCGTGACGGGCCTTATATCTAGCCCGATATGGATAATATTTTTCCAATTGCCATTTGGGCACCGAACTAGACATCATCCATGATGGGCATTACATTAGGCCCGATTGAGATGATTAATCTCAATCGGGCTTAATGTAAAGCCCGTCACCGATGTTGTTCCAAATCTATACATAGCGCCAAAAATTTTCTAAGTCCCTCACTCTCATTGGGAACCATAGCCTCGTCGCCCTCTGCAGAGCACGTCGCCGCCGTCCCTCGCGCCCTCCCGAGCCCGTCACCGTTGTCCATGAGCACGTCGCCGTCGTCCCTGAGCACATCACATCCCTTGCCATCGCTGACACCAACCGCCGCCGTTCTTTCTAGCCGGTTAGTTTCCTTGCATATAACCCTAGCCCTTATTGAGATGTGCCATGCATGAGTACAATCTGAGTTTGCTCGTCGTCTTTGCCGTCCCCGAGGCCGTCGTCATAGACTAGCCATCTTCTTCCCTCATCGTTGGCCCCAAGCACCCCGAGTCACCAGCAAGTGCCGCCGTTTCTCGTCGCCACCGCCGCCGGCCATCTTCTTCCCTTGTCGCCATCGAGCTCCAGATTAGTCTCTATCCCCCTCATTTGCGCGCCCTGATGTTGAAGTATGGCCGGCCCTGATGTTTGAAAATATGTATATGTGAGAAAATGTGTATATGTTGCTGCATGTGTATATGTGAGAAAATGTACTGATGCCCTAATTGTTGATGTCCGTGATGTGTATATGGCCTAATTGATTTGAAAATATTGTATGGCCGTGATGTTTGATGCCCTAATTGTTGATGGCCCTGATGTCTATATGCCCTAAATGGTTTGAACATGTTGTATGGTCCTGATGTTTGAAAATGCATGTTGTGATCTTTTGAATGTACATTAATTGTAAAATCTGTCTATTCAGTGAATTTTGTATAATGGGACTGTTAAGCTATATTTGGATAGTGAATGTTGCAAAGCTATGTTTGGATAGGATTTATATTTGGTTTCTAATTGCATGGTTAAACAAGGAAGTTAATATACTTAGTTTGGAAAAGCTTTAGAAGTAATTTCATAGATTTATAAATAAATTCAAAGATTTATTTTTCTCTCTTTCTCATCTCTTTCAAAAAAACTTTCAAATATTTATAATCCTTCCTTTTTCCTCCCTTTCTTATCTGTTTAGAAAATACTTTCAAATATTTATAATCCTCCCTTTCTCATCCCTTCCAAACATACTTTCAAAAAGTTTGAGAATTTTGATATGTGACAAATTATTGAATTTTTTCGAGAATCAATAGAAGTGTGTACCCTAAGTATATGCAATTGCATGACACATAGTGTTTTAGAATTTAACTTTCCCTATATTAGTGTTGTAGTGCCCATTGGATCCTTCTTGTCATTACGCCAAAGTGGAGCACATGCCACTACATAAATTCCAAAATCAGTAAGACGTAAACTGGACCCCGATCCAACAAACAATCGACGAAGCGTGGGGAATGTATGTGGAGAAAGGAGGACGTCATAGCAATTTTCAACAAACCCTCATCCACAAGAAGGACATCCCCGTGAAACAACAAGTAGGCGACCAGTGCGGGTTCCATGTGTGCCACGACATGAGAATATTGTGCAACAACAAGTTCTAGACTATGACCGAATTTGAGGTTTGTGATCTCATTTGTGATATGTACTAACTACTTCGAATTATATATATATATCGATCGACTAATTTCGAACTATGTACATGTAGAAAAATATATCCAAGTCTGTGCTTACCGGCTTTAACGGGATTAGAGAAGAAATAGCGGGCTTTATAGTCCATGACATATTAAATCCCAAGGTAATGTTTACAGTACAAATACAGGGTTAAAGACACATGAAATAACAAACTAGCTCTTTGAACATTTTGTAATTAATAACACATACATGTAAATATGTATCACTTCTGATTTAAATTACAATTTTGTCAAATGTGTTTTATACTTGCAATGTGAAATATGTGTGAATAATGGATGTGAATAGATTTATGAGAATGTGAGATGTATGTGAATGTATGTGAAATATATATCTGTTCTATCATTTCTACATGGGTTTGGCTAACAAAGGCCTGAGGCAAGCCAAAAAAAATAATTTTTTTGGGGAAAAACTCATCGGTGACAGACTTTAAATTAAGCCCAATGGAGATGTTAGTCATCAGTGACGGGCTTAAGTAAAAGCCAGATTGAGATGTAAGTCATCCGTGACGGGCACAAAACATAGCCCGTTTGAGATTATCTCATCGGTGTCAGGCCTTTGTTTGACAGGTCTTGTGGGTCAAACATATCGGTGATGAGCTGTAGTTTAGGCCCGACAAAGATAAGAGCATCGGTGACGGGCGTTTGCCTGACTGAGATGACTACTCACATCAGTGACCTTTGCGTCATGACGGATGCTATACCCGACACAGATGAGGGTTATCGCCCGATTGAGATGAGGATGACCGTAGTAGTGCTAGGACGTCAATGACTAAGGCAAGGGCACACCTACATCCTAAATGCATATTGGACTATGACTGTGGCAACAGAGTTACTCGTCTAACCATGTTATAATTATCATATAAACTATAGATGGAACATATATCTAAGCAAGTAGAATATGAACCATACTCAAATATACGACAAGATAAATATATTATATTGATCAAAGTCATATAGAGTAAGAGAGATACAAAAGACATACCTGACTCTCCAAAGATGACTCGGAACCGAGTAGAAGCTCTAAACTAACTCCTAACTCCACTAGCCTAGAGACCAAGTATGAAGTGTAGAAACTACTTCATGTGGTGTGTGTTGAAAGTGAAGTGAAGCTCCCCTTTTATAACCTCCAACTGGCGGTTGTAGAGTCGGTTTGTAACTGTCAAACTTGCACAACCGCCATAATGGATGGATGAGATGATGCCACGTTGAAGGTGGTTGCCGGGGCCGCCCCGGCTGGTTTGGCTGAACCCTGGTTCGGCCGAACCATGCCCACTGCCTCTGGCCACCGACTTTGGCCAGAGGATGACAAGTGGGCCCCTTGGTCAGTTCCCAGTAGTTTGGCCCCACTTTAAGTCGGTTTCATTTGACTTTTGGGCCCTCCAATCCGTGGGATGCTGACGTGGTGAGTGTCGATTGAGCGGAGTTGTGTTTCTTCGCCACGCGAGCGTACTTTCACTTCATTTATTCATATATGTTCTTACATTCAAATATTCTCCAAGGACATGTGGAACTTTATTAGTTCTAAACCTATATACGTGTAAGAATAGCTAATTCCCTTTTATTCCCGAGGTCTGTAACAGTCAGAATTGGTACTTAACGACCGTCAACAAACTCCCCCAAGCTTACCCTTTGCTCGTCCTCGAGCAAAGATAATACTCAGGCTCGGTTGGATCAGGAGTTGCTACCATGTTTTATTTCTCTAAAGTACCATGCCTACAAGAGAGTATTCTACCTTGAATTGAATAAGTTGGCAATGGTAACCTCACCCTTTTTACCTTAGTCCTCATGGGGGATTTGGCTTCTCCTTGTCTTGGGTTGTTGAAAGATAGAATGACGATCGTGAGAGTACTACTCCCTCATTCTTTGTTTCACTTTCATTCAGAGGCTTTTAATATTTTTTGAAAACAAATCAGAGTTCCTCGAATGATACTCTCGAATCGCTTAATGTGTTTGACTCCTTACAGAGGCCTTGCTTTGCCTCTTTTCTCCTACTTCTAATAAGGCTTATGTGGGGCTCAAGGTAGGGAAAATTATGAAGCATGCTTGCATCAAATATTTTGTAAGGTCAAAAAGTAGATACAAGAAAAATACTAGTCATGCAACCATGATCAAGCTTGTGCATTTATGTGGAAAGGGATATGAGTGGAAATTTGGAAGAAAGAAAAGAAATAGGTTGGTGGCTCCTTTTTTTGTATGATCCTCCTCCCTCTCTTTTATTTAGAGAACATGACTAAGAATACACACTTTTTTGTCATCATGTTCAGGAGGATTTGTTTCTTCTCTTGTGAGCATTATGATTTTTCTACTATTATTTTTGTATATATCCTTTTTGCTCATGTCTCATTTGGCATGGATAGGAGGATAAAGGATCATAATTATTTGGAGTCTTTATTTGGTGGATGCAAACTTCCAGAGTAGAAGTACTCATGTGATAGGAAATGGGATATTTTGGCAAAACCTCTAATGTAGAGGGAGAGCAATTTTATGGTGGATATGCACAAGATCATGAAAGCATGAAAATAATTCTAACAAGGGTCTAACTATTTGACCAAACTCAAAATGACTACAAGCAACATAAGTATAGGATTTTTCATGTGGTCAACACATGGCTTTGGTAGGAATTTATCATCATTGAGGAACTCATCATTTTTTTGTCTTTTGAAAATAAAATCTCCGGATTCAAGGTTCACTTAAAAGAAGATCATAGCTACTCTACTTAAAATATGATATGACTTTTACCATATCATATCCCACAACAAACTAGACTTAGATTATGCACTTGCTACCCACAAGTTTTCAAGTTTAAGGTGATATACTCAAGCCAACAAACTCAAAACCTGGAGAATGTTAAGTTGTAAACTAGGCACAAAAGATAATTAAAATAGAGCAACTATTCATCATTTCCAAAGTGAGGAAATTAAACATTCCTACCTCGCTTAGCTACCTTATTGTTATTATTTTTATTTTTTATATTTTTGTATGCAATGCAAGAAAAAATAAATAATATGAGTTACCTCTCGTGAGGGCCCTCCCCCAAAGCTTGTCCCTTGCTCATGGTCTACGATAAGGGTTAAACCCCTACAAACGGAAGTAGGTCATCAGGTCGGACTGGCCATGCTGCAGTGTAGAGCTAATTTCCTTGAGCTATTCATTGGTCTGGTGCTGCCACTGATGAGTTTCTTGGACATGTTGATGGAGTGTATCTTGAATCTATGTCGTTCTCATGTCCAGTTCATCCATTCTTTGAGTGATCTCCACAAATCCTTGGTCATGAAAACCTCATGCCGAGAATGAGCGTGGAGCACCAAAAGATGGAGGCAGACCACTAGAGCTTGATGACTCAATGGCCTGTCCATGGTACCAGCTAGGTCCTTGTGCCCATTGTTCACTACTAGCTGATTGCCATGACGATCATCCACCTCATAATCTTGCGGGGGTTCCCAGCCGGATGTAAATTCAGTCGGAACCCACCTCGGCTGATGAGTGTACTACGGAGGCTGTTGAGGTTGCTCCTCCATAGTGGCCCTTCTTGACCTGCTCCTTGTGATCCTGTCAGAAATACTCTTCCTGCGAGCAACCTTTCATGGCTGGAGAGTTATGGTTAGCACCCGACACTTATACAAATGATATTCTGGGTTAGGTAATGGAATTTCATTTGTATATTCAGGGAAGAAAAATAAGAGGGATCCCTTGGGACCATATTTCAAAGTATGACCTTGCACTAAATAATCCTCATCTATTATTTTGCGGGGTTTGGTGATGTACGTGACTTGTACATCTCCCAAGGCCCCGACATTCAATGCAATATGAGTGATTAATGAAGTGCACTGAATGGGTCCCTTCATCCCAAATTGTTCAAACCATTGTTTTATCATCACTTTCACATGAGAGATTTTAATTTTCTTAGCCATGACGTAAAGGATCACTAATTCATCAGCTCTTATTGTCCTAACATCTTCTCTAGAAAGATAGTAAATGCTACCCATTTATGCATCAACCTCAAGGTAGGATTATGAATGTCATTAGCTCTTAGCTTACTATAAAAAGTTTCACTTGAAATGCTTTCCCAAAAACTATGTTTATTAAAATTTGATAGTGGTGACTCCCAGTTCACAGAACAATCTTGAGCAAAACTAGGGAGACTAAATTCTTTCCATGTGTAATAGTATTCCTTCCCAAAAAATTGGAAAGTAATACCTTCTCCTACTTGCTTTAAGGTGTAAAGAAATTGGATGGTAAGAAGGCGTGAACCTTCCTCCCCCACACGTGCAAATTTATGCCACCCTATGGAATGCCAAACATTAAGGAAGTCAACATCCATACCTGTTTTGGTGAGCAATATCGGATCATATGCTTGGGTGTGAGCAAAGTCCTGATCCTTGAGAATGATGTAGGCTTGTCTCTCTCGATCATCCCTTAGATCAAGGTCGGTGTCGGAGAGGAGTGGTAGAGAATTGAAGCTTCTTCTCCCCTCGATGCAGCGGCTTGCGATTCATCTTGTCTCATCGGGCTAGGTACATAGCTGATGGACGAAGCTGAGCTTTAATGGCTCGAGCTCGTCCCTGTGGCCTTGCGCATAGTATCAAAAAACTGCTTGACACCTTTGTTCATATCTGCAGCTTGAACAAAAACAAGAACAATAGAAGAACACTCAAGACGGGTTAAATGTTAGCTCAAAACAAGTTAGCCGTCCGAGTTAGTCGTTCTTGTAGAGCTTGGTTGCCACCACAATTCGTTCTTGCGTGACAACATGCGAAGAAAACTCAAGATGCAAGAAAATTTTGGAAAATATTTTTTATGAACTTAGAGCAAGAATACTATGAGAACTCAAGAGAGGAGAAGAGAACTTGAGAGCAACTAGGTGCAACTCAATTTGGGGCAAGAAGAGCAAGCTCCATGCCTTGGCTTTTTACAGAAAAGCCCACCCTTGGGGCGAGGGATGCATTGGATCATTTATCCCAGGAGTCCACAACACTTTGGTTCGCATAGAACCATTGCTTCGGCCTCCCAATGAGAGAGAACGGAAACAACCGGAGTCGAATGTCATCTTGTGTGACTCCCTTAATAGTGAAAGTGTTGCAGATCTCTAGGAATGTTTGGAGATGAGCACAAGCGTCCTCGTTGGCTTTTCCACAGAATGGGCTAGCCTGCACCATGGTAATCAGACCCATCTTGATTTCAAAACTGGCTTCACCCATGTTGACATCCAGGTCGGTAAGGACGTTGACAACCAAGGGTGCCGAGAAATCACGGAGGGTCTTCTGGGCCATTGAGCTTGATGGTGCTTTGATCGCCGGTTCACTTGCTGAGAGGATCACATGAGGAGGAATGACACGAGGTCAAACTCTTCTTACAAGTGATTCTGGATTTGGATTATAATTTGTCAGCAAGTGGAAACCAGTCATACACTACCCTATTTTCACATAAAAGAGAAAATAGACCAAGATAAGCTGCTAGAGAAGAGGTAAGTAAACTATGAACATATCAATAAACTAGTAATTTAATATCTCTTCATAGACCAATGTCTTCTCAGGCAATGGTGCCAGAAATGCTTGTTGGTATTTCTTACGTTTACAAATAAATCCGCAAGCGCACGGATATACCGTTGTAGCATTTCACCTTGGAGTATTCCGGGGAATCGTATTTATTTTATCCCAAAGGAAGACGATGGTCAAGAAGAGAATATTAAGTTACTATGAATATTCATATGATATAGTTGAGTTGCCAAAGTCTAAGCAGGGGTAAGACATATGTGGATAAATTGGTAGAATGACACACACAGAGGAGTCCTAACAATTGGTACACTAAGCTAAGTGGAGAGTATAGTATTAGAGCTAGGTTCCTAATGTACTTCTAGTATAGTTGTATAGGTTACACAATAATTATATTCACGGTTAGTTACCCAGTTCTATGGTCCCAGCACTACGGGGGTACTGTCTCCAGTGGCCCAGCCTGCCACTGTAGGCGATTTCTTACTGTTCGCCCTATGCCATACACGAATGTGTAGGATTACAAACGACGGACAGGGTTGTTGCCACTTGCCGCCTACCTCTACAAACCGTGGGATATGACCATAGCCACTATGTATGAAACAATCTAAGCACCATGATTACTGTTGGTATTTCTTACGACCACAGATAAAATCCGCAAGCACATGAAATACCATTGTAGCACTTCACCTGGGGAATATTCCAAGGGTATCAAATTCACGAGGAACAGTGTGGATTATCAAAGGGTTAGGTTTATCCAAGGACACAAAGAATATGTAGACGAAGGTATCGAGAGGATTTCTATGGTTGAGGCTCTATATCGGTGGTAATTACTTTACATTAATTACTTACTTCGGGCACTGGCTTACACTTGGTCTACCGAGTGACTTCGGCCTACACCTCTACGATGTATCCGAACGTGGAGGATTACGAAGGACGGACAGGGCTGTCACCACCTACCGCCTACCTCTACAACCTATGGAGTACAAGGCAAACAAAGGTAAACTCTAGCCTAGACACCACGTCTACGCTATTGAATACTACTCTAGTCTCCGGCAAGAACACCCGTCTTCATCATGGGTCTTAGACTAGAGCACCCACAAATGGACAATGATCCCGTAATTAAATGTGGTAAAGTAAATTACTCAATGTAAAGTATAGCAACGATAGTAAATCGTGAACACTTACTTTATTAGAAGCATCCACCAAGGTACAAAGTCGAAGGTCAGTGCCGAGATCCCCGGCACTCCTCCGAACTACCCCTCACTCTCTACCGTATTTTCTAAGCACTAGGGACGTACTACTACGCCTTTGGAGTGGAGCTTTGATCTTCTTGAGGTGTGTCTTCAATGAAGTGAGGTGCCCTCCTTAAATAGCACAAAATGGCGGTTATAATGGCGGTTAACAACCGCCATAACCCCCTAACAATCATTGTGAGTGGATAAGGGAGTGCCACGTGGTCGGTGGAGATGAGAGGGCTCAGCCAGCGTTCGGTCGAACCGGGGTTCGGCTGAACCCTGGTCAGCCTCCCTCTCCACCACATTTCACAGGTCACTGACATGTGGGCCCCTATGGTGGTTCCCGGGTGTTTGACCCCACTTTAAGTCGGTTTCACAAGACTTGTGGGCCCTTCGATCCGCAAGAAACTGACATGGCGAGCGTCGAATAGTTGGAGTTGTATTTGTTTGCCACGAAAGTGTACTTTCACTTCATTTGAATATATTATTCACTTCATATAAATAATCACAACACTCGTGGAAAGAGTTAATAAATAACCCTACCACTATGTTGATGTGCATCGTTTGTTCAGTTTATGCAGGGTTTGATGGTCGGATTTTGGCAATTAAGGACCGTCAACAAGCTCCCCCACACTTACCCCTATGCTCCTCCTCGAGTAAAGGTCGAGATACTAAGGTGGATCATGATAAATTTTGGTACAATGCTAACATACAAGTTATTCCTAGACTTACCCATATCTGTGAATTTGGATGTGTCTACCATGATATCATAAGTTATTGACAAATGGAACAGTATAGGTTTAAGTGACTTTTATTTCTTCTGCTCAAATGACTTGGGGTTTTCGAGAGGTTTTCAAAAAGAAAACATAACTTTACTCAAAAACATACAAGTTATTCCTAGACTTACCCATATCTGTGAATTTGGATGTGTCTACCATGATATCATAAGTTATTGACAAATGGAACAGTATAGGTTTAAGTGACTTTTATTTCTTCTGCTCAAATGACTTGGGGTTTTCGAGAGGTTTTCAAAAAGAAAATCATAACTTTACTCCTCTGATGAATCTCATGTCACTCAATATGTTTGATTCCTCACCAAGGCAATTCTTGCCTAGTTTCTCCTACTTCTAATAAGGCTTATGTGGAGCTCAAGGTAGGGAAAATCATGCGATATACTTGCATCAAATATTTTGTAAAGTCAAACAGAAGATCCAAGAAGAAAACTAGTCATGTATCATGATCAAGCTTGTGCATATTTATGTGGATTGGAATATATGGGCGGAAAATTGGAAAGAAAATTTATTTGGTGACTCCTTTGTTTGTATGATCCTCCTCCTATTTTATTTTAGAGAACATGGCTATGAATACATACTCTTCTTTTTTTAATCACTCTGCTTGAGAAGATTTGTTTCTTCTTTTCATGAGCATCATGAACTTTTTACTATCATTTTGCATATATTCTTATAGTTCATGTCTCATTTGGCATAAATAGGAGGATCATAAATAATTGGAGTCTTTATTTTGTGGATGACTAAAGGTGGATGCAAACTCCCAGAGTAGAAATTTGCATATGGTCGGGAATAGAATATATATATATTTTTTTGGCTAAACCTGTTGTGTAGAGGGAGAGCAAATTTTATATGTTGTATATGCACAAGACTTTGATGAACAAAAACATGAAAAGATTCTATCGAGGGTCTAACTATTTGACCAAACTCAGAATGACTGTAAGTAGCATATGTATAAGGTTTAATCATGAGAATCAATATATGGCTTTGGTGAGAATAAAACATCATCGAGGAGTTGCAAAGTTATGGTTTTTGGATTTTTTTAAAGATAAAATACCCAAGCATTTTATGCAGTGTGAACACAAAGTTTCTTATTACCAGACTATATCTCATAAATCAATCACTCGGATAGCACGCTTTCCTTAAATATTTGATTTCACAGATTACGAGTGAATGTCATGGGAATAAAGTGTATGCGAGCCAACCAAAATATATCATATTTCCAAGGATAGATTATTCTCTTTTAAGTTCATGCTCATAGTGCTACAAGATTTAAAAATAAGGAAACATGGAAATGGAGAGAGTTAGGAATTGCAAACCTTCGCGCCGGGAGGAATTGATGACAAGTGGGGCCCTCCATGGTTTGGCCGAACTACTTTCGGTTCCAATCGTGCTAATCTTTCTCGTGCTGGCCCATGCGCTATTGTGCAACACTGTTGCGGGTGCCCTTTGAGAGAATTTACTTTAATAATCCAAGAGACACCCCCACACTTGTTCTCTTACCTCGACTGCTTATTTAAAAACAAAAAGGTAAGAATAAAAGGGACTCCACTGGTTTGAAACACGGAGAGTCAAAACCTTTGTTTTATTTAATTGAAATGAAACTTACCTGGAAACTTACCTTGAATCCACATGGGCCATTTATGAACAAACAGAAAAGACTAAGAGTAAAAGGGATTCTTACCTTTCTCTTTTTAATTATTATTATTTTTATTTGAAATTTTATTTTATTTTATTTTTTTGAAATTTTATTTTCACCATCTTTATTATACTCAAACAACACTAAATTAGAATTGACTCAACATAAATACCGAGAGGGTTTTGTGCCTCGTCCGTATGTTATGTATCTTTATCATATATCCAATGCCTTGGGTTATCTCCAGTTTGAATCAACTTAAATATTTATACAACCAAGATCCATACAAGAATTAACTCTAAGGTTCATTAAGCAAACTCAACACCATGTCTAATTTGATTAAAGAAGACTTTTTAACCTAAGCACCATGCCTAATTAAAAGAGCCTATGAATAGAGTTTGCATATTATTCAAACCAGAGCATGCGAGAATAGATAAAGGAAGCATATGATTAAGTTATATTCGCATGAAGATAAGTATGAGTATATGAAGGCTGAAATTCGGGTTCTTCCCGGCAGGGCTTTTTTTAATGTCAAAAGCAGGACGTTTGAAACCCCTTTTTTAGAATTTTTTTCTTTTTAGCAAGGCAAGATACAAGAACTAACATCATCTCTAAACCAAGGTGGAATTTTTGCATGAATGGAAATTGTTATGAGATACGTACCGATCTCCCCCACACTTGGATTTTTGTGTCACTGGACACCAAAAATCAAGTGTGTGGTGTTCAAGCCTCCTTCAGAATTTGTTCCATCACCAAAAACACCAAGGTGCTATAGCTGATGTAGCTCTCATGTTCTTTGGCATCGCATGACCATCATTCTTTTTAATCTTAACCTGAAATGGTTAGTGACTAAAAATACCCGGGGGCTAACTTATCCCTAAACATGTTTTTGCTTTTTATTGATGAAGGGAAATGATAGTCCGGGCTACCTCTCGGCAGTGCTTTGTTTATGGTCAAAAGCTCCACCATGGGGAATCATTACGTTGCAGCCACCATTGGTGATGTAGTCCTCAGCTTCACCACCAATTCTTGATTTATCGTTGAAGTTGTAGCTGCAAGGTTAGTGCCAAAGGAACAACCACGAAATTTGCAATGTTTATGGTAAACAACTGCATCTACAACCAACCTTCTAAATATTTTTTCAGCGAGGACCTTAAGGTGGTTGTGTGTGCTCGTGGCACAAAATATGACAGGTTCTAAAGATACCTTAAGAGAGCAAGGTTCCTTATATTCAAGAAAGAAACTTTCATGCTCATCTTGTACGCAATCATTGATGGGTAGTTCCTGCACGTAATGCACACGAGACATGTGGTCTGCTATAGGATTTTCTACTCCCTTTTTATTTTTTATTTCAATGTCAAAATCTTGGAGTTGAAGAATCCACCTTAATAGCCTAGGTTTAGCATCTTTCTTAGTGAGCAGGTAAGCAGTATGATTAGTGTAAATTATTACCTTGGCTCCTACTAAGTAAGATCTAAACTTACCGATAGCAAAAACAACAACAAGAAGCTCTTTAGTGGTAGCATAGTTAAGTTCAGCTCCTGTTAAAGTTTTGCTAGCATAGGCTATAGCATTGTCCTTTTTTTCCTTGGTTTAACCAAGGACTGCTCCTACTGCAAATTCGCTAGCATCGCACATTATTTAAAAAGGTAGCGACCAGTCAGGAGGTTGAATTATAGGAGTAGAGATGAGTGCTTATTTATGGAAATTAAAGGAGCACAGACACTCATCATCAAAGTCAAATGGGATATCCTTAGCTAAGAGGTTTGTGAGGGGTCTAGCGATTTGAGAGAAATCCTTAATTAATCGTTGGTAGAACCCTGCATGACCTAAGAAGCTTTGGGTTCCCTTGACATTGATAGGAGGTGCAAGTTTTTTGATAACATCGATTTTGGCTTTGTCCACCTCTATCCCCCTCTCATACACAAGGTGTCCAAGAACTATTCGTTCACAGACCATGAAATGACACTTTTCCCAATTAAGTACCAGGTCGTTCTTCTGTTAGTGATATGCCCTAGAGACAACATGGAGATGTTGGATATCATAGTCAATGTTTATGTATAAATGAATAAAGTGTTATTCAGTTCCATGAAATAGACATCCTGTATTGATCAACAAGTACGTGACTTATTTATGAGACTCTATATGTATGAATCTATTTCTAAATGATCCCTGATCATATATCATATTATTGGAACTAATATGATTCTAAGATCGGCATGTTTATTGATTGATGATCATGTCTCATAGATCATGGTATGGAGATACCAAATCAATATACGTGGACATGTGTTAGAGAACACATTGTTGGATAGACCCACCATGAGACACTACAGGAATTAATGTGTCATTAGTTGGTCTCAGGTAGTGTTGGTACAAAGTCCTTAGACCTGAGATCATCATGGATTCCAACATGTGCAGTAGCCTACTTTGGGACTATCAAACGCTATTTCGTAACTGGGTAGTTATAAAAGTAGTCTTCGGGTTTCCTATGAAACATGTAGTGGGATGTGAATGATCAAGATGAAATTTACCCCTCCTTTGGAGAGATATCTCTGGGCCCCTCGAGGTAATGGATTATGGAAGTGCATGGCCATGCCAAGTTGATTGAGGAGTCAATCAACAGACAGATAATCCAATACGGTTCGAGTGAATGGTTAAGCTATTGAAGAGATGGCACACACATCTTGCCTATGGCTTAATTGGTATCGTGAGGCAAAGGGATTTGTGTACACATTATAGGTTCAGAGCCGATATTATATTCTTGTATACTATGGTGTCAATATGTGTTGCTAGGCGCCGCTATTGACGGTTGGCTGAGTTGGACTCGAGCCGACGGTCGGCTGAGTTGGACTATGGCTGAAACCGAGTATACCTGAACCTACAGGGTCGCACGCTTAAGGGGATAAGAACAGGCATTCGAGTTGGACTCCGATACGGCTCGATCGGATAGGGATCCGATCGGATAGAGTCCTATGGGCTTAGGAAGTCTGGCCGACCAACTCTATGAGATTCGGATAGGATCCGATTCAAAATAGAGTCCCGATGGGCCTCTAGGCCCAATCGGCAACTCTATATAAAGGGGTGAGGGGTGGAGAGTTGCGGCATTGCATTAAACTGAATCAATCTGATTTGGTGCATCAGAAGTCGACGAGATCAATCTCCACGGTAACCCTCTCTGCTCCCGAGCCAAACCCTAGCCTTGCATCTTGTGCTAGCACACGGGTGTTTGGCGTTCTGTCCCCGGACGTGTGGATACCAGCAGAGGCGCTGCTACATTGTGGTGCTGTTCGTCGGCTACGAATCGGCTATGGTGGAATCGGATGCGGTCGGGCGCATCGGAGCGAGGCGCACGAGCGCGGTCGGACGACTCGGCGAATGGGCTACTCGGTGAATCGGCTGATTGGTGAATCGGCTGTTCCCAGGAATCGACTGTCGGCTTGCAGGAATCGGCTGTCGGTAAATCAGCTGTCATCGGCCAGCACTGTTCTGGATCGGATAGCTCCTAATTGGCTATTTCCGCTGCGTACTCCAATTGGTAACGATCTATCGACCCTTACTTGTAAGTGTTCCTGGTTTGCGCTGTAGAAAAGTTTTGTTTTTAGCTACCGTAACCTCGACGTAATCCTTCATCTTCTTGCACCTTTGTAAGACATTATCTAAATTCTTGAGACAATGATCAAAATTCCATAGATGGAGAAATCTGTCGGACACACTCCGTACCCCTTATTATATTAGAAGGATAAATAGAATATCTCAATTCTTCCATCAAACATAATATGACATTCGACGCTCCGAGAGAAAGATAAATGAGACCTTGTTGGGCCTTTAGCCTGCCAGTCAACTTCAGCTTGAGATGTGCCCGTCAAACCACTCGATATCGGCGACCAAATGTGTTACACATTTCAGGAGACTTGACACAAAATGGCTAAAGATCTACATTGTCTCAATTATCTTTAACTCATACTCTTGTTTAATATGTTCCTAGCAACAAGAACACACTAAACACTTTCATCTAAGCACATGATATCTCTAATATCAGAAATCATAGATTCTAAGTCTTAATTAGACTCACACAACATAGTGCTCAGATACATATGGCCGACCGGCCAAATAATTAGGTTCGCGGAGGCATCTTCTACCCAAAAGATCTTTCATGCAAGCGACTAGGGTAGACCCTAGTAAGAACCATCCTAGAAGAACGAAGCATGCCCTGCGAAATCATCCTCCTCAGGAGTAATCTCACCTGCACCCAAGTCTAAACATACAACAACACAATATATATACGAAGCAAGTGTCAGTACAATAGATTGTACTGACAAGCACCAGACAAGCCTAATACTCTACATGCATGGCATATTCAAGGTAAAGCTCTCATTGGGTACTTTTAGCATAAAGCAAGTTTTGTTTTGCAAACTCCATTTTCAAATTCAGTTTTTTCTTCAATTAAATTTCAGAAAGCTTACACTTAGCAAATGGGCATCGAAAAGGATGATAATCACATATATTTTAGCACCTTATTGCCTTCCATGGCAGCAAGGATATAATCCACAAATATCATCACGTTTTGAAGTTTAATTCTAGCTTTTGGAAGGATATAATGCAAGTCTATACTCATGACTTATTCACACGCCGCTCATAACTGCGAGCACAGCTAATCGATTAGTTTTAGCTAGCGTATCCTCCGCGTAACCCTTCAGTGGTATTAGTGCTAATCTTGCTTAGTTCCGGTTTTAGATTGGATCTGAAACAAGTTTAGCACACGGGTTGATTAGATCAATTTGTTTTACGGGATCTGTAGAGGATAGTAGATGGTAATTGCGTTCCTTGATAATGTATCGGAACGGCATATTGTGATTACGTCAAAGCAATATCCATAGAACTCGGTTTGAGTCGGTTTTGGGATAGCGTTCCTTGATAGTGTATCGGAACGGTATAATGTGATTATACCGAAGCTATCTCGTAGTCCGATCTTGTTTGTCGCCTCGCGCCTACGCAAACCATCTCCCTTGATAGTGTATCGGAATGGCATAATGTGATTACGTCAATATCCATAGAACTCGGTTTGAGTCGGTTTCGGGATAGCGTTCCTTGATAGTGTATCGGAACGGTATAATGTGATTATACCGAAGCTATCTCGTAGTCTGATCTTGTTTGTCGCCTCGCGCCTACGCAAACCATCTCCCTTGATAGTGTATTGGGACGGCATAATGTGATTATGTTGATATGGTTTTCGTAAGCGATTTCATATATACGGTTAGCGGGACCGCCGTGTGCGTACCCCCTTATAGGTCGTCTCGATACCGTATCTCTGCGATAGGTAGAAAACGTTCTACGCCTAACTTGTTTTTGCAGAGAATGCTTTGAGATGGTATGGCCCTATTGTATGTATGAGATGCATGTGATGTGTGTTATATTCTTTCATATGTGCAATCCTTGTAATATTCTTTCATACGTGCAATGCTTGTAATATTCTTTCATGACCTACGAGTCAATGTAATCTTCAATTATAGCTTCTATAGTAGCAGCTTAGTTTGAAGAAATCAAGCATTCGACACTTGGAAGAACGGTGATGAAGATGGAGATCCTCTACACCGGCATGGAGATGGAGATCACCATGTGAAGGGGGCCATACTATTCTATTAATTGCTATTCTACCTGCTTTCATATATGTGATATGTTTGTTTGATAGGATAGTATCCCTCACAAAATTAAGTAGTAATGATGCCCTTCCAAATGTTGCACCCGTCATCGTTATGCTCGTCAATGGTGGGTCTGTCAAAGCAGAGTGTCATTCTCTATCATAACACGAGGGGGTATATGTCGGACATATAAAACAGGAGCATTTGGTTTACTTAACAAGGCTATCAAAACAGTTTTGGGCCTTGGGGCATAGGTTGGCGCCGGGGCATGGAGATGTCACACCAACAACAAGAGTCACATAGAGATGTGATTAGCAAGGTGTTGCTTACCGATGTTATTAATCTTCTAGCGGTGATGCCAAAGCTCACAAGAAATTAATTAACATGCACTACGCCGGCACGGGCTATCTCTAACGGGCATTAACCCTCATCTCTATCGGGTTGACCCCCCGTCACTGTGAAAAGGTCACTGATGTGAGAAAATATCTCTAACGGGCACAAGGCCGTCACGGATGCACATTATCTCAATCGGGCCATAAAAAATGCCCGTCACAGATGAGTTTGAAAGTCAAACTAGTGGGGTTGAAAGCCCGTCACGGATGACACATCTCAATCGGGCCTAGTTCTAAGCCCATCATAGATGACAACTCATCTCTAACGGGCCGTAGTTACTGGGCCGTCACGGATGACATATCTCTAACGGGCTTAAGTAGCCCGTCACGGATGTCCTATCTATCTCTATTGGGCTTTTAGGTTGAGACTGTTACGGACGTCCTATCTCTATCGGGCTTTTCCACTATGCCTGTCAGGGATGAGTTTATTATCCAAAAAAATAAAATTTGTTTTTTTGGCTAGCCTCAGGCCTTTGCTAGGCATGCCCGCTGCAAAAAATGAACATATATCATCACAGCCTAGCCCCAGCCATTCATCACAACCACAGCAGCAAGTTGATCCATTCACATATATATTCACCACAGTCACAGCAGCAAGTTGATCCATTCACATATATATTCATCATAGCCACAGCCATATCCATATCCATTCACATATATATTCATCACAGCCATATCCATATCCATTCACATATATATTCATCACATATATATTCCACAGCCGTAGCAACAATAAAATAACAAGTGTACTAACCCCAAAAACAAAAAAAGACAAGTATAGATGGCTATTTATGTTTTGCAAAAAAGAACATGTGTAAGAACCAAAAAAAGGAACAAGTGTACTGCTCAAAAAAAGACAAGTGTAGATGGTTGTTTTGTTCCAAAAAGGAACAAGTGTAGTTCCAAAATGGTCTTTACTTTTTGCTCTCGGAACAACTAGACTATATATGTAATAGTATGAGGTGTTGTGGTAGGTCGGGTGGCTTCCAAAAGATGTCCGTCGTGCCCTGTGACACAAGGTTTGATGCGGACATCTTCGGAGGCCACCCAGCCTACAACACACCTAAATAATTTGAACCGTGTTTTGGATGTTGCAATTTGCAACATGTCTGAATGGCTCCAGTTCATCATCGAGCGAAATAATTTAGTTACAGATGCATCAAAACCTGCAAAAATGCATTATAAAGAAAAGAAAGTATATACAGAAACAACGTGCAGAATTGTATTACAAAGAATATTTACAAAAATCAAATGTTTGTCGCACTGTCATTGCAAATGTTCTACCATTCAGAGTCGATCGAGCTACCTAGGACCTTACTCTAAACATTCCTTTCGGAGACAATATATCATCTAGTATGAATTGTGCTATCTCCTCTCTAATGATATCAAAGTTGTTATCCGGAATATTTGATAGTTTAACCTGCATGTGAGGCGCCAAGTTAGTCCATATACTTCGAAAGTTGTCGTCCTATGTATATAAACAATTGTAAACACACCTCAAGGTCGGGCAATGTCACCTTGTCCGCTAAGATTCGCATGTTATGGCAGACGTGGAACCCTCACTGGTCACCCACTTGTTGTTTAATTGGGAAGTCTTTTTTGTGACCGAGTTTGGGATGCTCATCCTTATGCCTCCCGCCTTTTGCCACGTACAGGTCCCATGCCTCGTTCAAGACAGCTTCGATGCCGGACCAGTTGTATATTTTTGGCTTGATATTGGAGTTAAGGTAGTGTACCAAACTCCACTTCGGCGTTATTACCAGAAGAATCCAATGACCCCTGCGACACTATTAAATTGCAAGGTAAATACTAGAGCTATACGAGTCGCGCATTTGATTCTATGTAGGGTACACGCTTACTGTTGATTGTAGGCACACATAAGAAAGTCCTTGTCCTTGATATATTCCACCATGCCAGCTCGATCGTTTTACATATTTGTCTCGTTGACGATAGATGGATCGAGAAAGGCAACAAAGGGTGATTTTTTTGGACCTGCTTCCACGTAAACCTACAAGCAAGACCAGAGTCCAGGTTAGCGTCAGATATGGACATTTATTATCATATCTCGTACCACAAATACTTACAAAGAGTAGCACTTAAGGAGGTTGGTGTCGACCACTCGCACCCTATAGTCTACGGCAATGAAGCTAGCAGGGCCGAGGAACGGCTGACTATCGTGCTAGCCCAGCATGGAGGTCTCTCTATGCTTCCTCTTTGTGTTGGTCCTCTCCATGTAGTACCTGTGCAACTCCTTGCATGCAGGCCCCATCCTTGATAAGGTGTCATCTCCGACCAATGGCATGCCTAATGTGAAAGTATTCGGAGCTGATGACGCCTTGCCAAGATCAAGCTTTTTCTTGGCCCCTTGCACCTTGCCTACTCCTCTCCCCTTTCTGCCGATGTCGGGTGGAGAAGATCTCGCCTTCTTCAACTTTTTGGCAGGAGGGGGTTGGTGCGGCCTACTGTCCACCTCCATACCGTCGTTCCCAAAATCTGTATCATATTGTAATTGGAGATCTTCTTCAACGGCAGGAGGGGCAACTACAAGTTCTCGGCTTGAGAGGCAACTACAAGATCAAGTTCTCTCGGCTCGAGGGGCAACTACAATATCGCATGTGCACGCGACGACCGGACGAGAACTTGGTGCTGGCCTAGGAGTTACATTGATCTAATATTCTGCTTGAGCCATTGGATAAAGGTCCCACGTGCAGCTCAAGGGTCGAACCTCATCGTTCGGTGGGTGTGGAGAGTGAAGCCCACCCAATCGGATCGTACGTGTCATTACTACTAGGGTGTACTTTGGTCTAATACAAAATATACATTTGTTTAATTTTGTTACCGTCATGTGGTCCACCGCGGCAGGGATAGGTGCTTGTTCTGCTCCCGCCTCAGTTGATGCGCAGCTGCTACGCCTTTGCGTGGGGCTCACTTCTACTCTGGGAGCTGCAGCGGCCGGAGCTTCGGTGATCAACTTCTCATATGTCTCCACCCGAGCCTCTACTTGTGCCAGTTTCTCATTGAATTCTTCGGCGAGCTCGACTCTAAGCTCCTCCCGAAGTTGCTCCTTAAGGCGTGCTTGTTTCTCCATCTTTGATAGCTTGTGCTTCCTGTACTGCCAAGCAAATTGGGGAAACCCATACTTCCATGGGACAGGAGAGCCAATGCCCCTTGTCCATCCACGGTGTTCTTCATTTCCTAAGGCTTTTGTGAGGACGTCATCCTCGCGCCTTTGTGAGCAGACCTCGGAGGAGGAATGTCTCTCAGCAGTCAGCTGGACCTACCGTAGAGTTAGGATTAATTAAATGTAGAGGACGATACAACCTATTGAAAGATGTTTTATGTGTTAAACTTACAAGTTTATCGTACACTGCTTGATCTTCGGGGTTTGGGAACGTCAGTGTTCCATCACTATTCTTCTTCGCCCTTGCCCTTGCCCAGTTCCTTGCTCGGGTAGTCGGGATATCACCAAGAATTGGCGGGGTGTTAGATTCCGCGGCAACTTGATCCTCCCTCTGCCATTCCTACTGCTTCTCGGCGTATCCTCCCGTGCCAAGCCAGTGTGGGTGAAGGTTTTTTGCCTGCAACGCCCTATAGGCCTCGCTTTTTGCCCGAGACTCAGGGGTTGATTTAGCGGCATGGAACTCGTCCCACACGACCTGGGTGATGAATGGGTACTTCCTAAATGGTTCTGGCTGGGATGGATTGAGGATGTAGTCGGTGACGAGTGTGGTCTTGAAATTTTTCCACAAGTTGCCCATCTTGCGCATAGCCCGCTGCTTCAGTCTTTCCTCGTCCTCTTCTGGGTACTCAAAGCTCTCCTTGAACTCTCTCCAGGCCTCATCTTTTTCTTCCTGTAGGACCCGATCGATGTGGTCCACCAAAATTGTGAAGTTCCGCCTCCTAGGATTCCCCTTTAATCCCCTAAAGTGGGTTGGAGCACTTTAATCCGAAGCATAAATTTTCCATAAAGTTAACAATCATCCAAGCATGATAAATCTAACTGTATCATCACAAGCATCAAGAATATATGTATGTAAATCATCTTGGGCATCCATAAGAGCAACAAAAGAGCAATGGAAGATCAACTAACCGGTGAGCGTGGAGGAAGGCGGCATGGAGGAGGAGGCGTGTGTACTAACCGGTGTGGAGGAGGAGGCGTCCGGGCTCAGCGAGGAGGCGTCTGGGCTTGGCTCGGCGAGGAGGCATCCGGGCTTGGCTCGGCGAGGAGACGTCCGGGCTCGGCGAGGAGGCGTCCGGGCTCGGGGTCGACGGGGAGGCGGCCGGCGTAGAGGGGAGGAGGAGACGAGGAGGCGGTGTGGAGGAGAGGATGAGAGGAGGCGGCGGTGTGGAGGAGAGGACGAGAGGAGGCAGCGGCGTGGAGGAGAGGAGGAGAGGAGGCGACGGCGGAGATGGCATGCGTGGATCTGAGAGGCGGCGGCACGGAGGGGAGGAGGAGAGGAGGCGGCAGCGATGGCGCGCGTGGATCTGAGAGGCGGCGGCATGGAGGCGAGGAGACGGCCGGGCTCAGGGTCGGCGCGAAGGCGAGGAGAGCAGGCGGCGGCATGGATCTGAGAGGAGGCGTGAATGGATCCGGATCTACGGGATTGACTAAGTAACCCTAGTCAACGTCATCTCTGATGGGCATACTACTAGGGCCCGATACGGATGAGTCATCGCTGACGGGCCCTTGTAGCAAGCCCGATACGGATGAGTGTCATCCGCATCTGGCATTAACAAAAGGCCCGATACAGATGACTATCATCTGCATCGGGCAATGACAGTAGGCCCGATACGGATAAGTGTCATCCGCATCCACTACCTTATTAAATTAGTTTACAGTTGGAATTGTATTTTTAAATAATATTATAATTAACAAATGAAGTAGAGCTTGTTCAAAATTTTATTCATACCACATCATAGAGCTTGTTCAAAATTTTATTCAATAGCAAAAAGTGCTTAAACTTGGCAAAGTTAATTATATCCTGTTTAAGGAACCAAGAGAAGTGAATAATCGGAAAACAAGAAAACATCACACTTAAGAGAGAGGACCAGTGCATAACAGAATAACAAGTGTAGCTAATGCAACCCATACGAATACCTGTATTTATAGTGCAGGGTAGAGAGACTAGTCATTGTATGTTATGCAACCATTAAGGCACCGGTACAAAATACTTCGTCACATTCATCAATTTAAAAATTATATTACTACAAAGACTCTATTTACAAGGATATGCCTTCCGAATGGTCTGAGCGAGCGTATGCCACTTCGTCTTTGGGATCATCGTCAAGTTCGATCTGAGGTCTCACATGAAGATTCTGGTTGTATTCTTCTTCATCGACGACGTTGTCAACCCCAACAATTCTTCGTTTTCCATCCCTAACAATGTGCAACTTCTTGTTTGCGGGGTCTTTTATATAGAAAATTTGCTCGACCTGCTTGGCTAGGACGAATGGTTCGTCAGTGTATCCAACCTTGGCCAGATCCACTAAAGTGAATCCTTCCTTGTCGACTTTAACTCCAGTTCGAATATTCACCCAGCTGCAACGAAACAAAGGGACTTTGAAGCTATTGTAGTTCATCTCCCAAATCTGCTCTATGCGGCCATAATATGTGTTTGATCCAGCTTTATCCTGATATGCATCTATACGGACTCCACTATTTTGCACTGTGCTTTTGTTATCTTGTGTGACGGTGTAGAATGTGTATCCATTGATATCATACCCTTGCCATGTGTCAACATCCCAGCTTGGGCCCCTTGCCAACCTTCGTATTATCTCAGTTGGGTCATCGGTCGATCGTGCGATACGATTCTTGAACCATTCATTGAAGCGAGTAGTATGTTCTCTGTTGATCCACATGTCTGATCAACCCATGTTGTCCTGTCGGACTTTCGCTAGATGCTCCTCAAAATATGGAGTTACTTCAGCCGTATGTTGTAGCACAACGAAATGAGCCTGCGCATAGGTAGCTTGATCGGGAACAATTTTTTTCTGCGTAGTGTGCCAAGGCCTGCAAATCTTCCTTCGTGGCGAGACGCAGGAACTCCGATAGGATCAGTCTCGGCCATAAAGTCGATGCAGAACTAAGAACCTCCTCCGTCGTGTACCCTTCAATGATGCTCCCCTCTGGTTTTGCTCTATTTCAAACGTACGACTTAAGAACTCCCATATACCTCTCGAACGGGTACATCTCCCTTAGAAAAGCTGGGCCACATATTTTTGTTTGCTTCGCTAGATGAACAGGGAGATGAACCATGATATCGAAGAAAGATAGTGGAAAATACATCTCCAAGTGACACAGGGTATTGACAATATCAGCCTGCATCTGATCTAGATCTTCGGGGTCCATAATCTTCTGGCTGATTGCATTGAAGAAGGCACAAAGACGTTGGATTGTGTGATGCACTTTGGGTGGTAGAATACATATGATAGCAACTGGTAAGATCTGTGTGATCAGCACGTGACAATCGTGAGACTTCATTCCAACCACTTTTAGATCCTCCAATTTAACGTATTTACTTATCCTTGCTGAATAGCTTGAAGGAACCTTAATATCAGACATGCATGACAGCATTGCGATCCTTTCATTCTTCGACAATGTGTGGCAAGCTTGTGGGAGGTACACTCTTCCTGTCTTTTCATCCGTAACAGGCTGAAGCTCACTGCGAATGTTCAATTCCTGTAGATCTAGGCAAGCATTCAAGTTTCCTTTGTCTTTCCAGTCATATTAAGCAGCAGCCCAAGCAAACTGTCGCAAACGTTCTTCTCTACGTGCATTAGATCAATGCAATGCCAGACCTCAAGGTCTTTCTAGTATGGTAGCCACCAAAATATGGATTTCTTCTTCCACATAGCTTTATCATTTTCCTTGCCACGTTTTCTTTTCTTTCCAAACTCATTAGTTATGTCTTTGACCATGTCATGGACCTCTTCTCCAGACAGATCCTTGGGAGCAGTTCCAAGTTCTCTCCTACCGTTGAAAATTTTCTTCTTTCTTCTAAAAGCTTGGCATAGCGGGAGCCATCTCCTATGACCCATGTAAACCATCTTTCTGGATTCTTCAGCCACCTGCTGCGTGTATGTTTCATACAGTCGGAGCAGGCCTTCTTTCCTTTCACGGTTTGTCCAGAAAGATTGCCCAGTACGGGATAGTCATTAATGGTGCAGAACAGTAGAACTCGTAGCTTGAAGTTCTCCTGACCATATGCATCCCAAGTGTCGACACCTTCTTTCCAAAGAATCTCAAGATCATCGATAACAGGCTCTAGGAATACATCGATATCATTGCCCGGTTATTTTGGAGCTTGGATTAACAAGCACAACATAATATATTTCCTTTTGAAGCACAACCATGGCGGGAGGTTATAGTTCGCAATAAGGACGGGCCAAGTGCTGTGAGAACTCCTCATATCTCCAAAAGGATTCATGCCATCCGTACGCAAACATATCCTCATGTTTCTGGGGTCGGCAGCAAAGTCTTTGTACATTCGATCAATATTCCTCCATTGAATCGAATCCGCTGGGTGCCTTAGCAAACCTTCGTTTGTTCTCTCTTCGGCATGCCATCGCACTAATTTTGCTTCCTTCGGGTTGGCAAATATTCTCTTGAAGCGATCAATGATGGGTAAATACCATACAACCTTCGCCGGACCACCCCGCTTTGACTTCTTTCCCTCCCCCGCACTTTTCTTTCTCTTGTATCGAGAAGCCTTACACACAGGACAAGCTTCTAGGTCCGCATATTGCTTGTGGTACAATATGCAATCGTTTGGACAAGCGTGAATTATACGAACCTCTAACTCTAGGGGACATAGAACCTGCTTTGCTTCATATGTTGTTTCAGGCAACGTGTTCTCTTCAGGAAGCATGGCCTTCAATACTCTCAAAAGTTCTGTAAAACTTTTGTCTGTCCATCCACTATTTGCCTTCAGCTTCATTAGGTCCAAGGTAGCTGATAATTTGGTGTGCTTTGCCTTGCATCCGGCGTATAGAGGTGTCTCGAAGTCACTGACCACATGGCTGAAATTCATTGAATCTCTCTCGTTGTGACCGTGCTCCTCAACATCACGTAACATCTCTTGCAGCATATCAGGATCCACATCAACCATTTCACCGCCCAATGGAGATGGAATAAACATGTCACGCTCATCTTCATCTTCATGATTGTCGGCACCGATGCTGTATGCAGCTGCACCATTATCCGATTCTGTCTCTCCATGCTTCACCCAGCATGTGTAGTCCTTCATGAATCCCCGTTGTATCAAGTGAGAGTGTACCTCCTCTCTGCTAAACAAAATCTCATTCTTGCAATCTCTACATGGACAACACATGTATTTGCTATTTCTTCTTCTCCTATCCTCCTCCGCAACGTTCATAAAACTTAAAACGCCATCTCTATACTCCTTGCAATGACGCTTTAAAGTTGTCGCATTCATCCAACTTCGATCCATCGCTACAAAATTTAACAAAACATTAGTTATCATACTACTAAATTGTAAAAAAAGTCGACCTTTATACTTACTTCTAATATATTCCTGTTTTTTAAAATAACAAAAATTCGCCCCCTTCAACCTCCCACCAAAAAAGTGAACAGTGGGATGAATTCAGACAGTGGTTGCTGATGCATTAATAGTGTGTCCGAACTATATCTCAATCGGGCCAGTTAAACGATATCTGTAACGGGGCATAGACATCTCTAATGGGCTTAAATGAAAGCCCGACACTGATATGAGTCATCGGTGACGGGCTATAAAGTCATCTCAATCGGGCCTTATTTTTGAGCCCGTCATCGATGGCCCTCATTTCTGACGGGCTTGGTATTATGGCCTGATTGAGATATCCTAGGTTATCTCAATCGGGCTTACATTTGAGCCCGTCACAGATGAGTTTCATCGCTGACGGGCTAATTGCAATTGGGGCTGTACGAGTACATCTACAACGGTGCAAATGACGGCCCGATTGAGATGACTTCGTTCTGACGGCCCAAGTGCTCCAGGCATATTTGGGCCCGTTACAGATAGAAGGTTCTGTACTAGTGATGTGGATCTTGACCCAATACGTAACCTAGAGGGAAGGTATAAAATACGTAATGGGAGTCTTATGTTAAATTGTTTAACAATAGACATAGCATAAACTTTGTGCTAAACTTTGCTTTTTCTGTTGTAGAATAAATGGCAGCTAATACTACACCCAGTACCTTTAATTTGCGATCTATTCTCGAAAAGAAAAAATTGAATGGAACAAACTTTATGGATTGGTATCGCAACTTGAGAATTGTTCTCAAGCAAGAGCGTAAGGAGTACGTTCTTGAAGTACCTTATCCTGATGATTTGCCTAGTATGCTACTGCTACTGCACGGAGGGCTTATGAGAAGAACAATAATGATGCCCTAGATATAAGTTGTCTCATGCTTGCTACAATGTCCTCTCGAGCTTCGAAGCAATATGAGAGCAGCGATGCTCATACTATTATTTAGGGACTGCGTGGCATGTTTGGAACCAAGCTAGGGTTGAGAGGTTTAACACCTCAAAGTCCCCGAGCGTGCAGCTTGTCGAGGGAGTCCCGTCATCCGCATGTGATAAAAATGATTGGCTACATTGAGAGTCCGGAAAAACTAGGTTTTCCCCTTAGCCAAGAGTTGGCTACCGATGTGATTCTCCAGTCGCTCCCTCCGAGCTTCGAGCCATTCATATTGAATTATCACATGAACAGTATGGATAAGACCTTGCTGAATTGCATGGGATGTTAAAGATGGCTGAGGAGAGTATCTAGAAAAACGGTCATCATGTGATGATGATGCGAAAGTCTAAGCACAAACCACACTCCAAGAAACTTTGCACCAAGAGGAAGTTAACTCCCGATGAGATCGCGAGTGCCTCCAATGCAAAGAAGGGCAAGAAGGGGTCGGCGGCATTAGATGCCGTTTGCTTCTACTGCAAGGAGACAGGCCACTGGAAAAGGAACTGCAAGAAGTACATGGAGGATCTCAAAAAGAAGCAAAGTACGACTTCTGCTTCAGGTATTAATGTTATAGACATTAATCTTGCTACTTCACCTACTGACTCTTGGGTATTTGATACCGGATCAGTAGCTCATATTTGCAAATCGTTGCAGGGAATGAGAAGAAGTAGAGGATTGAGAAGGGGCGAGGTGAACCTGCGCGTCGGCAATGGAGCAAGCGTTGCTACAGTTGCTGTCGGCACTGTTCCACTTCATCTACCTTCAGGATTAGTTTTGGAATTAAATAATTGTTATTGTGTTCCAACACTATGTCAAAACGTTATTTCCGCTTCATGTTTGCAAGCGGAAGGATATGATTTTAGATCAATGGACAATGGTTGTTCAATATATCTCAGAGATATGTTCTATTTTCATGCTCCATTGGTGAATGGATTATACGTTTTGAATCTTGAAGCGTCTCCCATCTATAACATTAATACGAGAGGCAACTCCCTAATGATGCAAACCCCACGTTTATCCGGCATTGTCGCTTAGGCCATATAAATCGAAACGCATGGAGAAGCTCCATAAGGATGGATTGCTTCACTCTTTTGATTTTGAATCATTTGAGACATGTGAGTCTTGTTTACTTGGTAAGATGACAAAGGCACCTTTCACGGGACACAGTGAGAGAGCAAGTGACTTGTTGGCACTCGTACATACTGATGTATGTGGACCAATGAGCTCAACGGCCAGAGGTGGTTATCAGTACTTCATTACCTTCACCGATGACTTTAGTAGATATGGTTATATCTACTTAATGAGGCATAAGTCCGAATCCTTTGAAAAGTTCAAAGAATTCCAGAATGAAGTACAAAATCATTTAGGAAAAACAATCAAGTTTCTACGATCGATCGTGGAGGGAATACTTGAGCCAAGAGTTTGGTAATCATCGAAAGATTATGGAATTGTTCCACGCTTGACTCGCCAGAACTCCACAATGGAATGGGGTGTCCGAACGGAGAAATCGCACCTTGTTGGACATGGTGCGGTCCATGATGAGCCAAAGTGATCTTCCGTTATCCTTCTGGGGATATGCTCTTGAAATAGCTGCGTTCACACTAAATAGAGTTCCATCTAAGTCAGTTGAAAAGACACCATATGAGATATGGACAGGGCAACCCCCTAGTTTGTCTTTTCTCAAAATTTGGGGATGTGAGGCTTATGTAAAACGTTTACAGTCTGACAAGCTCACACCCAAATCTGACAAGTGCTTCTTTGTGGGATATCCTAAGGAAACTAAGGAATATTACTTTTATAATCGGAAAGAAGGCAAAGTGTTTGTCGCCCGACACGGTGTCTTCTTGTAAAAAGAGTTTCTTTCAAGAAGGGTTAGTGGGAGCAGGGTGCATCTTGAAGAAGTTCAAGAAACACCGAAAATGTTTCGCACCACGAACCACAACAGGAGGAACAAGATGTTGTGCCATCTGTTGTAGATACACCACCCACACGTAGTCTAAAAGATCATGTCGTGCGCTTGACAGGTACACAGGTGCGGAACAACGTGATATATTATTGTTAGACAACGATGAGCCTAAGACCTATGAGAAAGCGATCGTGGGACCCGATTCCAACAAGTGGCTTGGAGCCATGAAATCCGAAATAGAATCCATGTACGATAATCAAGTTTGGAACTTGGTTGATCCACCCGATGGTGTCAAAACCATTGAGTGCAAATGGGGTTTTAAGAAAAGGCCGACATGGATGGAAATGTTCACATCTATAAGGCACGATTGGTGGCGAAATGTTTTAAACAGATTCAAGGTGTTGATTATGATGAAACCTTCTGCCTGTCGCAATGCTTAAGTCTATTCGATTATTCTAGTGATTGCTGCATATTTCGATTATGAGATATGGCGGATGGATGTCAAAACGGCTTTCCTAAAGGAAACCTAAGCGAGGATGTATACATGATACAGCCTAAGGGTTTTGTCGATCCACAATCGCTGAAAGATATGCAAGCTACGTAAATCCATTTATGGATTGAAGCAAGCATCGCGGAGTTGGAATATTCGTTTTGATGAAGTAATCAAAGGGTTTGGTTTCATCAAAAATGAAGAGGAGGCCTGTGTTACAAAAGGTCGTGGGAGCAAAATTGTATTTCTAATCTTATATGTGGATGACATATTACCGATTGAAAATGATATCCCTATGCTAGAATCCGTCAAGTCTTCATTGAAAAATAGTTTTTCCATGAAAGACTTAGGGAGGCAAGCATACATATTAGCATTCGGATCTATAGAGATAGATCCAAGTGGCTAATTGGATTAAGCCAAAGTATATATATTGACAAGGTGTTGAAAAGGTTCAACATGCACGATTCCAAGAAAGGTTTCTTGCCCATGTCACATGGCATTAATCTTAGCAAGAATCAGTGTCCTCAGACACATGATGAGCGGAATAAGATGGGTATGGTTCCATATGCTTCGGCAATTGGATCCATCATGTATGCCATGCTTTGTACACGTCCAGATGTCTCGTACGCTTTGCGTGCTACGAGCGAGATACCGTCAGATCCAGTGAAGGTCACTGGACTGCCGTAAAGAATATCCTTAAGTACTTGAAAGAACTAAGGATATGTTCCTAGTCTATGGAGGTGAAGAAGAGCTCGTTGTAAGTGGTTACACCGATGCTAGCTTCCAAACGGACAAGGATGATTATAGATCGCAATCTGGGTTCGTGTTCTGCCTGAACAGAGGCGCAGTCAACTGGAAGAGTTCCAAGCAGGATACTGTTGCTGATTCTACAACGGAGGCCGAGTACATCGCTGCTTCAGAAGATGCAAAGGAGGTTGTTTGGATCAAGAAATTTGTTTCTAAGCTGAGTGTGATGACCAGTGCAACTAGTCGAATGCCTCTCTATTGTGATAATAGTGGAGCCATTACGCAAGCCAAGGAGCCAAGGTCACATCGAAGTCCAAACACATACTTCGACGATATCATCTCATTCGCGAGATAGTGGACGAGGTGATGTCAAGATATGCAAAGTGCACACAGATCTCAACATAGCCGACCCGTTGACAAAACCTCTCCCTCAGTCGAAACATGAGGCGCACACAAGAGCAATGGGTATTAGATACTTACATGATTGACTCTAGTGCAAGTGGGAGACTGTTAGTGATATGCCTAGAGGCAACATGGAGATGTTGGATATCATGGTCAATGTTTACGTATAAATGAATAAAGTGTTATTCGGTTCCATGAAATAGACATCTTGTGTTGATCAATAAGTATGTGACTTATTTATGAGACTCTATATGTATGAATCTATTTTCTAAATGATCCTCGATCATATATCATATTATTGGAACTAATATGATTCTAAGATCGGCATGTTTATTGATTGATGATCATGTCTCATAGATCATGGTATGGACATACCAAATCAATATACGTGGACATGTGTTAGAGAACACATTGTTGGATAGACCCACCATGAGACACTACAGGAATTAATGGCCATTAGTGGGTCTCGGGTTGTGTTGGTACAAAGTCCTTAGATCGAGATCATCATGGATTCCAACATGTGTAGTAGCCTACTTTGGGCTATCAAACGCTATTCTCATGAATCGGGTAGTTATAAAAGTAGTCTTCGGGTTTGCTATGAAACATGTAGTGGGATGTGAATGATCAAGATGGAATTTGCCCCTCCTTTGGAGAGATATCTCTGGGCCCTCGAGGTAATGGATTATGGAAGTGCATGGCCATGCCAAGTTGATTGAGGAGTCAATCAACGGACGGATAATCCAATACGGTTCGAGTGAATGGTTAAGCTATTGAAGGGATGGCACACACATCTTGCCTATAGCTTAATTTGTATCGTGAGGAAAAGGGATTTTTGTACATATTACAGGTTCAGAGCCGATATTATATTCTTGTATACTATGGTGTCAATATGTGTTGCTAGGCGCTGCTATTGACGGTTGGCTGAGTTGGACTCGAGCCGATGGTCGACTGAGTTGGACTCGAGCCGACGGTCAGCTGCGTTGGACTATAGCCGAAACTCGAGTATACCTGAACCTACAGGGTCGCATGCTTAAGGGGATAAGAACAGGCATTCGAGTTGGACTCGAATATGGCTTGATCAGATAGGGATCCGATCGGATAGAGTCTTATGGGCTTACGAAGTCTGGCCGGCCAACTCTATGAGATTCGGATAGGATCCGATTCAAAATAGAATCCCGATGGGCCTCTAGGCCCAATCGGCAGCTCTATATAAAGGGGTGAGGGGTGGAGAGTTGCGGCATTGCATTAAATCGAATCAGTCATATTTTGGCGCATCAGAAGTCGGCGAGATCAATCTCCATGGTAACCCTCTCCGCTTCCGAGCCAAACCCTAGCCTTGCATCTTGTGCTAGCACATGGGTGTTTCGCGTTCTGTCCCCGGACGTGTGGATATCGGTAGAGGCGCTGCTACGTTGCGGTGCTGTCTGTCGGCTACAAATCGGCTGTGGTGGAATCGGCTGCGGTCGGGCGCATCAGAGCGAGGCGCACAAGCGTGGTCGGACGACTCGGCGAATCGGCTAACTCGGTGAATCGGCTGATTGGTGAATCGGCTGTTCCCAGGAATCGGCTGTCGGCTTCCGGGAATCGGCTGTCGGCAAATCGGCTGTCATCGGCTAGCATTGTTCCGGATCGGATAGCTCCTGATTGGCTATTTCCGCTGCGTACTCCAATCAGTAACGATCTATCGACCCTTACTTGCAAATGTTCCTGGTTTGCACGTTAGAAAAGTTTTGTTTTTAGCTAGCTGTTGGCGAAAAAAATCAACACGCCGGCCTAGGAGATCTGCTTAGCTCCAGTGCAGGTCCTAAAATCGATGAAGCGCGGGCATGCCAGTTAGTTTGATCCTACCACTGACAAGATATGTAAATCAACCGATTATAAAATGTATCAACCGATCGGCTAATATCCAAAACAGCCGATTGGTCTATAGCCGATTGGTCGACACCCGATGCTGATATCTACCAGTGTAGTTAAGAATCTTGATCCATCGGCTATGCACTTAACAGACATCTATATAAGAGTGATCGGCTGACAATAATATGATCATATATAACATTGCACGAACCAATCACATGATAAAGTAGATACTGATTTAAAGATTAAAGCACACATCGGCTAGAAGTCCGATGTCATAAAATCTAAATGATCAAATATTCAATGAAGCCTCTGCTGCAATCGGCTAGATCTAACTTGTGTACAATCCTTGCAGGCCGACGCAATATCCAGATAACTCACCGCCTGAAACCCCGATGAAACCCTTAGCGGCAGTCAACAGGCAAGCTAGATATTACGGTTCTAATCACGACTTGGTAGATCAAACTGATGCAGCACTAAATATGAAAAGAAAAGTAATATCTAGACAATCAAGCCCCTGGCTGATTTTCAGGGTGGTAGATGCCTAAGCTAATCTAATCTAATATAACGATTTAGCTGGTATCGGCAGAAACCCTAAAACAAGAGATAGCTGACAGAGCCAAATCAAGATACTAAAATTAGATTCAACAGAGACATATGATAAATAATCAGACAAAGATATCAAACGAATCGAAGCAATGCAAGAGGTCGAATGTACTGATGCAGCCTTGGATGACACCAACATAGCCAATACAATTACCTGAGCCGACAGGACCTTGGACTTACCCCTTCGCCGGAGATCGAAGCCGATGCAGCCCCGCGTCAGGTGCCAAGTTTCGCTGGATGAAAAAGTAGAACAGATACAAGAAAGGTGGCGATGCACCGAGTTATATTGATCGAGAGATATGTTACATGAACCGTGGGCTTACATATTTATCAAAGATCCTAACAGATTACAATCCAAACCTTCCTAAAGATAAAATAGGAAACTAACAATCTCTTCCTAATTAATAGATACAAGCCATATCCTCCCTGGACTTGGTTTCTTCTGGATAATATCTTCTCAAACCGAATCTAACAAGAATGCGACTGCTGGAGATATGGATAACAGAAAACCCCCATCGGCTGATGCAGAACTCCAAGCCGATACTGACTCTGAGCCGATCCTAACCCTTAGCCGATAAGGACTTCGGGGTTACCAAATTTTGGCGTTAACACATGCCCCCCAGTTTTGGAGTATGAGAAGTCATTCTTCAAAATTGTCCTTGTCTTGATCGCCCCAAAACTTATTCTTTTCTTCTTCTTGACACCGGCTCTCATAAGCCGATACCTTCTGTAATAGCTGAGCCAGGCTGTCGAACTCATGGATGAAAAACCTGCCTCGGTTAGCTGCTGAAAACCCTTGGAATGCAAGATCGCTATCTGCTCATCACTTAGGCCGAGACTATAACATCGGCTATGGATATTATGAAACCTTTGAATGTATTCCTTAGCCGATTCTCCTTCTTGCTGTTTAACTGATATCAAATCTGCAAGCCTCAACTCGCTAACCCCAGCAAAGAATTACATGTGAAACTGCTTTTCAAGATCGGCCCAACTTCTGATGGAATTTGGTGGCAATGATAAAAACCATGTAAAAGCCGATCCAGTCAAAGACAATGGAAAAAGTCTAACTTTCAGAGCTTCTTCAGCCGATGCTTCCCCACATTGAACTAAGAATTGGCTGATATGCTCCATTGTGGATATACCATCTTGCCCTTAAAACATGAAGAAATCTAGAACCTTGTATCGGCTTGGAAGTGGAACCTTATCAAACCACTCACGATATGGCAGCCGATACACAGAAATTTGATCTTTGCGTTTAATTCCAAACTGCTCCTCCATCACTCTTGCAATCATATCGGCCCAATACTCTCCAAACTGACATCTTTGAATCTCTTCTGGCCGATATTGCTGATGTGGCTCTTCATACTGATATTGATCAACTTGCCCTCGAGCCAATTTTGTTGTTGCCGATAGTGTTGACATTGCTCACCAATTTGCCCCCCATGCTGACTTCTTAAGGCAATTGCCCTGGGAACTGCTTCCTTGATCAAACCATACAATGCACTCATCAAAACTCCAGATTGATCGAACATAGCACGATTAATGACGTTATTAACCATCTCTTGAAGTGTCTCGTCATCCATCGGCTCAGTAGACTGTTCCCTATCTTCATTTGTCAGCTTGAGAGATTGTTCTTCCTCGGCCTTGACTTCTTCATCAGACATTGTGGCAATTATGAGTCCGCCGAGCCGTGTAAAAAGATGTGTTATCCAAAACACCGTCCCACCTGTCGTGCAAAAATGTGTTGACGAGAAAAATCAACACGCCGGCTCGGGAGATCCGCTTAGCTCCAGTGCATGTCCTAAAATCGATGAAGCGCGGGCGAGCCAGTCAGTTTGATCCTGCCACTGACAAGATATGTAAATCAACCGATTATAAAATGTATCAACCGATCGGCTAATATCCAGAACAGTCGATTGGTCGACAGCCGATGCTGATATCTACCAGTGTAGTTAAGAATCTTGATCCATCGGCTGTGCACTTAACAGACATCTATATAAAAGTGATCGGCTGACAATAATATGATGATATATAACATTGCATGAACCAATCACATGATAAAGTAGATACTGATTTAAAGATTAAAGCACACATCGGCTGGAAGTCCGATGTCATAAAATCTAAATGATCAAATATTCAATGAAGCCTCTACTGCAATCGGCTAGATTCAACTTGTGTACAATCCTTGCAGGCCGATGCAATATCCAAATAACTCACCGGCTGAAACCCCGATGAAACCCTTAGCGGCAGTCAACAGGCAGGCTAGATATTACGGTTCTAATCACGACTTGGTAGATCAAACTGATGAAGCACTAAGTATGAAAAGAAAAGCAATATCTAGACAGTCAAGCCCTTGGCTGATTTTCAGGGTGGTAGATGCCTAAGCTAATCTAATCTAATATAACGATTTAGCTGGTATCGGCAGAAACCTTAGAGCCAAATCGAGATACTCAAATTAGATTCAACAGAGACATATGATAAATAATTAGACAAAGATATCAACCGAATCGAAGCAATCCAAGAGGTCGAATGTACAGATGCGGCCTTGGACGACACCAACATAGCCAATACAATTGCCTGAGCCGGCGGGACCTTGAACTTACCCCTTCGATGGAGATCGAAGTCGATGCAGCCCCGCATCAGGTGCCAAGTTCTGCTGGATGACAAAGTAGAAAAGATAAAAGAAAGGTGGCGATGCGCCGAGTTGTATTGATCGAGAGATATGTTACATGAACCGTGGGCTTACATATTTATACCCGTAGGGTGACAAAGATCCTAACAGATTACAATCCAAACCTTCCTAAAGATAAAATAGGAAACTAACAATCTCTTCCTAATTAATAGATACAAGCTGTATCTTCTTTGGACTCGGTTTCTTCTGGATAAGATCTTCTCAAACCGAATCTAACAAGAATCCGACTGCTTTAGATATGGATAACAGAAAACCCCCATCGGCTGATGGAGAACTCCAAGCCGATAGTGACTCTGAGCCGATCCTAACCCTTAGCTGATAAGGACTTCGAGGCTTACCAAATTTTGGCGTTAACACTAGCGTAGCCTCCACATAACCCTTCATCTTCTTGCACCTTTGTAAGACATTATCTAAATTCTTGAGACAATGATCAAAATTCCATAGATGGAGAAATCTGTCGGACGCACTCCGTACCCCTTATTATATTTGAAGGATAAATAGAATATCTCAATTCTTCCATCAAACATAATAAGACATTCGACGCTCCGAGAGAAAGATAAATGAGACCTTGTTGGGCCTTTCGCCTGCCAGTCAACTTCAGCTTGAGATGTGCCTGTCAAACCACTCGATGCCGGCGACCAAATGTGTTATACATTTTAGGAGACTTGACACAAAATGGCTAAAGATCTACATTGTCTCAATTATCTTTAACTCATACTCTTGTTTAATATGTTCCTAGCAACAGGAACACACTAAACACTTTCATCTAAGCACATGATATCTCTAATATCAGAAATTATAGATTCTAAGTCTTAATTAGACTCACACAACATAGTGCTCGGATACATCTGGCCGACCGGCCAAATAATTAGGTTCGCGGAAGCATCTTCTACCGGAAAGAACTTTCATGCAACCGACTAGGGTAGACCCTAGTAAGAACCATCCTGGAAGAACGAAGCATCCCCTGCGAAATCATCCTCCTCAGGAGTAATCTCACCTGCACCCAAGTCTAAACATACAACAACACAATATATATACGAAGCAAGTGTCAGTACAATAGATTGTACTAACAAGCACCAGACAAGCCTAATACTCTACAGGCATGGCATATTCAAGGTAAAGCTCTCATTGGGTACTTTTAGCATAAAGCAAGTTTTGTTTTGCAAACTCCATTTTCAAATTCAGTTTTTTCTTCAATTAAATTTCAGAAAGCTTACACTTAGCAAATGGGCATCGAAAAGGATGATAATCACATATAATTTAGCACCTTATTGCCTTCCATGGCAGCAAGGATATAATCCACAAATATCATCACGTTTTGAAGTTTAATTCTAGCTTTTGGAAGGATAAAATGCAAGTCTATACTCATGACTTATTCACACGCCGCTCATAACTGTGAGCACGGCTAATCGATTAGTTTTAACTCTACACAGTACGTACACTTTGCCCACATGATACGATATAATAAACATGCAAAGCATGGCACGCGATACATGAGTATCCGATTTATTACTCACAACAAAGCCCTTCCAAGATTCATGATTTAGCCTTACACCAGCACGATACATGGTCCTCCATCCTCGTCATACTGGAAATATGAAGTGGAACTTAATGACCTCGTTAAGTGGCAGGACCACGCCTTAAACTTAACGCCATGGTGGCAGACACGACAAGAACCCACCACGTGGCACAATACTTTGTATTGGACAGACTTAATCACCTAAACTACCATGTCGGGGTAAATAGGAAGTTCCTCTGAGTTATCCGAACTCATACCCATTGGCCTACCAAAATGTAAGACTAAACCATAAATAATTTATTAAGCTTGGGCTATCCTATACTAGTACGTGTGGTTGTACTGTATTTGACTTGAACTGACATTGAGTGAAGTCCTTAGGTCAGTCTGGGCACTCTCTCCCCCTATCGGCACACAACTAATCATCATATGTGTACCACATGAGGCCCAAACCTAAAATCCACATTTTTCCAACATTTTATTTGACAAATATTACATTTCTATATTTTCAGTTCAGATCATAAATCAAATCATTTTATTTAAGTATATATATAATTGAGCCCAAATGGTAAGTAAACATAGCACTAAGCATGGCTAAGCATTCTCATATACTTGTGACCTCAAGCACCATACTTAATGTGGAAAATTAAATTGTTTCCAAGGATAGGAATGATGGCTAAGGTCTTTTATGGGGTTTAGGTGATAATGCAAGTCGAGGAGTTGATCTAATAAATTTTACAAAGTTTTAGTGTATTAGTGTACAATCAACATGTATATTTTGCAATTTTTTTCAAATAACCTCCAAAACATAGGTTCAATGTTATCAAAGAGGGGAGGTGAAAAACTTGTCTTGCTCTTCTTCTCCTTATTCAGATATATAGTAGACCTCCTCGTGATTCGACTGCGAATCGTCTAAACATACATACGCAACAATTTAAATTACAAACATACATAAATATCCATTGTCGACGGATGGGTCGGCAGTCCTCCAAGGGGGATCCCCAAGGAGGTAGAAGAGAGAGTGTGGTGGAGAAGCTATCCTTCGACGGATCTGATGGTCGACTCGAATCTAACGATGAGCCAAGAAACAAGACAGAGAGTTATACTGGTTCAGCCCTCCCGAAGGATAATAGGCCTATGTCCAGTGTGCGGTGTTCTTCCATGGGACGGATGATGTACAAGAGTTACAAAGGAGTGTGCTAGAGTTCTCCTCCTGGGATCAAATCTGTTGGCCTCGGATCCCTTGGCCTCGTCGCCCTGCCCTCCCTTTTATAGTTCAAGGGGGGCATGAACAGATGAGCTTGGGGGCCAAGAAAGCTAAGATTAAGAGAGACAAAAAGTGGGGTACAAAGAATATCTGATAAAGTACATGTTGGTATGCTAGGTCCTGTACACCGTAGGCATCTTGTACTCCTGTCAGCCCTGGGACCCTGCTTCTATGCCGCCAGGTGGTGTCAGATGTTGTCGGGCTACCTCCTCCCTCTTCCTCCGTGCCTGCCATGTTTCTTCCCGAGGATGCTCGAGGTTGGGTGACAAGTCAGGGTCGAGAGAAGGGACCGAGGTCAGACTCGGGGGAAGGCCGAAATGCTCGACTCCCAGGGGGTCGGGCTCTTGGTCACATCCCGAGGACACTCGGTTTGACTTCTGTTGGGGTTCAATCCGTGTTTTTGAGGCACCCTGGGGTGACACCTCCCACAGTAGCCCCCGAGCCTAAGGAGGGATGAAGCATCCATCCTTAGGGTCAGAGTTATTTCGGAGTGTTGTCTTCAATGGATCCTCAGAGCTTTGAGCCAAGGTTTTGCCAGGTGCACCGCCTAGGTGCACCTGCCAGGTGTAGCCCCCGAGCCTAAGGGCGAATGGAACATTCGGCCTTAGAGTCAAGCTTTCTTCCAAGGCGTCGATCCCTAGTAGTTTTTGTGAATCGAGATTTTGCAGGTGCAACGCCTAGGTGCACCTGACAGGTGTGGCCCCTTGAGCCTAGGGTCGGATGGCACATCCAAGCCTAGGGACAAATCACCAAGAGCGCTTAGCCAATCTCCTGATGATCCGAGCGATGCTTGAGGTCCACCAAAAGGGGTTAGCCGAGACGAACAAGTCTACCGCCCAGAGGCTTTTGGCAGTCCCTGCTTCGACCGAGGGGTAGGCAATTTGGCCTTCAGCCCCCGATGATTTAGTACTCTCTACATTACTCAAGATTGAAAATTAACATTCTCTATATCTATTGAAATTCTAATATTAATAATATGCCTAAATTAAGATTCAAAATATTGTTCTAATTCAACAAAAGAAATTGCAAAAATGACTTACAAAAATTAGTGCACTACCATCTACGTTATAGATCTCTTGATGTTGTTGAGAAATCACACATATACCATCTACATAGAGAATCACACATATGAAGAAAGATTACATAGAGAATCAAGGTAAACTAACCTTTAAGCATGCAAACACTTAGATCTCTTGATGTTTTTGAAGTTTTTTGGCAAAACCTCCCCCCATCCCCGTTGGATGAGCAAGAAGAAGGCCTCCCAATCGTGAGCTACTGTGGTGGGAAGAGTATCTATAGACTGGGAATATAGGTGCTGGTTCTTGTTATGAATCGACACCTATATCCCTTTCCGACCGATGTCAGCAAACACTACAACACATGTGGCCTTCTATGATGATTTTAGAATGATATTGTACATATTCATCACTAAATTGCTTCGTTTCTGATGTTTTGTGTGAGGCAAGGTCACTTAGTGATAAAAAAATTAGCGTCACAAATCCAACTAGAAAACATCACGCTTTGTTGCCCCCAACCTATTAGTGACGAATTTCTATGACGTTTGCTTTGTCATTAGACTTTTTAGATTTTTAAAAAATAGAAGTCCAATGTCCTACATGACAACTGTCCTACATGGCAACTAGTGCCACATATGCGTCCTACTCAGCAGGGGCTCCCACATGTCATTGGGGCTTAATTCACCAAAAATGGGAAAAAAATCGCGCAACCGGGTCCCATCTATAAACAATCTATGAAAATTATTTAATAATTAAATAAAAATCTATAAAAATCTAGAAATTATTTAATAATTAAAGAAAGTGTTAGAAAAATCTATTAAAATTTGAACATCAAATTGAGCATCAAAAGTATCTATAATAAATTTCATTAATTTGCACGTGAAGTGAATGTGAGAAATATAATTTCTTAATTGGAACATGGGCAGATTTGATTTCTATTAAATTCTCTATGATTAAATGTACACGTCAAAATTTTCTCGGATTTCTCGAGCTCAAATATTAATTTTAATGTACAAAGAGCATTTCAGTAATTATTTAATAAATAAATTAATCATTAAATGATCTAGTTAAATTATTATTATATACTTAGATTGTCCATCTATTTTTGAGATTTTTCTTGCAATTATTTGAGCATTGAAGGTATTTATGAGAATTCAAATATTATTCAAACGATTAATTTAAATGGAAAAGTAATTGAAAATCATCTTTCCAGATTTGGGCCAAATTCTGGAAGTCTATTTCCTCTCCCTCTATTCAGTCCGGACTGGTCTGCCTCTATCCGAAGTCTGTTTTTCTTCCCTGTTTCTTTTTAGCCCAGAAGTGTTTATGAAGAAAAAGTTTGTTTGTCCTTCGTGTCGCAGCACGCAAAAAATCATTTAATTGTGAAAAAATAGTATATTTCTTATAAAACTTTGAAATTCCTCTGGAACAACATATACGCATTCTAATCCATGTAAAAATTTATAGGAGTATGTAATAAAATATTTCTATAGGTTTATTCATAAGGTCCATTATGCAATTACTTAGAAAATAAAAAACATTTTTTTCACAAAACAAGTGGCAATATAACTTACATATGTCGTAACATTGAGGTAATGTTAAGGTTATGTCCAAATTTGAGGTGCATACGAGTTCAAAAATAGTATATGTTATGCAAACTTCGCTTTTTTAGTAAGTTATATGAGATTGTGTGAGAAGTGTAACCATCTATGAACTATATATATTCTGACTTGACCGAAATCGATTGAAATTTTTATGGCAATGTTACAGACCAAAATTAAGCTGCCATGTCAATTTATAGAATTTTCTAACCAAATTTAGATATTATTACAATTTGTATAAACCAATCTATAGATGTAATGTTTCAACTATCCATAGCAACCATTTGAAATCTCCATAAAATTCTTGTATACGGGATAGAATGAAATATGGGAGCACATATATATTTTTTTGTTTTTTGAAAACCTTATTTGGGTTACATGTAGTTCAATTCAGAATTAATTTTGAAAAGCACACAAAAATTTATTTAAGTGTTAGAAAATAGTATATGACTTTAAAAATTTTTGCAACTTTTCTGAAACAACATATACGTAGTCTAATCCATGTTAAAAATTTATGGAGGTACGTAACGAAACATTTCTATAGGTTCCTTCACACGGGTCTATTATGTAATTACTTAGAAAATAGAAGACATATGTTTTCCGCAAAACAAGTGGCAATATAACTTCATATGTTGTAATATTAAGGTAATGGTAAGGTTATGTCCAAATTTGAGGTGCATACGAGTTCGAAAATGTTATATGTCATACAAATTTCAAAGTTTGAGTTGAGTTAGATGAGACTATAAGAGAGGTGGAACCATTTATAAACCACATATAGTCTCACTTTATCAAAACCGATCAAAATTTTTATGGCAATGTTACATGACAAAATTAATTTGTCATGTCAATGTTGATGATAAATTTCTCTCACGCGTTGGCCTGGGAGATCTGCTTAACTCCAGTGCAGGTCCTTCTTGGCTATCTGTGAAATACAACGTGCCAGTTGGTTTGATCTGTTAACCAACAAGAAAAAACAAAGATGTATGTGTTAAGGGTTATGTTAGGTCCTACTGGATCGGCTGAGGGAATCAACTAACATATATATATATATATGCTATCATAAAGGACATTTAAACTAAGTGATTAGGATAGATCGGCTGTGTCGAGACAGTATTAACCACTTGATCTAAATATGCAAAAGGATAATAAATATATACTTTAATAACCTAGCCGATACTGTAAGACTAACTGTGAATCGGCTAGTACTCCGATATATCTTATGAAAAGATATTGATCTAAACTAAATGCACTAAGCCTAGATCAATCGGCTGTGGCTGACAGGCTGATTCTGGCTTGGGGCATTTAACCAGAGCAAGATCTTAATATAAGAGGCGACTTTAATAAATCTAATAGTAAACAAACTAAAAGAATATTAAAACAGATAAGGCCGGCTGAAACCCCGGCACTGTCTTTAAACATATACATCAAGCCAAACTGGTCATAAGAGCTCTAAGAACGACTTAATAGGTCAAATTGATGCAGCATTAAGTATAAAAAGAACAATCAGATCTGTTATAGCTGATGTAAACCCCTCGAGACGGTGGATATCACATATAACCTTTGCCAACCCCTAGATCTAGCCCTATCGGCTGCTCGCTCTTGACAGAAACAGGCTGATGTCAAGATAGATCTAAACATTGTCCTAAATTATATGCGATATATGATAACTAGCGTAGCATAAATCAGTGAATCTAGAGAATCATAGGATGGAAGCACTAGATTCGACGACATACACCACTAATGACAAACATTTACCTTAATTGGGGATTGAAACCATGTAGCCCGAAGCCGGATCAAGTGTTCATCTGAAGAAAATAGGAGGCGATGCACCGAAAGTTGATTGATTGTGTATTGATTATTATTTTTACAGGGGTCTCGGGCCCTATTTATACCCAAGAACAACACAGTCCATGCCGAACATGGTTGCTAACTAATCTACTGTACATGGTATAGCAATATCCTGGGACGTGGTCCCATGCCGCATTACAATAGGAGATCTAAACAAATTCCTAGCTTACATATATACTTGCCGTTATAGGACTCTATCCATAGATGGCGATATCTTTAACGCGCAATTTGGGAACCGAATCTTATATTTATCTTTAAGCACTTTTACCACAAACGGTTCCATCTCCTTCTCTGACTCGAAATCGGCTATCGGCTATCCTTGTCCGACTCAACCTCAGCCGACTGGCCTCATAGCCAATCGCATCGCAGTCGACTCGACCTTTGTTTCTCCGCCAATCTTTCGACCCGATTTTGCTTCAATCTCGGCTGGGACTTAGGGATTTGGTTACCAAACTTACCGTTAACACATGCCCCCCAAGTTCGTGATAACATAATATCGTAAAATCTCTGCTTTCTCAAATTCCCGCTCTTTTCGACCTAAACCGTTTTGGCTGCCAAAAAACATTCTTTAAATACCCCTCGTCCAGCACCAAAACAAGCCACGTTGTCACTTTCGCGCACTCAACCCCAGCAACAAACCCTTTCTTCTCTTCCGACGACCTCCCCGGTGACCTCGACGACCCAAAGCCTGCATCCTTTCCAGCGAGCTCCAAGAGGCAACGATCTCCAGCAATGGCTTCCTCAAGCAATCCTGCCGACGTGTCGCAGCAGCCATCATACCCCGAGGTAAGTTCATCGGCTTGATTCCCTTTTCCTTTCCGCTATTTAGTTTCTGCCTCTTCATGATTCCTTGTTTCTTTCCTCATTCTGTAGCACTTAGCCCACCAAAATCGCAATCCCCAACTTAGCCCATTAGAACTAATATTTCCTAGGGCCGATCGGCAATTTGGACCCAAGTGAAATGATAAACGCAGAAACCGATCGGATCCCCTTTAGGTTTTCAACCCCTAATCTGTCATACTGGACTGGCGCCTTCAAGTCGTGGTCGTCAACTGACAAATCCTGGCCAGCCTGGTATCTAAGGATGTCGGCTAGGAAAAGGACGCACTGGACCGAGCTTGGAATAGATCAATGCTTAGAACTGACGATAGTCGACATGCCCAAGAACGAGTCCCTTCCATCGGCTGCTCACTACTTATGGTCCGATACACTCAACACTTTCCTGTTTAGACAAGGGCCGATGACCCCCACTCTGATGGATGTGGTGATGATGACGGGCCTGGACATCACTTCCATGGTCCGCCCAAGTGATCTTTAGTGCAAGTGCCAACACGTCTTCAAGACCAAAAGCATTGGCGGCTGGAGCGGCTCTATCTCTATGAACATGAGGGATGGGCCAATTTCAGACAGGGAGCACACCGCCTTCCTCCTCATGTGGTTGGAAAAGTTTGTGTTTTGCGAATCTAGCTGCGGTCCAACCAGCAACTGGCAGCACGTACCCGAAGCCCTAGTGGAGAAAAGGAAAATCCCCTTAGGCAAGTACCTATTGGGTTATTTATACCAAGTCCTGGGTTCGGCTTCGGCTCGGCTGGCCTCCAAGCAATCCGTCGGCACTGGAGATCCATGGTGGCTATTGCAGCTCTGGCTTAACCTGTATTTGTACAAGATAGCCGAATAGCCTGCTCCCCTTCAAGCCGAGTTCCCATTGATAGAGCCGAGGATCGTGGATGATGAGGAAAAAACCACTCAGCGACCGATATCGTATGGTGAGGTTGCTTCGACCTATCCGGGCTCAAGACTGACAGCTGAAGATTTCATGGAATGGTTTGATCGGCTGTACAACGGCTTTCCAAATGCCTCCAAGATCTGGTTTGCATACGAAGACTTCATCGAATTTGAGCAACCAGACAGTCTTCGGCTAGATGAGCTCGATTCAGAAGAATACACAGCGCCGAGCGAAATCTTCGTCACCGCCATCACCCCCTGCATCCTCCCCATCGGCATCCATCAAGGCCACAACGTCACCAAAACTTACGAGTTCTATCATCCAATGGTGGCGGCGAGGCAGTTTGGAATGGGCCAACTGCCGATCGGCTTGTGGTTTGCTGATAAGATCCAGCCGATGGGAAGAATCAAAGGCAATACAATGATGCTTCGGCTACTTCAACTCCCAGCTCCTCCTCTCGGCAGCATGGACAGGATCAACTTGGCGATAACCAAATCGCCGATCTTCAACTAGTGGTGGGGCAAGTAGAAACAACACTTGTTTCACCAATCGGCTACAATGTATCTGACCATCGTCGACCCCGACAGAGTTCCGTCGGTAAGCACATCTTCCAGCTCTTGTTTATTCATTGGCTATTACTTTTATCGTCGGCTAAGCATAACTCTTTTCTGTTATAGACGATTGATGATTCCCCTCCTCCAGTGAGCCGAAGCGGAGTGGTGATCAATTACGTGCTCGGAGTCCTGCCGAGCGGGTGCGGGCTGGCGCCATCTCCAATCGGCTTCAACGCGTCGAAGGTGGGCACGCTGCTTCACGATCAAACCCGCGAGCCGCTCCATCGGACGAAGAGGGCCCAGCCATCGGCTGCTGCTACTCCGGCTGCCGAAGCGAGGAAGAGGGCGGCCAAGAAGGCAAAGCGAGCCCCAGCCGACGACGACTTGTCTCCGCTTGACCCGGCCATGGAGGCCCTCTTGACTCAAGAAGTGGAGGACGAAGAGGCTGCAGACGCTGTTGATGAAGCCGTGGCCGATTCCAGCTCGGAGAAATATGTTGCAACTCCATCAGCCGACGAGAGCAGCGTCGAAAAAACCCCAAGTCCTCCAAGGCGCCCTGCTCGGCCGGTAATGGTAAGTGACTTCACACTTCTCCCCTTTTTAAACCACTCATTTGCATTTACTCACGCCTTCACTGTATCTTTGAATCGGCAGAGAACAAAGCGCGTGACCAGGAAGAAATCGGCTCCCCTGCTATCAGTAAGTTCCTATCATCACACTCCTTTTATTGTTTAGCCGATTCTTCAACTAACTCTCTCTGCAGCCATCACGTGCACCGACGCCTGCCCCCCAGGTGTCAACTGAGCGCACCCAATCGGCTGCGAGCAGTGGCCATGTTGACGAGGAAGTCACCTCGGCTGCAGGCGGTGACCAAGCCGACGCGGAACCCACTCCGCCTCCGATGCCCATAGTAAGCCTCATTCATCCTCGTCAATCGGCTTGATAAGTTCATTATTTTTTAATTGTTGCTTTATTTTTATAGAACATAGCTGATATCTTAGGCTTCGACTTGTCGGAGTTTGAAGATCCTGATGAAGGAGGCGGGAGGGCGCTGGTGCTGCTCGATGCAGACCTCAAAGCGGCTCTGGCCAATATCGACAATCGGCTAGAGGGTTCTCTAGACGCACTAGTAGCCGACTGTGGCCCAATCCGCTCTCGGTTCAAGGAAATCCTGAGCTAGCTGCCAGACACCGTGGTCGACGCGATCGTCCCGGCCACGTTCATGGAGGCACACCAAGTAAAGTACAAGCGAGCCCAGCAGCGCCTTGCCGATCGCCGGGAGAACCAGTCGTTGATGGCCGCGATCAAATCAAGCCAAGAAGAGATCAAGGCCAAGAAAGCCAATTTTGACGTCCTGAAGACAGAGCCGGCCACCAAACTTGAGCAGCTTCGCGCACAAAGGGATCAAATAATAGCCGACCTCGTCCAAATCACCGCAGAGATCCAGATGCAAGAAGAATACATGGTCGGCCTGCCTAAAGAGATTGAAGATAAGCGATTAAGCATCAAGGCGGTTGTGTCTTATCTGAAGGATCTGACCAAGACGGTGAGGCCGGTGACTGGGTCCGATGCTGACGACATTAGGGCCATTGAAGAAGTGGATCAAATCAGGCGCAAGGCATTGTCGGTCATAACTGACTTCCTAAAGCAGTGAGCCGATTGTAATAGCTTAGGCCAGACTCAAACTTTTGTCATCGGCTTCGGCTTTTGTAATTAACTATCCTGTAATCGACTTATACTTGCGTTCAATATCATGATTGCCGATTCTGAAAATTTTTTGATGTTGACCTTTCTGTAATCGGCTTAGGTCTTGTGTATGTATATGCCCCACTAATTTTGTTGATGTCTGCAATGTCGACAAAATTATGAACTTAACGCAATCGCGCATCATTGTCGTCACGATCGGCCAACACTAGCCGATTGTAGAAAACGAGGGAAAAACTTTGCATAAAAATGACCTAAAGGCGATGCTCGCTCAATACAAGACATCAGCTGACACGAATCGGCTGAACAAACAGCCGAATCACGAGTTGATCCAAACGCTTGGGTGATATTTTTTTAAAATATTTGCCGTTTAGAGCCCTTCCAAATAACTCTCCGTCCAAACCTTCAACATGTAAGCTCCTTTAGAGACACATTTGTGGATCTTGAAAGGATCTTCCCAATTTGGAGACCACTTGCCAAATTTATTGTCTCTTGTTCCAATTGGCAGTATTAATTTCCAAACGAGTTCGCCCTCCTCAAAAGATTTAGGAACAACTTTCTTGTTATAATGGCGAGCTACTCGTTCCTCTTGTTACTTTTTCCAAGGACCTCATCCGTGATAAAACGAGGTCTTCTGACTCATCCACCATCAGGTGATAGTAATCATCGGCTGTGAGCTGATCTTGTAACTGAATCCGTCTTGAGCCGATGATATTTTCCCATGGCAGTACTGCTTCGTGCCCATAGACCAACTTGTATGGAGGGACTTGGATAGATCCGTGGCATGCCATCCGATATGCCCAAAGTGATTCGGCTAATTGGTCGTGCCATTGCTTTGGGTACTCAGAAATCTTCCTCTTAATCAGCTTGATCAGACTTTTGTTTGAAGCCTCTGCTTGCCCGCTGGGCTGTGCGTAGTACGGTGAAGAATAAGTAATTTGATCCCCATACCGTCGGCAAACTGAACAAACTAATCTGATATGAAGATAGATCTCTGGTCTGTTGTAATTGTTTGTGGGACGCCAAATAGGTAGATGATATGCTCTTTAACGAACTCGATTGCATCCTTGGAGTCGACTTTGTTCAAAGGAATTGCCTCCACCCACTTTGTAAAATAGTCTGTCGCTACCAGAATGAATTTATGCCCTTTGCTTGAGGGTGGATTGATCTGGCCGATCATGTCTATGCCCCATCCTTTGAACGACCAAGGCTTTATGATTGGGTTCATAGCCGATGTTGGTGCTCTTTGTATGGTGTCGAATTTCTGACAGTCTTGGCAACCTTTATAATATTTGAAACAGTCCTCCAGTATTGTCGGCCAGAAATACCCTGCTTCCGAAGTAGCCACCTCATCTTATGAGCTGATTGATGCGTGTCGCAAATCCCTTCATGAACTTCTCCGATGGCCACTTTGGCTTAATTGGCTCCAAGGCACTTGAGCAGCACTCCATCGATCGTCCGATAGAAGAGATCTTCGTCGAGCAAAACATATCTTAACGTGTTGTATCGCAATTTCCTTGAGGCCGATTGAGAAGGATTCTGTAGATAGCTGTAGACTTCAAACCTCCAATCATCGGTTGTGATGGCAACAACTTCCACTTCAACGTCTCTTATCATCGGCCTGTAGCCCGATGCCCCTTGAGCTAAATCATTGGCTTCTGTATTCTGCTCCCTGGGGATATATTTTAGAGTAACTAGCCGAAAACTATCCATCAATTCTCGGCATTGTTGATAGTAGACCATCAGCGCGTTGTTTTTGCATTCATATTCTCCTGACAACTGGCTGATGACCAACAGTGAATCTTCCATTGTTTCGATGGCATCGGCTTCAACTTCTTTGAGCAGATGTAACCCTTTGAGCACGGCCTCGTACTCGGCTTGGTTATTTGTAGCATAGGGGTTGATAGAAAAGGCAAATTCAATGCTTGCCCCCTAGGCGAAATAATGACCAATCCGATACCGCAGCTGTTGGTGCACACCGAGCCATCAAACGTCAATGTCCAAGGCATGATTTCAACTAAGCCGATTGAGTTATCTCTGTGTTCCACGATAAAATCGGCTATAGCTTGTCCTTTAACTGCCCTGGGTGCCTGATACCTCAGATCAAACTCTGTCAAGGCAAAAATCCATTTTCCAATTCGCCCTTTTAACACTGGAGCCGATAGCATGTATTTGACTACATCGGCTTTACATATTATTGTGCACTCATTGGATAGCAGGTAATGCCTTAACTTTGTACATGAAAAATATAGGCACATACATAGCTTCTCCACTGGTAAATATCTTGTTTCTGCGTCCAACAGCCGTCGGCTGAGATAGAAGATAGTTTTTTTCTTGCCCTCAACCTCTTGGATTAGGACTGAGCCGATTGACTTGTCGTCGGCTGACAGGTAGAGCTTGAACGGTATCCCTTTTTGTGGAGACATTAAAACTGGAGGCGAGCTCAAATAATCCTTGATATTGTTCAAAGCCTTCTACTGCTCTGCCCCCATGTGAATGCTTGATCGGCTTTCAGCTGAAGCAGTGGTGTGAACGGCTCCATCTTCTCTAAAAGATTGGCTATAAACCGCCTGATCAAGTTGATTTTGCCGATCAACGATTGAAGTTGCTTCTTGTCCTTCGGAGGTTGTATCGTCTTGATAGCGTTGATGCTCCTTGGTGTAACCTCAATTCCTCTCTCATGAACAAGAAACCTTAGAAACTGCCCGGCCGACACGCCGAACGCGCACTTCAACGGATTCATCTTCAGGCCATATTTTCTTGTCTGCTCCAAAACCTGGTTCAGATCGGCTATGTGGTCCTCTATCCACCTGGATTTGACAACAACATCATCAATATAGATCTGTTATAGCTGATGTAAACCCCTCGAGACGGTGGATATCGCATATAACCTAGGCCAACCCCTAGATCTAGCCCTATCGGCTGCTGGCTCTCTACAGAAACATGCCGATGTCAAGATAGATCTAGACATTGTTCTAGATTATATGTGATATATGATAACTAGCGCAACATAAATCAGTGAATCTAGAGTATCATAGTGATGGAAGCACTAGATTCGACGAGATACACCACTAATGATAAATATTTACCTTATTCGGGGATCGAAACGATGCAGCCCGAAGCCGGATCAAGTGTTCGTCTGAAGAAAATAGGAAGCGATGCGCCGAAAATTGATTGATTGTGTATTGATTATTATTTTTACAGGGGTCTCGGGCCCTATTTATACCCAAGAACAACACAGTCCGTGCCGAACACGGTTGCTAACTAATCTACTGTACACGGTATGGCAATATCCCAGGACATGGTCCCATGCCGCATTACAATAGGAGATCTAAACAAATTCCTAGCTTACAGATACACTTGCCGTTATAGGACTCTATCCATAGATGACAATATCTTTAACGCGCAATTTGGGAACCGAATCTTCTAATTATCTTTGAGCATTTTTATCGAAAACGGTTCCATCTCCTTCTCTGACTCGGAATCGGCTATCAGCTGTCCTTGTCCGACTCAACCTCAGCCGACTGGCTTCATAGCCAATCGCATCGTAGCCGACTCGACCTCTGTTTCTCCGCCAATCTTCCGACCTGATTTCGCTTCAATATCAGCTGAGACTTAGGGATTTGGTTACCAAACTTTGCCGTTAACAGTCAATTTATAGAATTTTTGAATCACATTTAGATATTATTACAATTTTTGTAATCCAATTGAGAGATGTAAGGTTTCAATTACGTATAGCAACCCATTGAATTCTCTATCCAATTCTTGGATATGGGATAGAATGAAACATAGGAGCACATATATATTTTTTGTTGATTTTTTCAAACCTTATTGGGGGTACATGTAGTTAAATTCAGAATTAATTTTGAAAAGCACGCATAAATTCATCTAATTGTTAGAAAATAGTAGACGACTTTAAAATAGGATCAAACCCTAGCCGACGCCTGTGTCTTCTTTGTTTTCTCGTCCTTCTTTCTTTTCCCCTCCCGCTCTCAGTGTCACGTGCCGCGGCGCCTCTGCCTCCCCCTCCCTCCTGGTCCTCCGTCTTTCCCTGCTCCCTCTTTCCCCGTTCCTCTCGCTCCTCTGTGCTGCCCCCTTCGACAGCCGGCATCGTCCCGACTCCTCACACCGCCCCGTCCAGCGCCACCCCTTCGGCGGCCGGCGCCACCCCGGAGGATGCGTGGATGACTCGGGCCCCACCTATGGGGCCATCCCAGATGCCCTCATCTGGGTGGGAGGCAAACGCGGGAACCACGCCGACGAGGTCGTGGTAGTCGGCGATGGAGTGGGTGAGGACATAGACGAGGTGGTCGTCAGAGGACACGGGGACGAGGAGGATAGGGTTGTGGTGGTGAGGGAGGAGCGGGACGAAAAGCTTGGTTCTGAGAAAAGCTGTGTCTTAGTGGAAGATTTCGTGTGAGCTCGATAGGTAACTCGACTACCTTCGAGCGTATTATGATCTGTAGATTACGAATAGCTTATTACAGATGGATGTGTTGTTGTTCCCCTGCTGGATATGTGTTCAATTTAGTGACTAATTGGGTTTTGAAAATCTAAATTTACAATTTATGTTAGGTTTATCTTTAAATCGATACGAAGAACCAAGAGAATTTTGCACAAAATTATTTCTGACATGCAACAACTGTGACTACAAGAACTTTGTTAATATAACGGTGATTGGTTGTGCTTTTGTTGTTAGTAGGATTTATGAAAATGATGTTTGGTTTTGTGCATGAGATGTTTTTTAGTTAAAAAATTGGTGCATGAGATGTTGACCGCGCACGTGTAAAACCAATGAATGTTCACATAATACTACTAGTAGTATATTTTCATGGCCTTTTTAATTAAATAATATATCCTGACATCCTTCACTTTACCTTATTGACTATGATATTCCCTATATTACAATATATGCACTTTGCCAATGTACGCCTCTGATTTTTTTTACTTCCATTTCGCCTCACGATGAGCTCATCCTCCTCGAGGCCGACGACGACCTCCTCCTCGATCTCCTACGAGGCCGGTAAGCCTCCTCCTCTCCCTCTACCAACACGCGCTATGAGCCGCCGAGTTATTTTGCCCCCCAAATCAAAAAAGAACTTGGAGTGCGCTTTATCAAGATCGTTTCACTACATGGAAAAGGGTTTTTTATTCTGGTTTGTAACCTTCTTTAACCTTCTTTAGTCTCAGATTTCAATGTAAAATTTATCTTTAGTCCCGGGTAAAATAACTAGGACTAAAGTTACGGAGTCACGCGTGGTTGACTAAAGGTTTTTTTCTTTTTTTTTAAAAAAATTTTGCTCCTGCTGCTAGCTTGCTGCTTGTTAATTATATATATATATAACTATATATAAAGAAAGTAGTGTTTCTACCCAAAATTTTCGTTCGCCCGACTATTTTGCGAAAACCCGTTGAGTGTTTATAAAATTAACCCGTAGTCCCAATCTTTGGAAAGAAAGGGAGGGCTTAGATGAAAAAAGACCTCTTGTGCCCCTTCCGCCCGTCCCCATCCACGCCGCGCCGCGCCCCTCCCTCCTGTCGTTGCTCGAAGCTCCCGCACTGCGCCTACGCCCCTCTCTCCCGTCCCCATCCTTGTCGTGCCCCGACTTCACCTGTTACAACACACGAGCACAGTTGATATATATATATATATATATATGCATATGCATACATATTTTACACATACATATATATGCAATATGCATACATATATATGTATAAATATATAGTACATATAACTGCAATTAATTAACTAAATATATACATGCATTAGCAAAATATGTACGCACATATAAATATACACATATATTATATTTCTAATTAATTTTTACTATTTTATGTCATATATTACAAAAATTTATCTACGATGTGGATCCATGACCACTCCAATCCTAGTATAATGCTCCCATGGGATCAATAACCTGCTCGTTGGTAAATCCCATCAGTTCTTCTTGAGCAGCCTATATGAAACTGGCGTGAGGGTGTTTATCCTTTATGTCACAAATAATCTGTCATTTGAATAAAATAAGAAATAAATATATTAAATCAATAAGAAATCATGAATGATTGTTATACGTACTCCCAGATAGCGGGACATGTGACTTATTGAACTAGGCGGTGAATGTAGTCGCAGACGTAGTAGACACACAAGTTCGTCCCCTCCGCCTGTGTTGCACACTAAAGGAGAAACGATGAAAAGTTTAATATACATGTCTATTTTAGAACAAATTAATGATTTAGTATAACTTTGGAGCATGTTATTCACTAGAAAGTTCATCCTCGCAGCAAGCTTTTCTTTCCAATGCCCGCAAACCTGCTCATGTAACCGTACCCATGCCCTACGTGCAGTTGGAAGCTAGTGAGTAATTATCCGAGAACCACATATATGCAACAGAAACTAAGACGGCATTACCTGTTTAACACTTCAAAAATTTTGCGAATGTAGATTCTAGTTTATCCATTGAGTCGTACATATGGATCCGTGAGCTGCCAACGTCAATTACAAAGAGGACCCAGTGGAATCTGCAAATTACGTGAGATGGCATATATGAAACTATATATGTGTATGGGATTGAAATTGGTACGAAAAGTAGTAAGAACTCACATTGTGTTGTACGACAGAAGTACAATGGCTTGTAATGCTGCTTCACCAGCATTCGATAGATGTTGTCCCCTGTATCCACCGGATATTGATCTAATGTCTTCGTGTTAATTTTGTGGGGGGTCCATGAATCCTATGTGGTTCCATCCCCACCTGTTGCAATCGTGGATCGCCATTCTACAACGGATAAAAGAATTTTAGTCAGCTACATACAAAGAGCTAAGGAACAAAATAAATTTAACTGAAAGATACTTACAAAACCCGCATGGTTGTAACAGAGACGTCGAGGGCGTCCAGATGGTACAGGTCAAAGATGTCCTCGAAGCGGATATATATTACATCATCTTCTACTTTGAAGAATGTGTCGCTTATGATCCGCGCCATGATCATCTTTGTACCTTTGCTTGTAGCTTGCATGTACCACTAGTGGAAGCGGTACATCTGCGTGGGGAGCTTCTTCACCTCATCCGCCTTGACAAGAGGTCGTCTAAATGTATACTTGTATCTCACCTCAGCCTTCTCGATAGTTGCATGTCCGAATAATTGGTCTACCGATATTCCCGCATCTTCCATAAATTTTCTTATATCATCTCTTTGTGCCTGCACCACCAGCTCTTCAACGGGTTTTTGAGGTTGCACCCTGAGTTGCGGGACCTCTTTGGCCTTTGCTTTCGCCTTGCTGTGTGCCTTCCTAAGCATCCTATCGTAGTCTGACTGTGCCTCTGGTTTAGCCAGTGGCGTATAGTACATATTCTTGAAGAAGGACTTGGTCGCCACATCGATTTCAATAGGCTTCTCAGGAGACTTCTTCTTGAAATGTGCCTTGACCTTGGCTTGGACTGTCGTTTCCAACTCCTCTGGAGTCTTGCCGTATGCTGTTTTTTTGGGGCTAGCAGGAGTGGGTCAAGTCTTGGCTTCTTGCTTCGTTGTGAACTGGTTGACATTGACATTGATCTTGTGGCACGAGCTCTGTGCTTAGGAGGCGACGGAGGAAGTTGTGGAGTGGCACACCGTCTCCTTCGGAGAGGTCAACACCCACAATACCACATAACCTTCCAGGAGTCCGGTTATGCGTGAGATAGTACAGATACAAGAACTTCATATATTAATACAAACCAGCAATGTTCAAATACAAACTATACAATACAAGGAAGCCGCGACACTTCCACAGGGATAGCCCGAGTGTAGAGTCGACCTAGAAATCGTACTCGTCTTCCCAGTCATCTAGGGTACTTGGGGGTTCTTCATCTACTTCGGGGTTTCCTAAAAATGTTATATGCAAGGGTAAGTACCAATGGTACTCAGCAGGCCAAACTGGATACAATTCTATGTAAGTATGGATGCTATATCGACAAGAGAAATAAATTATAAATATGTTCCTAGCATGATAACATATCCTATTCTTGTGTAAAACATTATGAACATTTAAGTATATGAAATATAAACTTAACTCTATATTCCATCCAAACCTAAAATTACTTAAATGTGGATATTCCAATTTTATAATAATATTTAAGAAAAGTACTCATGCCATTGTACTGGATTCACCCATAGACACAACTCCATTGACTGGGAGTACGGCGTATTCGAATACAATCAACCTTGCAGTGTTTTCCAGCTTTACCGGAGGATTAACCCTAAGTTGCGAGGCTAAGGATAACATAACATTTATATAGTTCTAGCCTTTTCTGATATGTGAACGAGACATGAAGGGCTATTTTAATAGGGGGCACCAATTCTAACTAGTAATTGGTGTCTTCACCCTATTTAATAGTTCTTCGTCACACACTTGCCCCGGCTTGGTGAGACATGGGGCTGTCTTAACAGACGGTACCGATCTGGTTAGTATCGGTGTTGTTATTCGCTGTTTACATAACTGTTCACCAATGAGACTTCAACAACACTACAAATATTCCATGCATAGAATTGCATGAATAAAACTCCTAAGTCCCCAGGGAGATCAGAGAGAAATATATAAATGTTATGCCGGTATAACCGATCCATCGGATGGACGAAACTATGTCTTTATTCTGGCACAATAGTTTTTAAGTTTTCTGGCATACAACCAAAATCATTCTCATATCACATGAGATGATAGGACTTATATTTGCCTATCACATAAAATAATAGATCATTTTTTCTATTTTGCCATATGAAATAACTTCTTATGAGCATGAATGAAATAGTAGTGCATGTAATAATGCTTATTCTATCATGGTGATAGTTTTATGCCTAGTCCAAGTTATCAAGGTATTTTTCTAAGGAGAAGGAGAATATATCTAATTACATGAAATAATAAGCTTCTCCTTTTTCTATACATGAAATAATGGAGTATTCCTAATGCATGAAATATTAATCGATATGAACTAAAGGACTTACATAAAATATTATCATGGATAATTTAAAGAATACTTAAATCTATCTAAAATGATAGTTTGTAACTATCTAACCCATCCCACGAAACATTTAAATATATTGAAAGAAATATTTCAAATATTTTTATAAGGAGAATAAATAAGTTTAAGAAAAATGGAAGGGATTTAAAGTAAGATTTGGGAAAAGTCAAAGGAGGGTAAACTATTTTTCTAGGGTCATTTATCAAGATTTAAAATTTAAAATGTAGGCTTAACTTAATATAAAATAAATTATAAAAAATTAAAGTTAAAAGTATTTTAAAAAAGAATATATATATAAATTTAAAGAAACTAGGAGAAATTTGAGTTCGAAAAGTTTAAAAAGAATCTATTCTTAGTTTTAAGGATTTAAGTTTGAATAAATATAAATATAAAAGAGTTTTAAAACAAATATTTTTGAAATATTAAAATAGTAGTTGAATAAGTTTAAAAGAGTGCAAAACGGTTTGGAAAAGGTTAAAAGGATTAATATACTTTTTTAGGGTTTTTCCTATGCCCTCCTTTTTTTAAAGAATAAAACAGAAAAGAACAAAAATGGCCTATGGCCGAATTCAAACCCAGGACTTCTCTTTCTCTTCTTAACTTCCTAACCACTGCGCCGGTTCTCCTTTCTCTCTTTATATTCTTCTTCATTTCTTTTCTTCTTTCACCTCTCTCTCCCTCCTGTTCATCTTCCTCAATAGGCCGTCGGCGGGAAGCATGCATACGACGGCGAGGGAAGCTAGAGCTTGGAAACTAGGGGCTTCTTCACCAGGTACTAGACCTAAGGATTCCATTTTTAGAGTTAGTCAGGCCGGTGAAGCAGTGGGGAAGGCCGGCGACGGCAAGCTCATCCGGGCGGCGGTGATGCTCGAAGCTACGCCAGTCCGGCAATGATACGGCCTACTTAAGAGGTTTGAAAGCATCAATGGGACAAGGGAAGGTTAATTATAGTAGTGGTTTGGCCGGAAATGCTCTAGAGTAGCCTAGCACCGGTGTGCGCCGGCGCCCGAACAGGGGATAGGCGGCGGAGCTCGCTGGCGGTGCGTTCCGATAGTGTTCGGGCTTGGAAAATCTAGGGAAAATGAAGTTTGGGATGTGTAAAAGGTGAATGTACCTTTAATTTGGAGAGGGACCGACTGAGGGAGTCGGATTTTGAAGAATTGTCCGCGCGGCTGATTTGGGTTCTTCGAGGTTCATCCTCGGATTTCCTTAAAATTCGAGCAACTCGATGTGTAACAATTGGGGAAACCATGGGGAAATTGTTGTAAAGGAGTTAGGGAAGAATTTTTGTATATAACGTTTGATCTGTAATGCTCTATTTATAGCATTACAATGTCGGTTTGGAGCTCGCGGCAATGGCGACGCAACGGTGGCGGTTCAGTGCAGATGAGGATGGTGACGTAGTTAGTCCAATCCGGTGTTGCTAGTTGCGCATCAAGATGGGGATGACCAATGTCGGTTGCTAGGTCCTAGTGGGCGGGCGGCGCCCACGGCCTCGTCGGCAAGAAGCCACTGCGGGCACTGGTTTGGTTTGAACCAGAGGAAGGAGAAGGAAGAAGATAGGGAAGAAGGAGAGGAAAAAGAAAAAGGGGAAAAAGAAAAGAAGAAAAAGGAAAAAGCAAAGAAAAAGGAAAATAAAAAATTTATAAAAATTTGGAAAGATTTTTACTCTAGAGTTTAAAATCAATCAATTTCAGCTTTTGAGAATTTTTCTCAATTTAAAAGTCAAATGGGGTTTTTCAAAAATAGAAATAAAGAGTTTAATTAATGTTTGATTTTTAAATTAAAATTGGAGAAAGTTTAGAAATAATCTAATTTAGAGTTTGAAACCAATTTAAATTTAAGTTTTGGAAATTTGTTTGAATTAAAACTTTTCAAAAATAAGGGCAAGAACTTATAAATTTGGGGTTTCAAAAAATTAAAATGGAAAGAATAAATAAAGAATACAAATAATTTTTTTTAGAGATTTTGAATGTTTTAAAATAGAATATACAATAAACTTGTTCGCAAAAAATTTTCTACGTTAATTATTTTTGGGATGTTACAACCGTTTAGGAATCAGTGCTCGTTGAGGTGACGGAGGAGGCGGAGGAGGCTGGGGAGTCGGGGACCATTTAGAGACGGTGCTCGTGGAGGCAACGGATGTGGCGGAGGAGACGGAGGCGGAGGAGGCAGAGGCGGTGGAGGCGGAGGAGACGGTTCACGCGGAGAAGATGGTCCACGTGGTGGAGATGGAGGATTGGGAGCTCCTTCTCGCCCAGGAAATACGATGAAAGGCTTGCTCCATAGAATGATCCCGTGGGCGGTGTCTCCTAGCGTCCTCTCCCCGTCTCCTCTGGGGATATCACGCTCGAGATCCTAAAAGCCATGTTCCACCTGTTCAATTTCGACTTTTGAGTACCTTGGTGGAATAGGCATGCAGTGGTAGGTCCCGTCCCATTCGACTGGTATCGCCATGCACGACGCCACCTTCACAAGAAGAGAGTTTATTAATTAGTAATCAACCTTGATTGACAAGTTCTTGAAGGAAATATATACCATAAAACTACAAGTATACCTTGATTGAGTGGTTCTTGAATGGAATATGCAGCTCACAAGGTGTTCGCTGCGTGATCTCGTCGACAGGGCATGGCGGGTAGGCTGGAGCTGGTATGGCCTGTTCAATCCCATGGCCTGTAGAAGTGCAGCTGCTAGGTTGCTGTTGTAGTTGCGCTGGATCCGGTTGGCTCACATGCTGGCTCCGGTCCCGTTGGGCCAACGTTTTGGCTACCTTTCTTTCCACTATTTCATCGATTTGTGGCAGACGGAGCTGCATGCCTGCTAGCTTCGCATGTGTATCTCTCTTCTTCCTCATACGGCTCCGATAGTTATGGATTTCCTCTTTGAATCCGTATTTTCAGGGAACGACGCCTTTTTCTCGCGTTCGTCCCGGATACTTTGGGTTCTGGAGTGTGAGCGTAAGCTCGTCCTTCTCTCTATCGGGTTGGAAAGAGCCCGAGGCAGAGGCCTCCATTGCGTCTTCTAATCTTCTGGCTGCTTCTTGGATTTCATCGCCATATATTACGGATCCATCGGTAGGATTGAGCGATCCGCTGTGAGCATAGCACTAGTGCTTGGATCGTTCTGGCCAGTTGGCTGTGCCCGGAACGATATGTCTTTCTCGGATGTCGGTTTGCATCTGCTCCTATTTCGGCACTGCCTTCTGATAGCTGCCTGACCATAGCTTGTGATGGTATTATTTCCTAGAACGTTGGCCTTGTTTTTCTCAGTAAGCTTTTGCGCTTGCTCTCTTGTCTTGTAATCCACAAAAGCCTCCCAGTGATCTCTCAGCTTAGGGAATTTATCAAAGTTGGGGGTCTGGCCCTTCAGGATGTATTTCTTGTGTAATTTCTTCTTAAAGTTCCTGAAGAGCTCAGCCATCTTCTTTAGCGTCCATTCCTTCACCCTGCCTTGTTCTGTCTCAGGGATGGTGAAGGTTTGTAGCATTGTTGACCACAACATCTCCATTTCTGTGTCCGGGACATAGCTCTATTCATCCCGTCCTGTCCTGGTTTGTCGCCAGTTCACAATGCTGATGAGCACATGATCCCTCACTACCCATCCGTTGTGTGCCATAAATTTTCTTACAGCGTCGGCTGGGGCTCATGGTCGACCGTCCAGTGCCACTTCCGTTATGTCATGTCGACCCTCAATCCTCTTACTGACACCGTGTTACCCACGTGCCCTCTTATCTCCAACGGCTGGAGTGCCCTCATTCCCCTCCTCGTTTCCCTCCTCATCGAGGTATTGATTGGGATCCTCGTTCTCCTCAATGAAATAGCGGTTGCTACCCTCTGCGAGCTCGTCAAGGAGGAACTGTTCGTCCTCGTGATCAGCCATTGATTGTTGTGCTTAGACGACTTGATCAAGTAATTCTGATCATAAGAAAAAAATTATTCAGTTAATACATGTATGAATCCCAATGCATAGGAGTCATCATTAACAGTAGGATTTCTGGACATCCTTAACACTAAACATATTGTGAAGATTATGGCAATCGGATACCCTCATGGCAAGCTTGTCCGACTAGTAATAGCGATAGGTTACGCCTAATGATTATATAAACCGGCTATGACTTGGGTGTTACGTTGCCGATCAGATAAGGCAACGGCTCATAGTCATAACTTGGTAAGATTGAGGAAACCGACTTAGAATATGATAGGGTTTCCGACTTGTAAGCCCGTCCTTCAAGACTATATAAGGGGGGTAAGGGGCGTCCCTTGAGGGATATGAGACATATCAGATTCTTGAGCTTTAGAAGCAACACAAGATCTTGAGATCAATAAACACTCGGCGGATCGAATCCCCGAAACAGGAGTAGGGTATTACCTCGTGAGAGGGCCTGAACTTGTCTAAAGTTTGTTTTCCACTTAACCCATTGAGCTTGGCGATCTTGACTGCACCCCCAAATTTCTATTGCCGAAACCAAGTTTCGACAGTTGGCGCGCTAGGTAGGGGCCCGCGCGTCAAGACTTCTTCTTCAATGTCGCCGGCAAGCGTGATGGGATCTTCATCAGGCATCAACGACTTCGCCGCCACAAGATTCGACAAGATCTCCCTCCTTGACTCGGATTCGGACCAGTCGGGAGGGGGAACCCGCTCGGCGCCGTCCGGGTTACCAAACGACGCTGAGATCTACTACAACGTTCTGACTTCCGAGTTAGAATCCATCCACTTGGGAGGAGAAACCCTCTCGGCGCCGTTTGGGTTACCAAACGCTGCTGAGATCTACAGCAATCTTATGTCTTCCAAGTTGGAATCAAACCACTCGAGAGAACCATCATCATCAAGCCGCAACCCGGACTGGGATGACCCAGACTCAATCGATCCGGGATCAAGGGAAATCGCCGTCATCCTTCAACCACTCGGGTCATGCTCATCCACGGAGCTCGATGAGTACCTCAGCTCTTTAGGTTTCGATGATCTCTACGACATCTCCAAGGACGAGGCAACGACTCCGACTTCGACAAGGATTACGAGCCAAAGTGCTTCGACATTCTCATGGCTGAGGTGGCCGAGACCGACTCGGCCATGGCCCGCAGAATCGCAAAAGAAGAACAAGCCAGGCTTGAGCAAGAGCACAAGCTTACGAAGGAAGAGAACAGGCGCAGAGAAGAAGCTGACAGGAGGAAACGAGACCTAAGGGCGACTGGGCGATCTTCTTGAGAGGCCATACTTCAGACACGAGTCGACAACACCAACATCTTCCAAACGCCTCAACAGATCACCGTTACCGCCCTCACCCTCCTCGACACTGTCATCGAAGCGGCACCTGCCACGGTAACACCAATCCTGGACAAGATCAAGACCATTGTCGCGGCTACAGCCAATTGCTCTCCCTCCAGGCCGACTGAGTCCGTCGCTGAAACACCCGACGGAAGCCGATTTCCACCGCTACTATCAAAGGACTACAGGAGACCCGAGCAAACCAAGATGGCCACTAGGTCAAGAGGCCCTCGCCACGAGACAACACGAAGGCATCATGAGCAGTCGGCCGACTCCCGCGAAAAAGGACATGGACGACCACCCGTCCACGACCGGATCCACCGCAGCTACAATTCCGACTACCGAAGCAGCCTACAAAGAACCCCGCCGAGTGATCTATGAGAAGTCCTTGACCGACGCCATCGAGAGCGCGAACAGCGCTCCTACGAAGACCGAAGGAGATCGCCCGACTGCAACGACGACGGAGTGCCTGCGTTCACTCGGGACCTGCGCCGAGTGGATTGGTTGAGTGGTTTCAAGCCCACAGGAATCGAGAAGTACGACGAAAAGACCGACCCCGAGTCGTGGCTGACCGTGTACACCCTCGCCATCCGCGCAGCAGGAGGAGACAACAAGACCATGGCCAATTATTTGCCTGTCGCCCTTGCCAACTCAGCCAGGAACTGGCTCACGAGCCTGCCAAGAGGCTCAATTAGCTCGTGGAGCGAACTCCGGGACCACTTCATCACCAATTTCTAGGGCACTTTCGAAAGACCTGTGACCCACTTTGATCTCGACAATGTCATCCAGAAGCCAGACGAGCCGCTGAAGGACTACATCCGACGCTTCTCGGAAAAGCGCAACAAGATCCCCAATATCACCGACGACATCATAATCGCCGCCTTCCAGAAGGAGTCCGTGATGAGTTGCTAATTGGAAAGTTTGGGCGTAAGCCACCGAAGACGGTAAAGCAAATGTTCGAGACAGCGAACTCCTACGCCAAATCCAACGACGCAATCAAGGCGGCGCGACAAGATCGGCCTGACAAAAGGGATGACAAGCAGTCGGGAGGAAGTCGACATCCTAACAAGGATAACGGCAACAACAATCATGGCCAGAAAGATCACAAACGCCGGCCCGAGGACCTGGTTGCTACAACGTCCAACTCCCAACGTCGTCCCCGGGTTGTGGCCTACGACACGATCATGAACACCCAGTGCACGCATCATCCAAATCACAAGCATGCGGCCGAGGATTGCTTCATCTACAAGCAATTCGCTGAACAATACGTGGCACAGCTAAACAAGAAGCCGACTGATGAAGCCGGTCCATCGGGAACCAAGAAGAACAACCCGACTGGCAACTCAGAGCCTTTTCAAGACCCCGTAGGCGAGCTGAATCATATCTTCGGGGGGCCGGAGGCTTATGAGTCCAAGAGGAAGCAAAAGCTAACTGACCACAAGGTCAACGCGGCACAACCCGAAGTCCCACAATATCTACGATGGTCGGAGGTGGCCATCACGTTCAACCGCTCGGATCACCCTGACCGAGTGGTTCACCCGGGGCGGTATCCCCTGGTACTAGACCCGGTGGTCCGAAACATAAAGCTCAAGCGCGTCCTCATTGACGGGGGCAGCGCCCTCAATATCCTATTTGCCAAGACGCTGGATGAGATGCAGATCCTAATATCCAAGCTGAAGTCGAGTTCAGCCCCCTTCCACGGAGTTATCCCAGGGCTGTCATCTACGCCACTCTAACACATCGCCCTTCCAGTCACCTTCGGAGTTCGAGAGAACTTCCGGACGGAGAACATCACCTTCGAGGTGGCCGACTTCGAAACGGCCTACCACGCAATCATTGGAAGGCCTGCACTCGCCATGTTCATGGCGATACCACACTACACCTACCTCTGCATGAAGATGCCCGGCCCCAATGGTGTCATTACTCTACGCAGCAACGTCAAACAAGCCTTCACCTACGATAAAGAAAGCTGCGATATGGCCCAATCTCGTGAGAGATCACGTGGCCAGGAAGAAATCCGATTGGCTGCTTCGACATCCGAACAGGGTGAAATCCCTGCAAAGAAGATAGCCAAGTCGGGACAAGGCGACGCCAAAATGAAGAAAATATCCCTTGATCCATCTGACCCTTCCAAAACCGCTGTAATAGGCGCCGAGCTAGATCCTAAATAGGAAAGCGTGCTCGTCACCTTCCTCCAAAATAATAAAGGTGTTTTTGCTTGGAAACCATATGATATGCCTGGAATTCCTAGGGAGGTGATCGAGCACTCTTTACACGTCAAAGATGACGTGAAACCTATTAAACAACGATTACGCCGTTTTGCTCGGGATCAAAAAGATGCCATCAAGGAAGAACTCACGAAACTCTTAGCGTCGGGTTCATCAAAGAGGTTTACCATCCCGACTGGCTAGCTAACCCGGTCCTGGTCCGAAAAAAGACAGGGCAATGGCGCATGTGCGTTGACTACACCGATCTCAACAAAGCATGCCCTAAAGATCCATTCGGATTGCCTCGCATCGACCAAGTCGTAGATTCAACAGCCGGCTCCCAGCTCCTGAGTTTTCTGGACTGTTACTCGGGCTACCACCAGATCAGCTTGAAGGAATCCGACTGCCTGAAAACATCATTCATCACGCCGTTTGAAGCTTACTGCTACATCACGATGCCCTTCGGTCTGAAGAACGCCGGAGCCACGTACCAGCGCATGATCCTGAGATGCTTTCAGACGCAGATCGGAAAAAACGTGGAAGCTTACGTCGACGATGTCGTCATCAAGACCAAGCAGAAGGAAGACCCGATTGCCGACTTAGAAGAAACCTTCGCAAACATTCGGAGCTTCGAAATGAAGTTGAACCCAGAGAAATGCACATTCGGCGTGCCATCAGGCAAACTGCTCGGCTTCATGGTGTCCCATCGCGGCATCGAAGCTAACCCAGAGAAAATCAACGCTATTTTGAATATGAAGCCCCCGAGTAACCAGAAAGATGTCCAAAAGCTCACTGGCTGCATGGCGGCGCTAAGCCGATTCATCTCCCGACTCGGCGAGCGAGGCATGTCTTTTTTCAGGTTACTGAAGAAAACCGATGACTTTCAATGGACCACGGAAGCCCACAAAGACTTTGAAGATTTCAAAGAATTTCTCACGACGCCGCTCGTCCTAGCCTCACCTTAGCCTCAGGAACCCATGTTGTTATATGTCTCAGCGACTCACCAGGTGGTCAGCACAGTTCTTGTCGTCGAGCGTGAGGAAGAAGGACGAGTCCAGAAGATTCAAAGGCCAATCTACTTTGTTAGCGAAGTGCTGCCAGGAGCCAAAATTCGCTACCCTCAGGTACAAAAATTGTTATATGGTGTCCTGATAACCACGAGGAAATTAGCGCACTATTTTTAGGGTCACTCGGTCACTGTCGTCACTTCCTTCCCACTCAGCGATGTCATCCATAGCCGGGAGGCGACTGGGCGCATTGCAAAGTGAGCTCTGGAACTGATGCCGCTGGACTTAACTTTCAAGGCGAGGACGTCTATAAAGTAACAAGCCCTGGCGGATTTCCTGGCCGAGTGGACCGAACAACAAGAAGATGTACCTCGAGAAGACCTACAATACTGGACCATGCACTTTGACGGATCCAAGAGGATCACTGGCTTGGGAGCGGGAGTCATGCTGATCTCCCTGACTGGAGAAAGGCTGTGATATGTTCTTCACATTCATTTCCCCGCCTCACACAACGTCGCCAAGTACGAAGCCCTGCTGCATGACCTACGACTTGCTGTTTCACTCGGGATACGACGGTTATCTGTGAAAGGAGATTCCCAGCTGGTCGTCAACCAAGTGATGAAACACTGGTCCTGCCTAAACGACACCATGGAAGCCTATCGACAAGAAGTTCGCAAACTTAAAGACAGGTTTGATGGACTGGAGCTATCCCATGTCTTGAGACATAACAATGAGGCAGCTGACGAGTTGGCACAGTTCGGGTCCAAGCGAGAAGCCGCCCCAACAGACGTTTTCGTAGAGCATCTCTATGAGCCGACTGTTGTAGCAAAACCAACTCCCAACGAGCAAGCTGCAAACCAAGTCGCCATGCTCGACGTCGACTGGAGGACACCGCTCATCAAATTTTTAACTCAGCAAGAGTTGCCGGAAGACCGGAATGAGGTGGAACGAGTCCGACGTTGTTGTCAGGGCTATGTCATGGTCGACTCCGAATTATACAAAAGAAGCCCTTTTGGAGTCCTAATGAGATGTATCACGACTGAGGAAGGACGGCAAGTACTCCAAGACATCCACTCGGGTGTATGCGGAAGTCATGCGGCAGCACGCACCTTGGTGGGCAAAGCTTATAGACAAGGCTTCTTCTGGCTCACAGCGGTCTCCGACGCCGACAAAGTGGTTCGCACATGTGAAGGTTGCCAGTTCTTTGCTCGGCAGAGCCATGTTCCAGCCCAAGAGCTACAAACGATTCCATTATCTTGGCCGTTTGCGGTATGGGGCTTGGATAGGTCGGCCTTTCAAAAAGGCCCCAGGAGGATTCACACATCTGTTCGTTGCAATTGACAAGTTTTCCAAGTGGATTGAGGCTAAGCCAGTTGCTACGATCACCGCTGACAAGGCACGAGACTTCATCCTCAACATCGTGCACCGATTTGGCGTCCCAAACAGAATTATAACCGACAATGGGACTCAATTCACTAGAGGCATTTTTAAGGAATTCTGCGAAGATTTCGGCAACAAAATCTGCTATGCATCAGTCACGCACCCCAAAAGCAATGGATGGGTTGAACGCGCCAATCACATGGTTCTTCAAGGCATCAAGGCTCGAGTGTTCGACAGGCTAAATCCTTATGCCGGCAAATGGGTTCAAGAGCTGCCCTCGGTTTTATGGTCTCTACGGACTACGCCCATGGGGCTACCGGCCAAACTCCTTTCTTCTTGGTTTACAGGGCGGAAGCCATGTTGCCGAATGAAATGGAGTATGAATCTCTTCGAGTCTGCAGTTTCAATGACGAGCGCTATGACCAAGATCGAGTGGATGACCTGACCCGACTGGAGAAGGCCCGTGAGGCAGCACTGATCCAGTCGGCAAGGTATCTTCAAGGACTTCGACGTTACCATAACCACAATGTTTGGGCGCGAGCCTTCATTGTCGGCGATTTGGTTCTACGCAAGATTCAGACCACCAAGGACCGTCACAAATTGTCTCCACTATGGGAAGGACCATACATAATCGCTGAGGTGACTCGTCCAGGAGCTTATCGACTAAAGCGTGAAGATGGATCCATGGTGGAGAACTCTTGGAACATCGAGCATCTTTGACGATACTATGCTTAAATTACTTTAAGCTTCCATGTTATTCTCGACTGCCAACCTCAAGCAAGATGACTTCTTGAGTTGACAGTCGGGGGCTATACATGTGTCAATAAAGCATGGTTTTCTTTGACAACTTGTTCATATTTGGTTTATCATTGTTTAATGTTTTGATTCGAGTTCAATAGATAAGGACTGAGAATTTTTTGATGACCTAATCAAGCTTAGGCTTGGTGATAGTCGGACAAAAATTACTTAAGAAATTTGACATGAAGACTCGGGTCAAGGCATTAATATAAGTAAGCTAAATATCTACAAGTTCACATCAGAGGTTATATACAAAGTCTGCAAAATAATCAGGAGTGGATTTGGGCGCGCGTGAGTTTAGGGTTCTCCGCGGGGAGCTTGTGAACAGTGATGCGAAAGAGGAAATTTTTGGGGAAGACGAAGTAGCGGGGATGACCTCGAGGCTTCGTAAAAAGACTTGAGGGTTTTTGCTAAGTCATCTCGCGATTGGGCCGAGCCCATGAGAGACTTGCGGCCCAGCTAAGGTGTGGCCTGACACGTGTCCTTAGGGACTTAAGTGGATGGACTTAAGCAGATTTGCTCTGGCAATATGCACGTGTCACATAGCCCAATACCTTTAAAATCCCTTCATACCGCGGTTTGCGCAACTTCATGAGAAGTTGGCACGATGCAATTTGAAAGGTGACAAATAGTTAAGCTTTTCATGGCTGTCGTGATGACAGGGACTATTTGGTTTTTTAGCATTTGATTAAATGATTATATCAATGCTATTTTTTCACCTTGGTGAAGATCTTTTTAGATTAAGACCAATATTATGGCAGGAGCTATTTAATATTTTGGTCATATTTTTCAGATGACTAAAATATTTGTTTACCCATGAGGGTCGATTAAATTATTTGTTCCGAAATGACTCGGGCGAATTTACTCGGATAAGCATGAGCTTGCCAAGTGCTTTTTACCCACGAGGGTCGATTGAGCTATTTGTTCCGAGATGACTCGGGCAAATCAACTCGACTAAGCATGAGCTTGCCGAGTGAATTGATTTCTTACCCATGAGGGCTAATTAAATTATTTGTTCCGAGACGACTCGGGCGAATTTACTCGGATAAGCATGAGCTTGCCAAGTGATGTGATTTTTTATGATTGCTTTAGCTTGAGCTAAGCGTTTATATGAGTATGATTTTTTATAGTTCTTAACTATATGCTTAGTCTGTTTTTGACTAACCACATAGTCGGGGGCTACACCTAATTATGTGCATCAGGAGATGCACCTAGATATTTATTTTTGAGAACTTTTTGAGATATTTTCCAGCCCTTCACAGTCTTTTATTAGATGACAAAGCACTCGGGAGATTCAGGGAGAGACGATGGAACCACTTGGCAACAGAAGCACTCGGCTAGAGAGTCATTCGACTGTGTGTTGCTTTGGTTCAAGGCAAAGTTATCTCATCGACTGCGAAGGACTCGGGGGCTACTGTGGAGATTATGACAATCGGATACCCTCATGGCAAGCTTGTCCGACTAGTAATAGGGATAGGTTACGCCTAATGATTATGTAAACCGGCTATAACTTGGGTGTTACGTTGCCGATCAGATAAGGCAACGACTCATAGTCATAACTTGGTAAGATTGAGGAAACCGACTTAGAATATGATAGAGTTTCCGACTTGTAAGCCCGCCCTTCAAGACTATATAAGGGGGTAAGGGGCGTCCCTTGAGGGATATGAGACATATCAGATTCTTGAGCTTTAGAAGCAACACAAGATCTTGAGATCAATAAACACTCGGTGGATCGAATCCCCGAAACAGGAGTAGGGTATTACCTCGTGAGAGGGCCTGAACCTGTCTAAAGTTTGTTTTCCACTTAACCCATCGAGCTTGGCGATCTTGACTGCACCCCCAAATTTCTATTGCCGAAACCAAGTTTCGACATATATAACTGAGGAAAATATAGATGAAATTCGGCAAATATAGAGGACGATGCGCCAAGAGAGAGAAAGTGAGGAGGATGAGGTGAGGGAGATAAGGTTGAAAGGAGAAGTGCATGAGAGGAGAGGTGGAATGGCGAGGAGATAAAGGTCGTAGGTAAACATAAATTTTGTATTTTATATTTTACATGTTATTACCGTTTAGTCTTTCGCCGATAGAGAGAGAAAGAGAGGAGGATGAGGTGAGGTAGAAAATGTGGAAAGGAGAAGTGGATGAGAGGACAGGTGGAATGGCAAGGGAGATAAAGGTCGCATTTTAAGTTAAATTTTGTAGAGCCACAATATGTTTAACGATCCAAAATATGTTCAAAAAATTACATAACTATTTACATTCACATTCACTGTCCATATCAAATTCACAATCCATATATTAATTCACAATCCATATATTAATTAACATTCAAAATTCTAATTTCTTCTATTAAATCAAATTCATATAATGCTTCTATTAAATCAAATTCACATGCAAAATTAATTAACATTCAAAATTCAAAATTAACAGTTGTTAACGACCAAATTTGGTAACCAAATCCCCGCGTTTGAAGCAGAAATTGAAGCGGAATCAAGGAGATGCGCGATCTGCGGAGAAACAGAGGTGGGATCGGCTGAGTCCAAATCGGCTGCGGAGCCAGTCAGCTGAGTTCGAATCGAACAAGTATAACTGATAGCCGATTTCGATTAGGAGGTGGAGATTGAACCGATCCCAAAAAAGGAGCATAAAGATAAATATTGGATTCGGTTTCCAAATGTTCGTTAAAGATATTGCCATCTATGGATAGAGTCCGGTAACGACAATTGTATCTGTAAATTAGGAAGTTGTATAGATATTCCTTTTGTAACGCGGCATGGGACGACATTAGGAAGTTGTAGGATCCCTTCCCGTCGATGACGAAAAATGTTGTGGGCACGGTTTTGCTGCCGACGGTTAGCTCAACATTGAGAACTCCCTTCTCCGATGGATTCCCGCCGAAGTCCTTGAGCACCATGTTGGTTTTGATCAAGTCATCGGCTCCCTTGCCCAGCTTCCTGAAAGTAGCATAAGGCATGAGATTGACGGCGGCCCCTCCATCGACTAGCATCTTTGACATCGGCTTCCCGTTTACAAATCATTTAACATATAGGGGCTTCAAGTGCTGATTTTTAGTCCTCTTGGGTTTTTCGAATATGGCCTGTTCTAGGGACAGCACTAGCTTGGCCAAGGTTTCTTCGATGGTGTCTGCATCGGCCTCGGCAGCCTCAAATTCGGCTGGTAATATGAACACCATATTGACCGATGCAGAAGTTATTCCTTTACCTTTTGCCGCCCTTTTGGCCTTGTTGGCTGGACTCTCATCGGCTGGAGCAACATCCTTCTTTACGCGCCATTTTCTCCTTGGGCGGTTTTGTTCCTTTTTCCTCTTCAGCCGATAGTCAATCTCAGCCTAGACTTCTTTCAGCCGACCCTCTGTTAACGACCAAATTTGGTAACCAAATCCCCGAGTTCAGAGCCAAGATTGAAGCGGAATCGGATCTGGAATGCAGTCTGCGGAGAAACAGAGGCGGGATCGGCTGAGTCCGAATCAGCTGTAGAGTCAGTCGGCTGAGTTCGAGCCGGACAAGGATGGCCGATAGCCGATTCCGATTAGGAGATGGAAATTGAACCGATCCTGAAAATGGAGCATAAAGATAAATATTGGATTCGGTTCTCGAATGACCGCTAAAGATATTGCCATCTATGGATAGAGTCCGGTAACGGCAATTGTATCTGTAAATTAGGAAGTTGTATAGATATTCCTTTTGTAACACGGCATAGGATTGCGTCCCGTGATATTGTCATACGATGTACAGTAGATAAGGTAGAAACCATGTTCTACACGGATATCGTTGTACTCGGGTATAAATAAGACCCGAGGCCCCTTGTAACTATCAACCAACACACAATCAATCAACTTCGGCGCATCGCCACCCTTTTCTATTTTCGACGAGTTCTTGCTCTTGCTCGGGCTGCATCGGATTCGACCTCCGAACAAGGTAATTCCTTGTCATTAGTTGTTTGTATCGTCAGAATTAGTGCTTCCATCGTCATGACACTCTAGTTATGATGTTATAAACTACGCAATTTATCATATGCGGCCTATAATCTAGAGCAATGCCTGGATCTATCCCAGAGTCGACTAGTTTCTCTCTGAAGACAGCAGCCGACGAGGCTAGATCTATGGGTTGAATTGGATTATATGTCGTGTCCACCGTCTCGAGGTGTTCACGTTGACTCATACAGATCTGTTATTTCTTTTTGTACTTAATGCTGCATCTAATCGATCTGTTAAGGCACTCTTAGAACTATCAAGATCTGTTTAGTTTAATGTTTATCATTAGAGACAGCGCTGGAGTTTCAGCCAGCCTTACCTGTTTTAGTTATCGTTTAGTTTTAATTGCTATTAGATATATTAAAACTGTCTTTTATATTAAGATCTCAATCTGTTTAAATGCCCTAAGCCAGTATCAATCTGTCAAGTTACATTGGCAGCCGATTGATCTAGGTTTAGCGTATTTAGATTAGATTGATATCTTTTTATAAAATGTATCGAAGTATTAGCCGATTCATGTTAGACCTGCAGTATCGCCTAGGCTGTCAATGCAGATAATTATTATCCTAATGTGCCTTTAGCCTAAGTGATTTATACTGTCTCGGTATACTACCGATCTATCCCAATCACTTAGTATAAATGTGCTTTGGAATAACAGTTATGTGTTTATTGATGTCTTCAGCCGATCCGGTAGGATCTAATTTCAACTTAATGCCTATTACTTGTTTCTTGTTGGTTAGAGGATCAAACCAACTGGCAAACCTGCATAATCACCAATGGCAACCAAGTTCGGACCTGCACTAGAGCTAAGCAAATCGCTCAGGCCAGTGCGTTGGAAATTTCTCATCAACACGCTTCTCTTCACGCCCAGTGGGACCCATCAGCAGATCCCTAAGATCGACGCGATGGTTCACGTCCAGCACCCCGAAATCAACGAGGAGAACGTCATTCCCGTGAAGATGGAGCAATTGTCGGCTGAGCATCTGGGCGACTACAAACGAATGGTGGAGCAGCTGCAAGCCAACTTTCTACAATCTTTCACCCAGACCAGATCTGGGGCTATCCTCCAAAAGGTTAAATTCAAGATGGAAGATTTCAACGTATCCACCTCCGAGGACGAGAAAGGAAAACTCAAGGTGGAGGACATCAAGTAGGAACAAGACGATTCAGAACTACACACCCTGCAAGACAGAATTGATTCGGCTGTGCATCACGCCCTTATTAACCAAAGTGGCATACTGGTCAACGCTCTCAACAATATGATAGCCACTGTGGTTGATTCAAAGATAGCCGATCAGCTGCAAAGAGGGACAACCTACTTCACCGATGGCCAATTCTGGGCTACGGGGTGTTGGCAACCCAAAATCGGCCGACGCCCGCCCAGCGCGCCAAATCCACCGGAGGGGTCCCGATCCAGCCGAACGTGCACGGGTTGGCTTCAAGGCCGCAGCCCTTCATCTTGAACCGACAATAGCCTCCTTCCCAGGAGCAATTGGCGAGCATGTTTGACCTCAATCGGCGACCCGAGCCGGTTGGCAACCTCGTTCCACGGCCACACCACAACTCCGGCGGCCATCGACTCCCTCCTGAGCAGTCACCACCACTGGCGAATCGGCCGCCTCCCGCTGTTAACCAACTCCGATACCAATATCTGGGAGGCCAACATGACCACCAGTGTCGGCCGCAGACGCCACCACCTCAATATCGGCACGGACCCATACCGTGTGAGCAATACGAGCCGATACAACAAGCTTAGGACAACAGGACTTGGGTCGATCTGATTGCCGATGTAATGCGTGATCAATTCGGCCTCAAACCAAAGGACTCTAGTCACATGTACCGGTATCCATATCCGGAACACTTCGAGAGGGTACCACTACCAAACCGATACAAGGTGCCGGACTTCTCCAAATTCTCTGGGCAGGACAACGTATCTACCTACGAACACGTCAACCGATTCTCGGCTCAATGCGGGGAGGCATCGGCTACAGACATGCTTAGAGTCCACCTGTTCCCACTCTCGTTATCTGGATCGGCTTTTACCTGGTTCTCATCGCTGCCACACAGCTCAATACAGAGCTAGGCTGATCTAGAGAAACAATTCCATAGCTACTTCTATTCCGGCAATCATGAGATGAAACTGTCGGACTTAACTGGCATCAGGCAAAAACACGAGGAATCGGTTCAAGACTACATTCAACGATTCAGAGAAATGAAAAACCGATGCTATAGTCTGGTGTTGTCGGACTCCTAGCTAGCTGATTTGGCCTTTCATGGGCTTTTGCCGCCGATCCGTGAAAGATTTTTGGCTCAAGAATTCAACAATCTAGCCCACTTGGCTCAGAAGTTGACGGCCCACGAACAAATGTTTCAAGAATCAAGGAAGGCCGTAAAAAAGATCACCAACGTTGTCTGCGAAATAGACTCCGATTCCAGTGATAGCAACACAGAGGTGGCAGCAGCCGAGTGGATGAAGAATAAGAAGGCCATAGTCTGCCAATGGCTTTCAAAAACGGCCAAGGAGGAGAACTACGACTTCGACATAACCAAGGCCGATAGGATCTTCGATCTATTGCTGAAGGAGAAGCAGATTCAGCTCCTGGCCACCCACGTCATCCCATCGGCCGAGGAGCTCAAGAAAAAGAGGTATTGCAAATGGCACAACACCACCTCCCACAGCACTAACGATTGCAAGGTTTTTAGGTAGCAGATCTAGGTGGCCATCGAAGCCGGGAAAAAAATTCGCAGAATCGGCTAAGCCGATGAAGGTTGATGGCAACCCTTTCCCGGTGAACATGGTCCAGGGCGGCCACAGGCAAGCTGATCGGCAGCACAGAGTGGCGTACAACTTAGCCAAAACGTTGAAAGGAATGAAGGTTGAGCCGAAGCCGACTGAGACAAAGCCGCACCAGTCAATATGGTGCATACCACTAGCCGATCGTATGATCATCGGCCAATACGAATGGATAGCCGACGCTGGTTTCAACTCGGAGTACAACAAGAAGAAGAAAATCGACGTGACAAGCCATACCAGAGAGAACCTGAGCGGGTAGGGTTGCAATATGTCCGACGCCATAGCGACTGCGACCTGCATTGGCGTTGTGAATTTTTTCGATTCTGCTGGGAATCGGGTATGAGACTACCTACAATCGAAGACTGCCCAGCATGTAGCAAATTTCGAGAGGACGAGTACAGGGACCCTCCAATGCAAAGTCCTGTCCAACTCGTCCCCAGGGCCGTGCAACTCAATCAGAGAGGCTGCCTGTGCATGATCGGCTAGGGCCGATTCATCAAGATTTCTTCGAATACGACAACGAGGAAGAAGAGGAAGCCAACGAAGAACAATCGGTTAACCCACAATGGTGCCCTTCCGACTTGTTCACCAAGACGCAAAAAAGAAGAATACAGAGACTGAAAAGCAAAGGGCAGGAGGAAGAGGTCCAACACATGATTCAGCATCAGCAGCGTCGGTAGGGCAGGAAACAGTGGCGCCCCAAGAAAAAGACCATCCCAGCCGATGAAAGCCCAGCCGATCAAGCAAGAAGGGCAGCCAAGGGAAAAGGAAAAGTTGCTGCATCAGTCAATATGGTATTTGTGCTGCCGGCTGAGTTTGAGGCCACCGAGGCCGATGTAGACAATGTCGAAGAGACATTGGCAAGAATAGTCTTGTCCCCAGAACAAGTCGTCTTTGAAAAACCCGAGGGGACTAAGAATTGACACCTAAAACCACTGAACGTAAAGGGATTTGTCAATGACAAGCCAATGTCGAAGATGCTAATCGATGGAGGGGCTGCAATCAACTTAATGCCCTATGCCACTTTTAGAAAGTGGGCAAAGGAGCCGAAGATCTGATAAAGACAAATATGGTACTCAAGGACTTCGGCAGCAATCCATCGGAAGCCAAAGGTGTTTTAAATGTTGAACTCACCGTCGGCAGCAAGACCGTGCCCACGACATTTTTTGTCATCGATAGGAAGGGATCATACAACCTGCTGCTAGGAAGGGACTGGATTCATACCAACTGTTGCGTCCCTTCCACAATGCATCAAAGTCTAATCTAGTGGCAAGGCGACAAGATTGAGATTGTGCCAACCGACAGGTCAGTCAACGTTGCTAATGCTGATTTGCCACTTTGGGAAATCGATGGTATAGATTGCCGTTTGGCAAAATCTGGCAAGCCGATTTTCTAAAGGTGTCTGATTCTGCTATACAGCCTATTGGAGACGAGGAGCCTCAATTATTACTTTGAAGGCGTTGTGGAGGGCTCGAGCGTCTACAGTGAGGACACCATGGACGATAACGACCATAAACTTGGGCAAGGTTTTATGTCGGCCGACGAGTTAGAGGAAATTGATATAGGTCCAGGATATAGGCCTAGGCCGACATATATTAGCAAAAATTTGTCTTCTTGTTTTAGATCCAAGCTTATTGATTTATTGAAAGAATATAAAGATTGTTTTGCTTGGGAGAATTTCGAGATGCCTGGTCTTAGCCCATCTATTGTTGTGCATCGGCTACCCATAAAGCCGGGATATCGGCAGTACAAACAGCCTCCCAGAAGGTTTAAGGTCGATATATACGATGCGATCAAAGACGAAATCAGTCGGCTATACGATGCTAGATTCATTCGGCCCGGCTGATATGCGGAGTGGGTTTCAAATATAGTTCCAGTGATGAAGAAAAACGGCAAACTTAGGGTGTGTATCGACTTCAGAGACTTAAACAAGGCTACCCCTAAGGACGAATACCTGATGCCTATAGCTGATTTGTGTTAGTGATATGCCCTAGAGGCAACATGGAGATGTTGGATATCACGTCAATGTTTATATATAAATGAATAAAGTGTTATTCAGTTCCATGAAATAGACATCTTGTATTGATCAATAAGTACGTGACTTATTTATGAGACTCTTTATGTATGAATCTATTTCTAAACGATCCTCGATCATATGTCATATTGTTGGAACAAATATGATTCTAAGATCGGCATGTTTATTGATTGATGATCATGTCTCATAGATCATGGGTATGGAGATACCAAATCAATAAACATGGACACATGTGTTGAAGAACACATTGTTGGATAGACCCACCATGAGACTCTACAGAATTAATGTGCCATTAGTTGGTCTCGGGTAGTGTTGGTACAAAGTCCTTAGACCTGAGATCACCATGGATTCCAACATGTGTAGTAGTCTACTTTCGGACTACCAAACGCTATTCCGTAACGGGTAGTTATAAAGGTAGTTTTCGGGTTTGCTATGAAACATGGAGTGGGATGTGAGTGATCAAGATGGAATTTGCCCCTCCTTTGGAGAGATATCTCTGGGCCCCTCGAGGTAATGGATTATGGAAATGCATGGTCATGCTAAGTTGATTGAGGAGTCAATCAACGGATAGATAATCCAATACGGTTCGAGTGAATGGTTAAGCTATTGAAGGGATGGCACACATCTTGCCTATAGCTTAACCGGTATCGTGAGGCAAAGGGATTTGTGTACACATTACAGGTTCGAGCCGATATTATATTCTTGTATACTATGGTGTCAATATGTGTTGCTAGGCGCCGCGTTGACAGTGTCGGCTGAGTTGGACTCGAGCCGACGATCGGCTAAGTTAGACTATAGCCGAAACCGAGTATACCTGAACCTACGGGTCGCACGCTTAAGGGGATAAGAATAGGCATTCGAGTTGGACTCGGATACGGCTCGATCGATAGGGATCCGATCGGATAGAGTCCTATGGGCTTACGACGTATGGGCGGCCAACTCTGTGAGATTCGGATAGGATCCGATTCAAAATAGAGTCCTGATCGGCCACTAGTCCTAGTCGGTCAACTCTATATAAAGGAGGGAGGGGTGGAGAGCTGCGACACGTCAATTGCATCGCGTTGAACCGAATCTGCAACAGAAGTCACCGAGATCAAACTCCACGGAAACCCTCCCCACTTTCGAGCCAAACCCTAGCCTTGCATCGCGTGCTAGCACACAGGTGTTCGGCGTTCTGTTCCCGGACGTGTGGATACCGGTAGAGGCGCTTGCTACGTTGCACGCTGTTCATCGGCTATGGTACTTCCCGAGCAAGGCGGTTGCGGCGAATCGGCTGCGGTCGAGCGCATCGGAGCGAGGCGCGAGAACACGTCGGACGACTCGGATCGGGCGTGGCATGCTGCGAATCGGGCGATTGGTGAATCGGCGTCCCCAGGAATCGGCATCATTAGCTACTGCTTCCGGATCGGATAGCCACGATTGGTTTTTCATTGCACACTCCAATCGGTAACGATCTATCGGCCCTTACTTGCAAGTGTTCCTGGTTTGCGCGGTAAAAAGTTTTTGTTTTCGGCTAGCGTAGCCTCCGCGTAACCCTTCAGTGGTATCAGAGCTAATCTTGCTTAGTTCGGGTTTTAGATTGGATCTGGAACAAGTTTTGCGCACGGGTTGATTAGATCAATCGGTTTTACGGGATTTGTTGAGGAGAGTTCATGGTAATTGCGTTCCTTGATAGTGTATCGGAACGACGTAATGTGATTACGTCGAAGCAATATCCATAGAACTCGGTTTGAGTCGGCTTCGAGATAGCGTTCCTTGATAGTGTATCGGAACGGTATAATGTGATTATGCCAAAGCTATCTCGTAGTCCGATCTTGTTAGCTGCCTCGCGCCTACGCAAACCATCTCCCTTGATAGTGTATCGGGACGGCATAATATGATTATGCCGACATGGTTTCCGTAAGCGATTTCATAGATTGGATCTATGAATTTCATGTGGTGTTCGGCGCTGCCCGAAGCCCGCGAGAGGGCGGCTTCCCCTCGACCCCCGCCCGCGAGGGACCGCCGTGTGCGTACCCCTTATAGGTCGTCTCGGTGCCGTTTCTCGCGATAGGTAGAAAACGTTTCTACGCCTAACTTGTTTTTGCAGAGAATGCTTTGAGATGGTATGGCCCTATTGTATGTATGAGATGTATGAGATGCATGTGACGCATGTAATATTCTTTCATATGTGCAATCCTGTAATATTCTTTCTTACGTGCAATGCTTGTAATATTCTTTCACGACCTACGAGTCGATGTAATCTTCAATTAGAGCTTCTATAGTAGTAGCTTAGTTTGAAGAAATCAAGCATTCTGCACTCGGAAGAACGGTGTTGAAGATGGAGATCCTCTACACCGGCATGGAGATGGAGATCACCATGTGAAGGGGGCCATACTATTTATTGCTATTCTACCTACTTTCATATATGTGATATGTTTGTTTGATAGGATAGCATCCCTCACAAAATTAAGTAGTAATGATGCCCTTCCAAATGTTGCACTCGTCACCGTTATGCTCGTCAACGGTGGGTCCGCCAAAGCGAGTGTCATTCTCTATCATAACACGAGGGGTATATGTCGGACATATACAGCAGAGCATTTGGTTTACTTTACAAGGCTATCAAAACAGTTTTGGGCCTTGGGGCATAGGTTGGGGCCGGGAATGGAGATGCCACACCAACAAAAAGAGTCACATAGAAATGTGATTAGCAAGGAGTTGCTTACCGATGTTACTAATTTTCTAGCGTGATGCCAAAGCTCACTAGAAAATTAACTAACATGTGGATCTTGACCCAATACGTAACCTAGAGGGAAGGTGGAAAATACGTAATGGGAGTCTTATGTTAAATTGTTTAACAAAAGACATAGCGTAAACATTGTGCTAAACTTTGCTTTTTCCGTTGTAGAATAAATGGCGGCTAATACTACACCCGTACCTTTAATTTGCGATCTATTCTCGAAAAGGAAAAATTAAACGGAACAAACTTTATGCATTGGTATCGCAACTTGAGAATTGTTCTCAAGCAAGAGCTTAAGGAGTACGTTCTTGAAGTACCCTATCCCGAGGATTTGCCAAATAATGCCACTTCAACCGCACGGAGGGCTTACGAGAAGCACACTAATGATGCCCTAGACATAAGCTGTCTCATGCTTGCTACAATGTCTCCCGAGCTTCGAAGCAATATGAGAGCAAGTGATGCTCACACTATTATTCGGGGGCTGCGTGGCATGTTTGAGAACCAAGCTCGGGCCGAGAGGTTCAACACCTCAAAGTCCTTGTTTGCGTGCGAGCTTGTTGAGGGAAATCCCATCGGTCCGCATGTGATAAAGATGATTGGCTACATTGAGAGTCCGGAAAAACTAGGTTTTCCCCTTAGCCAAGAGTTGGCTACGATGTGATTCTCCGGTCGCTCCCTCCGAGCTTCGAGCCTTTCATATTGAATTATCACATGAACAATATGGATAGAACCTTGGCTGAATTGCATGGGATGCTTAAGACAGTGAGGAGAGTATCCAGAAAAAGGGTCATCATGTGATGATGATGCGAAGGCTAAGCGCAAACCACTGTCAAGAAACTTTGCACCAAGAGGAAGTTAACTCCCGATGAGATCGCGAGTGCCTCTAATGCAAAGAAGGGCAAGAAGGGGTCGAGGCATCGGATGCCGTTTGCTTCTATTGCAAGGAGACAGCGACTGGAAGAGGAACTGCAAGAAGTACATGGAGGATCGCAAAAAGAAGCAAAGTACGACTTCGCTTCGGTATTAATGTTATAGACATTAATCTTGCTACTTCACCTACGACTCTTGGGTATTTGATACCGGATCGGTAGCTCATATTTGCAAGTCGTTGCGGGAAATGAGAAGAAGTAGAGGATTGAGAAGGGGCGAGGTGAACTCGCGCGTCGGTAATGGAGCAAGCGTTGCTACGATTCTTGTCGGCACAGATACCACTTCATCTACCTTGAGGATTAGTTTTGAAATTAAATAACTGTTATTGTGTTTCAACACTATGTCAAAACGTTATTTTTGCTTCATGTTTGCAAGCGGAAGGATATGATTTTAGATCAATGGACAATGGTTGTTCAATATATCTTAGAGATATGTTCTATTTTTATGCTCCATTGGTGAATCGATTATACGTTTTGAATCTTGAAGCGTCTCCCATCTATAACATTAATACGAAAGGCAACTCTCAATGATATAAACCCCACGTTTATCCGGCATTGTCACTTAGGCCATATAAATCGAAACGCATGGAGAAGCTCCATAAGGATGGATTGCTTCACTCTTTTGATTTTGAATCATTTGAGACATGCGAGTCTTGTTTACTTGGTAAGATGACAAAGGCACCTTTAAGGGACACAGTGAGAGAGCAAGTGACTTGTTGGCACTCGTACATACGATGTATGTCAACGGCCGAGAGGTGGTTATCGTACTTCATTACCTTTACCGATGACTTTAGTAGATATGGTTATATCTACATAATGAGGCATAAGTCCGAATCCTTTGAAAAGTTCAAAGAATTCCGAATGAAGTACGTAATCATTTAGGGAAAACAATCAAGTTTCTACGATCGGATCGTGGAGGGGAATACTTGAGCCAAGAGTTTGGTAATCATCGAAAGATTGTGGAATTGTTCCGCGCTTGACTCCGCCAGAACTCCACAATGGAACGGAGTGTCCGAACAGAGAAACCGCACCTTGTTGGACATGGTGCGGTCGATGATGAGCCAAAGTGATCTTTCGTTATCCTTCGGGGATATGCTCTTGAAACAGCTGTGCTCACACTAAATAGAGTTCCACCTAAGTCGGTTGAAAAGACACCGTATGAGATATGGACACGGCAACCCCTAGTTTGTCTTTTCTCAAAATTTGGGGATGCGAAGCTTATGTAAAACATTTACATCGACAAGCTCACACCCAAATCGACAAGTGCTTCTTTGTGGGATATCCTACGGAAACTAAGGGATATTACTTTTATAATCGGGAACAAGGCAAAGTGTTTGTCGCCCGACATGGTGTCTTCCCGGAGAAAGAGTTTCTTTCAAGAAGGGTTAGTGGGAGCAGGGTGCATCTTGAAGAAGTTCAAGAAACACCGAAAACGTTTCAACGACCACGTAACCACAACAGAGGAGCAAAGTGTTGCACCACAAGTTGTAGATACACCAGCCCCACGGAGGTCGAAAGATCACGTCGTGCACCGCAGTACAGTGCGGAACAACGTGATATATTGTTGTTGGACAACGATGAACCTAAGACCTATGAGGAAGCGATGGTGGGACCCGATTCCAACAAGTGGCTTGGAGCCATGAAATCCGAAATAGAATCCATGTACGACAATCAAGTTTGGAACTTGGTTGATCCACCGATGGTGTCAAAACCATTGAGTGTAAATGGGCTTTTAAGAAAAGGCCGATATGGATGGAAATGTTCACATCTATAAGGCGCGATTGGTGGCGAAAGGTTTTAAACAGATTCAAGGAGTTGATTATGATGAAACCTTCTCGCCCGTCGCAATGCTTAAGTCTATTCGGATTATTCTAGCGATTGCTGCATATTTCGATTATGAGATATGACAGATGGATGTCAAAACGGCTTTCCTAAATGGAAACCTAAGCGAGGATGTATACATGATACAACCTCGGGGTTTTGTCGATCCGAATCGCTGGAAAGATATCCAAGCTACGAAATCCATTTATGGATTGAAGCAAGCATCTCGAGTTGGAATATTCATTTTGATGAAGTAATCAAAGGGTTTGGTTTCATCAAAAACGAAGAGGAGGCCTGTGTTTACAAAAAGGTCGAGTGGGAGCGCAATTGTATTTCTAATCTTATATGTGGATGACATATTGTTGATTGGAAATGATATCCCTATGCTAGAATCCATCAAGTCTTCATTGAAAAATAGTTTTTCCATGAAAGACTTAGGGGAGGCAGCATGCATATTGGGCATTAGGATCTATAGAGATAGATCCAAGAGGCTAATTGGATTAAGCCAAAGTACATACATTGACAAGGTGTTGAAAAGGTTCAACATGCATGATTCCAAGAAAGGTTTCTTGCCCATGTCACATGGCATTAATCTTAGCAAGAATCGGTGTCCTCGGACACTTGATGAGCGGAATAAGATGTGTATGGTTCCATATGCTTCGGCAATTGGATCCATCATGTATGCCATGCTTTGTATACGCCGATGTCTCGTACGCTTTGAGTGCTACGAGCAGATACCGATCGAGATCCAGGTGAAGGTCACTGGATCGCCATAAAGAATATCCTTAAGTACTTGAGAAGAACTAAGGATATGTTCCTAGTATATGGAGGTGAAGAAGAGCTCGTTGTAAGTGGTTACACCGATGCTAGCTTCCAAACAGACAAGGATGATTATAGATCGCAATGGGTTCGTGTTCGCCTAAACGGAGGCGCGATCACTGGAAGAGTTCCAAGCGGGATACCGTTGCTGATTCTACAACGGAGGCCGAGTACATTGCTGCTTTGGAAGCTGCAAAGGAGGCTGTTTGGATCAAGAAATTCGTTTCGAGCTTGGTGTGATGACTAGTACGACGGTCCAATGCCTCTCTATTGTGATAATAGTGGAGCCATTGCGCAAGCCAAGGAGCCGAGGTCACATCGGAAGTCCAAACACATACTTCGGCGATATCATCTCGTCCGCGAGATAGTGGACAGAGGTGATGTCAAGATATGCAAAGTGCACACGGATCTCAACATAGCCGATCCGCGACGTAACCTCTCCCTCGCCGAAGCATGAGGCGCACACAAGAGCAATGGGTATTAGATACTTACATGATTGACTCTAGTGCAAGTGGGAGATTGTTAGTGATATGCCCTAGAGGCAACATGGAGATGTTGGATATCACGTCAATGTTTATGTATAAATGAATAAAGTGTTATTCGTTCCATGAAATAGACATCTTGTATTGATCAATAAGTACGTGACTTATTTATGAGACTCTTTATGTATGAATCTATTTCTAAACGATCCTCGATCATATGTCATATTGTTGGAACAAATATGATTCTAAGATCGGCGTGTTTATTGATTGATGATCATGTCTCATAGATCATGGGTATGGAGATACCAAATCAATAAACATGGACACATGTGTTGGAGAACACATTGTTGGATAGACCCACCATAAGACTCTACAGAATTAATGTGCCATTAGTTGGTCTCGGTACTGTTGGTACAAAGTCCTTAGACCTGAGATCACCATGGATTCCAACATGTGTAGTAGACTACTTTGGGACTACCAAACGCTATTCCGTAATCGGGTAGTTTTAAAGGTAGTTTTCGGGTTTGCTATGAAACATGGAGTGGGATGTGAGTGATCAAGATGGAATTTGCCCCTCCTTTGGAGAGATATCTCTGGCCCCTCGAGGTAATGGATTATGGAAATGCATGGCCATGCTAAGTTGATTGAGGAGTCAATCAACGGATAGATAATCCAATACGGTTCGAGTGAATGGTTAAGCTATTGAAGGGATGGCACACATCTTGCCTATAGCTTAACTGGTATCGTGAGGCAAAGGGATTTGTGTACACATTACAGTTGAGCCGATATTATATTCTTGTATACTATGGTGTCAATATGTGTTGCTAGGCGCCGCGTTGACAGTCGGCTGAGTTGGACTCGAGCCGACGATCGGCTAAGTTAGACTATAGCCGAAACCGAGTATACCTGAACCTACAGGGTCGCACGCTTAAGGGGATAATAACAGGCATTCGAGTTGCACTCGGATACGGCTTGATCGGATAGGGATCCGATCGGATAGAGTCCTATGGGCTTACGACGTATGGGCGGCCAACTCTGTGAGATTCGGATAGGATCCGATTCAAAATAGAGTCCTGATCGGCCACTAGTCCTAGTCGGCCAACTCTATATAAAGGAAGGAGGGGTGGAGAGCTGCGACACGTCAATTGCATCGCATTGAACCGAATCCGCAACAGAAGTTGCCAAGATCAAACTCCATGGAAACCCTCCCCACTTTCGAGCCAAACCCTAGCCTTGCATCGCGTGCTAGCACACAGGTGTTCGGCGTTCTGTTCCCGGAAGTGTGGATACCGGTGGAGGCGCTGCTACGTTGCACGCTGTTCATCGGCTGTGGTACTTCGGAGCAAGGCGGCTGCGGCAGATCGGCTGCGGTCGAGCGCATCGGAGCGAGGCGCGAGAACACAGTCGGACGACTCGGATCGGCTGCGGCATCTATGAATCGGCTGATTGGTGAATCGGCTGTCCATAGGAATCGGCTGTCATTGGCTACACTGTTCCAGATCGGATAGCCCTGATAGGTTGTTTTCGCTGCACACTCCAATCGTAACGATCTATCGGCCCTTACTTGCAAGTGTTCCTGGTTTGCGCGGTAAAAAGTTTTTGTTTTTGGCTAGCGTACCCTCCGCGTAACCCTTCAATTTGCTCGTGGATGCTGCCTCTGGCCACAAGATCATAAGCTTCATGGACGACAACGCAGGTTACAACCGGATTTTCATGGCCGAGGAAGATATCCACAATACCGCTTTCAGATGCCCAGGAGCAATCGGCCTATATGAATGGATCGTCATGACGTTTGGCTTGAAGAACACTGGAGCAACCTATCAAAGGGCCATGAACTACATTTTCCATGACATGATCGGCTCCCTGGTAGAGATCTACATCGATGACGTCGTCGTCAAATCCAGGGAAATAGAAGATCATATAGCTGATCTAAGGCAGGTTTTGGAGAGGACAAGGAAATACGGCCTGAAGATAAACCCACTGAAGTGTGCGTTCATTGTATCGGCCAGGCAATTTTTAGGATTTCTTGTTCATGAAAGAGGGATAGTGGTTACATCAAGGAGCATCAATGCTATCAAAAAGATCCAGCCTCCAAAGGACAAGAAGCAATTGCAATCTTTGATCGACAAAATTAATTTCATCAGGTGGTTCATCGCAAATGTTTCAGAAAAGATGGAGCCGTTCACACCATTGCTTCGGCTGAAGGCCGGTCAAGCATTCACCTGGGGGGCAGAGCAGCAAAAAGCGTTGGACAATATCAAGGATTATTTAAGCTCGCCTCCAGTCTTGATTTCTCCATAGAAAGGGATACCTTCAAGCTATATCTGTCAGCCGACGAGAAGTCCATCGGCTTAGTTTTGATTCAGGTGGTCGAAGGGAAAGAGAAGGCTATATTTTATCTCAGCCGATGGCTTTTGGACGCGGAAACAAGGTACTCACCAGTGGAGAAGCTGTGTCTTTGCCTATATTTTTCATGCACAAAGTTGAGGCATTATTGATTATCCAATGAGTGCACTGTGGTATGCAAAGCCGACGTAGTAAAATACATGCTATTGGCTCAAGTGCTAAAAGGACGAGTTGGAAAGTGGATTTTTGCCTTGACAGAGTTTGATCTGAGATACCAGGCACCCAGGGCAATAAAAGGACAAGCTATAGCCAATTTTATAGTGGAACATAGAGATGATTCGATCGGCTTAGTTGACATCATGCCTTGGACTCTAACATTTGATGGCTCGGTTTTCACCAACGGATGCGGTATTGGCTTGGTCATAATTTCCCCAAGGGGGGCAAGCTTTCGATCGCCTTTTCAATCACCCCCATGCCACAAACAACCAAGTTGAGTATGAGGCCGTGCTTAAGGGATTACAACTCCTCAAGGAGGTTGAAGCCAATGCCATTGAAATAATGGGAGATTCACTATTGGTCATCAGCCAGTTGTCAGGGAAATATGAGTGCAAGAACGACGTGCTGATGGTCTATTACCAAAGATGCCAAGAATTGATGGACAACTTTTGGCTAGTAACACTAAAGCATATCCCCACGGACAAAACACAGAAGATAATGATTTAGCTCAGGGGTCATCAGGCTACAGGCTGATGACAAAAAATGCTGAAGTGGAAATTGCCACCATAACAGCCAACGACTGGAGGTTTGAAGTCTACAACTATCTACAAAATCCTTCTCAGTCGGCTTCAAGAAAATTGCGCTACAAGGCTTTGAGATATGTTTTGCTTGATGAAGACTTATATTATCAGACGATTGATGGTGTGCTGCTCAAGTGTCTTAGTGCCGATCAAGCTAAGGTTGCTATGGGAGAGGTGCACGAAGGAATTTGCGGCACGCATCAATCGGCTCACAAGATGAAATGGTTACTTTGAAGAACAGGATACTTTTGGCCAACGATGCTGGAAGACTGTTTCAAATACTACAAGGGATGCCAGGACTGCTAGAAGTTTGGGGCCATCCAGAGGGCACCAACATCGGCTATGAACCCAATTATCAAGCCTTGGCCGTTCAGAGGTTGGGGAATCGACATGATCGGCCAAATCAATCCACCCTCGAGCAAAGGACACAAGTTCATATTGGTGGCAACCAATTATTTTACCAAATGGGTGGAAGCAATTCCTTTTAAAAAGGTTGATTCTGGGGATGCAATCATGTTTGTTAAGGAGTACATCATATACCAATTTGGTGTCCCTTAAACTATAACTACGGATCAAGGATCTATCTTTATCTTAGATGAGTTCGTTCAGCTTGCCGACGGCATGGGGATCAAGTTACTCAATTCTTCGCCGTATTATGCTCAGGCTAACAGGCAAGGAGAGGCCTCAAACAAGAGTTTAATTAAGCTGATAAAAAGAAAGATCGCTGAATAGCCGAAGCAATGGCACAGCCGATTAGCCGAATCACTGTGGGCATATCGGATGGCTTGCCACGGATCGATCCAAGTGCCACCATATAAACTGGTCTATTGACATGAAGCAGTTCTGCCATGGGAAAATAGCATCGGCTCAAGGAGGATTCAACTGCAAGACCAGCTGACAGCTGATGACTATTATAACTTGATGGTGGATGAATCAGAAGACCTGGTTTTGTCAAGAATGTGTGCCTTGGAAAAAGTAACTAGGGACAAAGAGCGAGTAGCCCGTCATTATAACAACAAACTTGTACCAAAGTCTTTTGAAGAGGGCGACCTCGTTTGGAAGCTAATGTTGCCGATCGGATCAAGAGACAACAAATTCGGCAAGTGGTCACCTAAATGGGAAGGGTCTTTCAAGATCCAGAAGTGCGTCTCTAAAGGAGCCTACATGTTAGCAGGATTGGACGGAGAATTATTTGGAAGGGCTCCAAATGGCAAGTATTTGAAAAAGTATTATCCCATTGTTTGGATCAACTCATGATTCGGCTAAGGACTTGCCGATTCGTGTTAGCCAATGCGTGGTGCGATACACGCATCGCCTTTAGAACGTTTTTGTGCTAAGTTTTTCCCTAATTTTTCTACATCGGCTCAGCCTGGCCGACGATCACGAGTTATTTGGTTCACTAATTTTATTGATGCTGAAGACACCATCAACAAAATTAGGGGGCCATATACAATACATATCAGAATCAGATAATTAGATATATCAAGACATAGCAGATTTTTGGAAGTTTTGAAGCGTTCAAAACATTCAAGACATGATCGGCGAATAGGTATATAAGTAGCATGGAATAAGGACCTAGCAAGCTGATTGCAAAAAGTCAAGTACAAAAGGTTGTTTGAGCAAGAGCTAATATAAGTTTCGAAGGCTAAATTTATCACAGGCCCAAGAAAGCATCTATAGCCGAAATTGCTGAAGTCTGGGTGGCCTTGACTTTGTCGATCACAGCCATGTCTTCCGCATCGGAGCCAGGGACCACTTTAGCCGATTTGTGCAGCTCCTTTAAGTGCTTAATCGTGGCCGTTAATCTGCCCCTCTGACCTTTAGTAGCTTCTGGCAGATCGGCTAGCAGTTGTTCTTCGGCGACGATCTTGGCCCGGCATTGTTCCAGTTGTAGCAGTAAACCGACTTCTTTGAGCTTAAGATCAGCTAGCCGGGCTTGTGAATACGATGGACCGGCTGTCAGCTCGTTCAGCTTTGCCTTCTCGGCCTCAACGCTCTTGACCGTCTCTTTGATCTTGGCTGCCACATCGGCCTGGGCCATCCTTTCGAGCATTCTTTGCATTGCACGCCCCAGTTTAGGCCGATGCAGGTCAAGGTAGACGGCTTCAAAAATCTTGGTGGCCAGATCTTCGGGGAGTTGGTTTTCAATCTCAAAGAAGTGCGATCTGGTCGATCCACATTCCACGACCAGCCTATCTATGTCAATGTCCAGCCGATGTCGGATGTCTTGGAGTTTATCCTTAAGTTCAACGGCTATAGCTTTGTTTGGGCTGGTTGCCTCGACTTCTTCATCACTAAGGAAGTCCTTGATGTCAAATGATAGCAAATCAGCCAAGGCCTGCAAGAGGAATGAAGAGATCAGATCATAGTCGGAGTGGCCAATTATTCAAGGACTAAAGAGAAGAAAAGGATGAGACTTACTCTCGCTGCAGGAACTGGAGCGACTATTTCTTCGACGGCCGGACCGGTTTCGGCAATGGCTTCCTCGTTATGATCGCTGACCGAAGTGGCTACCTCCTCAGTACGCTCACTGGTCAGCCCGGCAACATCTTTGGCGATGTGGCTGCCCACAGCCGATTCAGTGTGCTCGCTTGAGGCCTGGGGGGCAGCCGATGGAGATGAGGAGGCTGCAAAAAGGCCAAGTGTTAAGTTAGGATCGGCTGATGAAAGCAAAACGAAGAGGAGACAAGTCGAAGAGACTACTGGTGAAGCAGGACGTGGAAGGCGACCAGCTAGCTGTTTGATCAAACAAGGAAAAGATTTGGTTGAGGGTTAAAGTGATCATGCTTCGCGAGCCAAATTTGACAAGATAAGGACTTATCGGCCGTTTCTTGGCAGGCGGACTTGGAGCAGGCAGGTCATCGGCTGGTGGGCTCACCAAGTTGTGGCTCAAATCACTTGATTCGGCCGCCTCCCTAATGGCTTGCGATATTTCTTCATTCGTGACTTCTTCGTTAAGGAGTTGGTCAACACTTGGGTCGATGGATAGGGTAATGTTGGCCGGTGCAATCGGCTTCTTTATCTTCTGTCTCTTGGCAGGTGCAGCCAACGACTTCGCAGCAGGACCGACCCTTCTCTTATGGGCCAATGGCTCGCGTGTTTGCCCATGCAGCAGGGTTTTTAGCTTCAGTGCTTCCCAGCCTATCACCGAAAGGGCCAGCCTGCAGCCGTTTGGAAGGACGCCTAGCCGGTACTCGATGGTGATCCCTGAGTTGCTCACTTTCGGTGGGTCTATTTCTGTCATCTGCAGGGAGGAAAGAAACTCAAGTGTTAGCAAGCCGGATCAGCCGATTATTCAGAAAAGGGAAAAATGTTCGAAGTCTGAAGCTTACCGAGGGGATTTCATCCGACAGTAGGGAAGTGATGTAGCAGGAAGACCGTTGATGGAACAAATGCTTCTTGATTTCTATCCACCATCGGTCATATACTATGCTCTTCTTGTAAGCCAGTCCCATGGTGCCGATACTGCCGAGGGGTGGGCCTGCTAGTTCCTTTAATTTGTTCATGATCGGCGGCTGGTCCACTATCCCTCGGGTTTCGATCTTGTCGACTTAGTAGCAGCCGACGGGCAGTTGCCTGAATCCAAATTGTCGAGTAGCCGACACCAGGTAATAAAATTCGTAAGTCTTTGTTACAGATCGGCCTTGGTGGATTCCTATCGGCAGGATGCATGGCGTGAGGGCTGTAGTGAATATCTCTCGGCATTTGGGGTAATCGTCCGAGTTGTCTTCCTCGAAGTTCAGCTCAATTAGCAGCTCGAAGACTGATATGTCCCTATAGCACTACCAACATCTATTGTCCTCGGCGAAACCATCATAGAGGGACATAAACCATTCGGCTTGCAGCTCAGCCGATTGCTTAGATCCGGTGTGCATGGCCGCTGCTTCACCATAGCTGAGACATCTTCTGGTGGTTACTTCATTCCCTTCGTCATCTTCGGTTGGCTCCAACGTGGGAAGCGCATCTCAGTCAGTGATGGCCGACCGGATATTTTCTCCGTCATCAACACTAGCCACAACTGAAGAAACCACCACGGGCCCCTGGTGTTGACATTAGCATTGGCGGCTATTTTCGAAACGACTTGGTGTAAATTCTGATATAGGTAGCAGAGCAGTAATTTGCCTAATGGTATCTTCTTCTTATCTACTAATGCCTCGGCTACTACTTGCCAATTTGCTGTTGGCCCATAGCTGGATCCGCAGGAGAAGAATTTTTCTAACCACATCATAAGAATGCGACATGTTCCCTGGCGCTGATCGGCTCATCTCTCATGTTCATTGCCACGAACCCGTTCCAACCTCCTATGGCGTTAGTCTTGAATTGAATTGGCCCTTGCCAGTCAGCCTATTGGGGTTAGCCAATGACAAAACATCCAGTCCTGTTATCATCACTACATCGGCTAGAGTAATGGTCATCGGACCCTTGCTGGAAGATGAAAGCATTCAGAGTATCATTCCAAAAATAGGTGACAGCTGACATCAAGGGTTCATCTTTTTCCATATCGGCTACTGATAGAGCGAGGCACTGGGCTATTCCTACTTCTTCCCAATGACTTTGCTTGGCCAGCTGCATCCTCTTATACCATGCCGGCCAAGATTTGTCCATAGATGGCCAGGACTTAAAAGTGCATGCCCAGTGGCTAAGGCTTGGATTCCTCATCCTATAGGGCATTCTATCGGTTTCGGCTATGATGAACTCTATTGGGTCCTTATTGCCGATAGGCCCTATAAAATATCTCTCATTCTGAACAAGGCTAGGAATCGCTACTTGGTGAGCAAGATGCTACAACCAAAAGAAGAAGCAAAATTCAGAATTGAAAACCCTAGAATTCAGATCTACAGTTGAAAGCGGTGAAAAAGGAGATCTAGCCTATTAGTGCATACCTCAGGAAACTCGGCGAGGGACGCGGCCGACGGAGCAGCGGAGGACGCCATTTGGGTGCGCTGAGGTCACTGGAACAGGAAATCGTTGCTGCGAGCTTATGGAGCCGGAGAGGTCTTTGGAGAGCTTGAAGCTGTTTGTTGGGGTGGATGTTTGTTGATGGCGTGACTTGTTTGGCGGCCGACGGACGTTATTTAAAGAATTTTTGTAACGGTCGAAACAGAATCGACCTAGGGCTACGCTTGGAACTCGGATTGCACAAAATCCGCAACATTTTCGTATCGCGGACTTGGGGGGCATGTGTTAACGATCAAATTTGGTAACCAAATCCCCGCGTTTGAGGCAGAAATTGAAGCGGAATCAAGGAGATTCGCGATCTGAGGAGAAACAAAGGCAGGATCGGCTGAGTCCGAAACGGCTGCGGAGCCAGTCGTATGAGTTCGAATCGGACAAGGATGACTGATAGCCAATTCCGATTAGAAGATGGAGATTTAACTGATCCTGAAAAAGGAGCATAAAGATAAATATTGGATTCGGTTCCTAAATGTTCGTTAAAGATATTGCCATCTATGGATAGAGTCCGGTAACGGCAATTGTATCTGTAAAATATGAAGTTGTATAGATATTCCTTTTGTAACGCGGCATGGGACTGCGTCCCGAGATATTGTCGTACGATGTACAGTAGATAAGGTAGAAACCATGTTCTACATGGATATCATTGTACTCGGGTATAAATAAGACCCGAGGCCCCTTGTAACTATCAACCAACACACAATCAATCAACTTCGGTGCATCGCCACCCTTTTCTATTTTCGACGAGTTTTTGCTCTTGCTCGGGCTGCATTGGGTTCGACCTCCGAACAAGGTAATTCCTTGTCATTAGTGGTTTGTATCGTCGAAATTAGTGCTTCCATCGTCATGACACTCTAGTTTTGATGTTATAAACTACGCAATTTATCATACCCGACCTATAATCTAGAGCAATGCCTAGATCTATCCCACAGTCTGCTGGTTTCTCTCTGAAGACAGCAACCGACGAGGCTAGATCTAGGGGTTGAATTGGATTATATGCCGTGTCCACCATCTCGAGGGGTTCACATTCATTCATACATATCTGTTATTTCTGTAAAATCAAAGTGTGTTAGATTCTTTATTTAATGATGAACAATTGGTATTTGGGATTTGTTGATTTGAGTGTTTTGATTTTGAAAGAGTTGAATTTCGGACGATGAACAGTGTTCAGTCGGTTGTCACAGCCGGTCTGACCGGGCGTGTTCGACCGGTCTGACCGGAGGTATTTCGGCGATCAGACCGGGCAGTTGCCTGCGGTCAGACCGGCCGAGCCAGTCCGACTGGTTGCCGATTTCGTTTGGGTTTTGGTTTCGGTTTGTTTCCTTATACATACATGAAAGTTTCGTGTTCCTATGCATGTGTCTGGTTGTTTATGCTAACAATGAGTCAAGTTTGGATAGCTTGTGCTCGGATATAGTATTCTTTATTTAATTGTGTGCAGGTATTCTTTACGCCTCAGGAAAGTGTTGCCGGTGATCGAGTCGGAGTCAACTTGGAGATAAGGTGACGTCCGAGATGGGGATCATGCGGGATGCTGAAGGGTAGAGATTAGTGCACATGATTGAAAAGTTTCCATATGGCATACAATGGAGATATTGTTGCGTATGGAAAGCGGAATTTCGGTTTTAGGAAGATCGAGATTGTTACGGTTGGTTTATGTATAGTTTGTTTCTTGTACGGGAAGGTTTCCTAGTGGATTAGGGCTTCTTGTATGAGTAGGATTCGTGGCTCTTGGCTGCGGATCTTGGGTATAAATAGTAAGGGGAGGCGTGGCCTCTCCGTATCGCTTCTATCGCTTTTGAGTTCAAGTTTTAGAGTTTCTCAAGTTAGGGTTTCAAGTTTACAATGAGATTTTGTGAGGAGTGCTTTGTTTGCACTTTGTAAACACAGAGAGTTTCAATAAAAGATCAATCTTCTTGAGAATTCTTTGTGTCTTCTTCTTCTTCGGTGTGGCGACGAAATTGTCGGTTCAACCGGATCTACTAACCGGTCAGACCGCAGACATTACGGCGGTTAGACCGCGCCTTCTTCCCGGTTAGACCGCAAGTACATTGGCGGTCAGACCAGCGGGCATCGGACTTCATCGGCGTCGGCTACATCGCTCAATCGGCTGAGGCGATCGGCTACGGACGGTCAGACCGGAGGTCATCGGGCGGTCAGACCGACTAGGCTACTCGGTCAGACTGGATTCAGGAAAACAGAGGTAAAGTTTTATTTTCGCTAAAACTTTGTTTTTGGGGTACTCAACCATTCATCCCCCCTCTGGTTGGCTTTTCTTTGGGCGTTTTATCCTACAATTTCTTTTTGTACTTAATGCTGCATCTAATCGACCTGTTAAGTCGCTCTTAGAACTATCAAGATCTGTTTAGTTTAATGTTTATCATTAGAGACAGTGTTGAAGTTTCAGCCAGCCTTACATGTTTTAGTTATCTTTTAGTTTTAATTGCTGTTAGACATACTAAAACTGCCTTTTATATTAAGGTCTCAATCTGTTCAAATGCCGTAAGCCGGTATCAATCTGTCAAGTTACATTGACAGTCGATTGATCTAGGTTTAGCGTATTTAGATTAGATTGATATCTTTTATAAAATGTATCGGAGTATTAGCCGATTCATATTAGACCTGCAGTATCGGCTAGGTTGTCTATGCAGATAATTATTATCCTAATGTGCCTTTAGCCTAAGTGATTTATACTGTCTCGGTATACTACCGATTTATCCCAATCACTTAGTAGAAATGTGATTTGGAATAACAATTATGTGTTTATTGATGTCTTCAGCCGATCTGGTAGGATATAATTTCAACTTAATGCCTATTACTTGTTTCTTGTTGGTTACAGGATCGAACCAACTGGCACTCTTGCATAATCACCAAAGGCAACCAAGTTCGGACCTGCACTAGAGCTAAGCAAATCTCTCATGCCAGTGCGTGAGAAAATTTCTAATCAACAACAGTCCATTTTGAATTCTAAATTCAAACATCCATATGTACATTCTAAATTCTAAATTCACATCCATATATACATTCAAACATATATACATTCAAAGTCCATATACACATTCAAAATATATTCAAATTAACGTCTTCAAACATTCAAACATATATCCATTAAAAATTCATCCATCATTCAAACATATATATATCACAGTTCAAAATACACTGTCACGATGGCGGCGGCATGCGGCGGCGGCGGTGGCGATGGCGACGACGGCGACGGTGATGGAGACGGCGTGCGGCGTGTGGCCGTAGCGTGCGGAGGCGTGCACGCGGCGTGTGGCGTGCGGAGGTGAGGCATCTCCTCCGGAGAGGTCAACTCTACAATACAACATAACCTCCGAGGAGTTCGGTTATGCGTGAGATAGTACAGATATAAAAGCTTTGTATAATATTATAAACTATTAGTATTTAAGTACAAACCATACAATACAAGAAAGCCGCGACACTTCCACAGGGATAGCCCGAGTGTAGAGTCGACCTAGGAATCGTACTCGTCTTCCCAGTCCTCTAGGGTACTTGGGAGTTCTTCATCTGCTTCAGGGTTTTCTAAAAATATTATATGCAAGGATGAGCACCAATGATACTCAGCAAGCCAAACTGGATACAGTTTTATTTCAATAATCATGCATGCTATATTGACAAGAGAAACAAATTATAAATATGTTCCTAGCATGAAGATATATCTTATTCTTCTTTCTAAAATATTCTATGTGAACATTTAAGGACATGAATTATAAGCTTAACTTTAGCTTCATCCTATACTCTACCCTTGCCTATAAATATGCAAGATATTTTAAAAAGAATAATATAACCTAGCCGTAGCATGATCTTATGTCATATAGATATGCATGATATGATACAAGTCTAATCTTAATGTGATTCCATATTATACATAAATAGATATACATGATGTCCTAAAAGGAAATAAACCAAGCCTAATTTAAACATAAATACAATATGTTCAGAAAATCATACTCTCTCTCCATCCAAAACTCATATTTTAAGAGCTTAGCATATGGTTGTTGTTCCCTTAACTTCCCCAGAACTAATCTAAAATGCTCCTCATACTTTTCCATACTGGAGGAATGGATGAGAACATCATCTATAATATCGCCATAACCCATCTAGGTATTTCTTATGTGTTTTATTCCTTATATTCATGAGAAGGGCAGGTGCATCAATTACTCCAAAGTGCATTACGGTGAACTCATATAGCCTGTTCCCGGTAATAAAGGCTGTTTTTGGTATTTCTTCCTTTTTAACTCTTAGTCGATGGTATTCTGGCCTTAAATCTATCTTGAAGAACATCTTAGTTCTTCTCGACTGATCAAGCAGATCATTAGTCCATGGTAGTAGATACTTATTCTTGATGGTGACTTCATTTGGAGCCCTATAATCTATACACATCCTTAGTGTTTCATTCCTTTTTCCTGCGAATAGCACCGGTGTTGCTCATTCTAAAACATCGAGTCTTATAAATTCTTTTTATTTGCTTGTCTTTTCAACTCTGCTGGCTCCAGTGCAGCCATCTATACATGGCTTTTACTATTGGTTTAGGTTTGGGTCTTATCTTGATAGAAAACTTAATGTCTCTATCTAGTGGTATTCCAGTAAAATCCGAAAGTTTTCTCGTGATCGGTATTTTCTCAATTCCTTCTATTACCACATAATTCAGAACTTCGGATGGTACCGGTAGTAGAGGTCATTTAGCTCTTTACTTTACCTCTTTCCCATCTACACTTGGCAACCAAATAATCTTATTCTCACAATCCCATCTTTCCTTAGGCTTATACAACCAATCCATACCCAAAATTACATCCTATCCTTGCATTCTTAGAAGGATATGATCTACTGTGAATATAACCCCCCTTCGATCTAGATTTTTACCATTATATTAGTGACCCCTTTAGTATTCTGTGCGGTGACATTACTCACCTTTCCCTAAGCCGTTCCATAGTTAAGCCGTTTTTGTTCCACAACGACTTTTCTAACTTGTTCTCCATAGTATAGCACCATGGTTCCATAATTTGGTGCTTCACCTCCGTGTCCTGCCGTATCCTGAATTAGTGGCACGCGGTGGGGGTTTGCTGCATCTTTCCTTGGGTACATGCTACTTCCGTGGAATAACTTTTTCAGGGGCATACTGGATGTATGCACGCTATTTGTCCATAATGATAACACTTATTTTGTTTTGAGGATCGATTATTTCCACATTCTGATTTTGGTGGTATTGAGATATTTTGAGATAGAGTTTTATGTTTTTGGCTTTTCTTAAGTTCTTCCCTCCTTTACTTCATCAATTGGGCTTTATCCAAAAGGATTGATACGTTAGTATGGTCCAAGTCAACAAGCTTATAATTGATTGATCCATCTAATCCCTTAACGAACCCTACTAGCTTTTCTTTTTGGTGATTATGGATAAGGATTAGGTAGATGGGTAAGAACTTAGTATGAATATAAAAGGAAAAAAAGTAAGGAAGGATGATCATAGATAAGCATTAAATGGATATGATAAGGAACAAGGAAATAGAAAAGAGTGATAGTTAGAATCACATTTAAGTTTTTTGTTTTCAAAACTTTTTAAAAGGACAAGGAACCAAACCAATTGTTATGGAACTTAAAAGTCCCCAAAAATAACTAATAACCATAAAGAAAACACAATACATAATTCATCATTCTATCTTGACGGATAAACCGTCATCTGACTTGGGACGATCTAATCTTATCGATAGCTTTATCCTGAAAGGTTAGCTAATACTGATTCCTATTCAATCATTTAACTTACTATCCCCTAGTGTTTCCTGATATTTTGAAATGGTTGAGAAGAGAAGTAAAAGTAAATTCTTTTTAACAGAGAAGAAGGTGTGAAGAAAAGAAATAGATAGAAGGGCCAAGAATTTAAGATAAGGATAGATGGAAAATTTTTGTACTTGTTTTTAGTTTCTGAAAATAATATCTTAAATTCAATCTAACTTACCTAGGTCAACCTACAATCAAGCTCTGCTCTGATACCATCTCTGAGGCGTCTTCTCCAGAGAGGTCAACTCCACAATACCACATAATCTCCCAGGAGTCCGGTTATGCGTGAGATAGTACAGATACAAAAGCTTTGTATAATTTTATAAACTATTAGTATTTAAGTACAAACCATAAAATACAAGAAAGCCGCGACACTTTCACAGGGATAGTGTTGATGAGAATTTTTCTCACGCGCTGGCCTGGGAGATCCGCTTAACTCCAGTGCAGGGCCAAGTTGGTCGCCTTTGGTGATTCTGAAGGGCGTGCCAGTTGGTTTGATCTTGTAACCCACAAGAAATAAAGAATAGACGATTAAGTTAATATTAGATCCTACTCAATCGGCTATAGATATCCGTAATACATAATTACCACTCCAAAGTGCATTTAGACTAAGTGATTGGGATAGATCGGTAGCATACCGAGACAGTATAAATCACTTATATCTAAAAACACACCAGAATACTAATTACATATATTTATAGCTTAGCCGATGTCACAGATCTAATGTAAATCAGCTAGTACTCTGATATATTTTATACGAAGATATTAACCTGAGCTAAATGCACTAAACCAGGATCAATCGTTGTTAATGTGACTTAACATATTGATACCGGGCTTAGTACATTTAAATAGATTAAGATCTTAATATAAAAGGCAGTTCTAACACATCTGAATAGTAATAATACATAAAAGATGGCCAAAACAGGTAAGACCGGCTGAAACCCCAGTGCTATCTCTAATAATAAGCATTGAGTTGAATAGATCTATATCATTCTAAGAGCGACTTAATAGGTCAATTTGATGCAGTATTAAGTACAAAAAGAAGCATAAGATCTATTTAGACTAATGAAAACTCCTCGAGATGGTGGATACGCCATATAATCGAAATCAACCACCGGATCTAGCTCTATCAGCTGCTATCTTCAGGAAGATGTTAGCCGATTGAGAGATATATCTAGACATTGCTCTAGATTATATGTCGCATATGATAGATTAAGCAATTTTAAACATCAGGATCAAAGTATCATGATGATGGAAGCACTAACCCCGGTAACACAAACCGCTTGTAACAAGAGATTACCTTGTCTGGAGATCAAAACCCGATGCAGCCCGAGAACGAGGCAAGAACTTGTCGAGAAGTAAAAACGAAAAGGGTGGCGATGCGCCGAAGTTGTATTGAGTTGATGTGTGTGTGTTTTTTATTACATGGTGTCGGGTTATATTTATACCCAGATATACAACGATCCCTTAACAGACATGATTCCTATTACAGATTAGATTACAAATATTCTAAACAAACCGACATTATCTATAAAGGAAACTATATAAAATATCCTAATTTAAAGATACAATTGCCGTTGTAGGACATTATCCATAGATGGCAATATCTTTGAAGCACTTTTGAAATCGAATCCAATAATTATCTCTAAGCTTTCCTTCTGGGATTGATTCCACCTTCTGCTCTCGATCGGAATCGGCTATCGGCTATCCCGGTTCGACTCGGACTCAACCGACTGGCTCCATAGCCGATTCAGATTTAGCCGATGCAGCCTCTGTTTCCAAGGATCGCGCATTTCCTTCAATTTCGCTTCAATCTTGCTTCAAACTCGGGGATTTGCTTACCAAATTTGGTCATTAACACATGCCCAGTCCGCAATATTGGTAATGTTGCGGATTTGTGCAATCTTATCCTTAGAAAAACCCTAAGTTGAGTCTGTTTCGGCTGTTACGGAAACTCTTCAAATAATGCGTCGGTCGTGCCGACCAAACTCACTCCGTCATCTTCACGATCCACAAAACCAGCAAACATCCTCGAGCTCTTCAGCTTTCCTTTTGGCTCCTCTGCAGCAATCCTTCGCCTCCAGCGACCAAGATCGCGGCAATGGCGGCCTCCGCTGCTCCATCCGGCTCTGCTCCCGCCGAGTTCCCCAAGGCACACCCCATCGGCCAAATCCACTCTTCTTCCGCCCTTAGTCACAGATCTGAATTCTAGGTTTTTCGAATCTTGATTCTGCCCCCTTTTTCCATTGTAACACCTTGCGCACCAAATAGTAATTTCCAGCTTAATCAATGACAAAAGATATTTCCTAGGGCCTATCCGCAACGAGGACCCCACTGAGTTCATCATAGCCGAAACCGATAGGGTGCCCTATAGGATGAGGAACCCCAATTTAGGCCACTAGAACATCACTTTCAAATCCTGGCCTTCGATTGATAAATCCTGGCCCACATGGTACAAGAGGATGCAACCTATCAAACATAGCCACTGGAAAGAAATCGGCATAGCGCAGTGCTTGGCCCTTTCATTAGCCGACATGCCCAAAAATGAACCACTAGTATTGGCTGCCACCTACTTCTGGAACAACACCCTTAATGCCTTCCTCTTCCAGCAAGTCCCAATGGCCCCACGTTAGCCGACGTCTGCATGATCACGGGACTGGATGTACTGTTGTCGGCTAACCCTAACCAGCTGGACAATAAGGGTCAATTCTCCTTCAAGACCAAACCTATCAGAGGCTGCAACGGCTATATTTCTATGAACATGGGCATTGGACAAATTTCTCCCAGAGAGCACGCCGCCTTCTTGATGATGTGGCTGGAGAAATTTATGTTTTGCGAATCTAGTTGTGGTCCCATAGCCAACTGGCAAGCAGTAGCCGAAGCCCTAGTTGACAGGAAAAAATTTCTTTGGGCAAATTCTTGCTGGGGTATCTCTATCAGACACTGAGCCAGGCATCGGCTAAGATAGCCGTGGATGCATCAATCGGCACTGGAGGCCCCTGGTGGTTCTTGCAGCTATGGCTTGTACTGTTGACCCAAAAGATTGCTAGACGGCCATGGCTAGCTGACGCGTGCTTCCCCCTGTTGGAGCCAATCGAAGATGATGAGGGGAACGAAATAACCACCAGGAGGTGTCTGTCCTACGGGGAGGCCATAGACTCTCACGCCGGATCGAAGCAATCAAGCGAGATTCTAGCCGATTGGTTTATATCTTTCTATGATGGCCTTGCAAAGAGCAATCGGACTTGGTTTTTCTATGAAGACCGAGCAGAGTTCGAGTTGCCAATCGAGCTGAACTTGGACGAAATAAACTCATAAGAATACCCCAAGTGCAGAGAGATTTTCACCACGGCGCTCATCCCCTGCATAATGCCGACTGGGATACACCAAGGCCCAAACGTGCTGAAGACTTACGAATTTTACTATCCTGCATCGGTTGGAAGGCAACTTGATTTTGGACAGCTGCAGATTGGCTGCTATTATGCCGACAAGATTTAGACCCGACGGGTGATTGATTCAAAGCTTATGATGAACAAGCTAATGGAAATAGAGAGCCCACCCCTCGGCAACATTGGGATCCTGGAGTTGGCCCACAAAAGGAGTGCAACCTATGACAAGGGGTGGGTGGAGATCAAGCAACACATCTTCCATCAACACGCCTCCATGTACCTCACCACACTTTTGCCAGACAAAACCCCTTCTGTAAGTATTTTCATCCTTAAACATTTTTCTCTGAGCAATCGGCTGTCGTCATTTCCTAACACTTAGTTACTTTTTCCTTTGCAGACGACAGACTCAGATCCCCCTACGGTGAGCAATTTGGGCATTGCCATTAAGTATCGGCTGGGCCTTATCCCGAACGGTGGCGGTTATGCTCCATCAGCCATCGGCTTCAACACACCGAAGGTGAAGATACTGCTTTATGGCCAAACCCACAAGGTCGTATCGAGGAAAAAGAGAGCCGCCCCATCAGCTACAGGTCCATCAGTTGCACCTACAAAGAAATAGAAAAAGCCAAAGCCTGCTGCACCGGTTGATAGCCTACTTTCTCTCGATCCCAGCATAGAGGAAGAACTCAATAAAGAGGTCATGGACGAATAGATCTCCCAAGCCGTTGAAGAGGCGGCGACATCAAGTAGCTCAAATCAAAGCACAACCACACCGCCAGTCGATGAACAGACTGAAAATACCCCTTCACCCCCAAAGCGACTGGTATGTATCTTTGCTTTTTCAATTTGATCTTCAAATTATAATCATTCGATCCCTGACCAAGTTCTTTCTTGTAGTTCAAAATACTAGCCAATCAGCCTCCTCATTCAGCTTCTTCAGAAATCTTTAATTCTATCTCTTCCTTGCTTGTTTTTACCCAGCCGATCTGTACTGATACTTGTTCTTCTTTGTAGCCTGTCCCGTCTTCATCGACTGCCCCCCATGTGTCAAGCGAGAGAACTCCGTCGGCTATGGGCAGCCACCACACTGAAGAAGTACCTGCGCCAGCTCCTGCCGTCCGAGTAAGCATACTTTTCTTTTTTCAAGAGCTTGACATCGGCTGTCATGTTCCATTTTAATCACCTTGATCTTTAATGTAGACTCTAGCCGATCTACTCCCGTTCGATATCAAAGAGTTCATCAGCGAAGAAGAAGAAGCCACCAGCCAGGATCTGGCCGCTATAGCCGACGATCTCAAGGAAAAGCTTCAAAGATATCCATCGTCGGCTATATATTAATGTGGACCAATTGGCCATGGAGTGTGGGCCGATTCGAGCACGCTTCAATGATATTCAAAACCAGCTCCCTAAAGACTTGGTCGAAATAATCTCACAAGCCGCATTCATCGACCTTCACCGGTTCAAGCTGGAGCAGGCCATGCAGAGGATGATCGATCGGCAAGCTCAAGTCAACTTGGCAGCTACAATTGATGCTACCGTGAAAAACCTTGTAACCAAAAAGGCCAAGTTGGATGAGCTTGTGGCCGAGCCATCGGCTACACAAACGAAAATCAGCCAGCTTGAAGTGAAGGAAGCCGAATTATAGGCGAAGCTGGAGCAATGTCGGGCCAAGATCGCCGAAGAGAAGCAAATATTAGTCGATCCCCCCAAGGCCACCGAAGAACAAAGAGCGAAGGTGACTTCTACCATCAAGTACTTAGGAGATCCAAACAAATCGGCTAAGGCGATCCCGGGCACAGAGGAGGAAGACCTCGCGCCAGTCGATCAGATTAAAGCTATCAAGGACAAAGCGATGTCGGCCATCCAAAATTTCCTCGGAATGTAATAGGGCTAGACTCTAAAAACCTTTGGTGATAGCTTGTTGTTGACGAGAATTTTTCTCACGCGCTGGCCTAGGAGGTCTGCTTAACTCCAGTGCAGGTCCAAAATTGGTCGCCTTTGGTGATTGCGCGAGCGTGCCAGTTGGTTTGATCCTGCAACCAACAAGAAACAAAGAATAGGCGATTAAGTTAAAATTAGATCCTACTCGATCGACTAAAGATATTCATAATATATTATTACCATTCCAAAGTGCATTTAGACTAATTGATTGGGATAGATCGGTAGTATACCGAGACAGTATAAATCACTTATATCTAAAAACACATCAGAATACTAATTACATATATTTATAGCTTAGCCGATGTCGCAGATCTAATGTAAATCGGCTAATACTCCGATATGTTTTATATGGAGATATTAATCTGAACTAAATACACTAAACCAAGATCAATCGGCTATTAATGTGACTTAACGGATTGATACCGGGCTTAGTATATTTAAATAGATTAAGATCTTAATATAAAAGGCAGTTTTAATACATCTAGCAGCAATAATAGATAAAAGATGATTAAAACAGGTAAGACCGGCTGAAACCCCGGTACTATCTCTAATAAAAATTATTGAGCCGAATAGATCTACATGATTCTAAGAGCGACTTAATAGGTCGATTTGATGCATCATTAAGTACAAAAAGAAGGAAAAAATCTATTTAGACTAATGAGAATTCCTCGAGATGGTAGAAACACCATATAATCTAAATCAACCTATAGATCTAGCTCTATCGGCTGCTATCTTGAGGGAGATATTAGCCGATTGGAAAATAGATCTAGACACTGATCTAGATTATATCTCGCATGTGATAGATTAAGCAATTTGTAACATCAGGATCAGAGTATCATGATGATTGAAGCACTGACCTCGATAACACAAACCACTTGTAACAAGAAGTTACCTTGTCTGGAGATCTAAACTCGATGCAACCCGAAAACGAGGCAAGAACTCATCGAGAAAGTAAAAACGAAAAGGGTGGCGATGCGCCGAAGTTGTATTGATGTGTGTTCGATTGATTACAACAAGCCCTCGGGTCTTATTTATACCCAGTTACAACAACATCCATGTAGATCACGGTTTCTATCTTATCTACTATTTACAGTATGACAATATCCTGGGACGGGGTCCCATGACGCGTTACAAAAGGAATCTTTACAAAATATCCTATTTTACAGATACAATTGCCGTTATAGGACCTTATCCATAGATGGCAATATCTTTAATTTCCTCTGGAAACCAAATCCAATAATCATCTCTAAGCTTTCCTTCTGGGATTAGCTCCACCTTCGGTCTTCAATCGGAATCGGCTATCGGCTGTCCTGATCCGAGTCGGACTCAGCCGACTGGCTCCGTAGCCGATTCGGACTTAGTCGATGCGTCTTCTATTTTATCAGATCACGCTTCTCCTCCGATACCACTTCAATCCTTGCTTCAAACTCGGGGATTTGCTTACCAAATTCGGTCGTTAACACATGCCCCCCAAGTCCGCGATATTGATAATGTTGCGAATTTTGTGCAATCTTATCCCCAGCGCAACCCTAGGTCGAGTCTGTTTCGGCCATTACAAATACTCTTTAAATAACGCTCTTCTGCGCCAAACAGACTCACGTCATCAAATGCAATCCACAAAGCCCTAGCCAGCAATCGTCTTCGAGATCTCCGACGATTTCCTTGGCTTTCCCAACTCCGCAGCAGCGATCTCCCCTCTCCGACGACCTCAATCGTAGCAATGGCGGCCCCCGCTGCTCCGTTGGAGTCTGCTCCCGCCGAGTTCCCCGACAGTGAGCAACTCGGGCATAACAATTGAATAACACCTCGGCCTTATCCCGAACAGTGGTAGCTACACTCAATCGGCTATCGGCTTCAACGCGCCGAAGATGAAGACCCTGCTTCATGGCCAAACTCGCCAAGCTGTGACGAGGAAGAAGAGAGCCGCCCATCGGCTACACCGACGAAAAAGCAGGAGAAGCCGAAACCGGCTGCACCAGCCGACAGCATGCCTTCCCTCGATCCCAGCGTCGACGAAGCTCTCAACAAAGAAGTCATGGACGAGGAAATCTCTCAAGCTATCAAAGAGGCGGCAGAATCAAGTAGCTCAAGCCATAACTCAACCAGCCCGCCGGCCGATGATCCAGCTCCACCAGTCCATTCTCCTCCGATGTGATCAGTATGTATTCTCCTTTTGAATCTGATCTTAAAATCATTCAAACCCTGACCAAATCTTCTTGCAGTATAAAAGACTAGCTAATTGGCCTCCTCGCCCGGCTTCACCAATAGTTTCTATTCTCATCTTCTCTTTTCACTTATTTTTTCTTTAGCCTACTTGTACTGAGACTTGTCCTTTTTTGTAGCCTCTTCGGTCTTCGTCGGCTTCCCCCCATGCGTCAAGTCAGAGAACTCCATCAGCTACGGGTAGCCAACATGCTGAAGAAGTGGCTGCGCTAGCTCCTGCTGTTCGAGTAAGCCTTATTCCCCTCTTAAGAGCTTGAATCGGCTGTCATGCTCCATTCTGACAAATCTGAACTTGTTTGCAGACTCTAGCCGATCTAGTCCCATTTGATATCAATGAGTTCATCAGCGAAGAAGAAGAAGCCACCAGCTAGGATCAGGCCGCTATAGCCGATGACCTTAGAAAGAAACTCTTGGAAATCAACCGTCGGCTGGACATCAACGTAGACCATTTGGTCATGGAATGCGGCCCGATCCGAGTGCGTTTCAATGATATTCAAGATCGACTTCCTAAAGATCTGGCTGAGACACTCTCCCAAGCTGCGTACATCGATCTTCACCGCTTCAAGTTGGAGCGGGCCATGCAAAGAATGGCTAACAGACAAGCCCAAGTCAACTTGGCGGCCACAATTGACGCTGATGTGAAGAACTTGGTGGCCGAAAAGGCTAAGTTGGACGAGCTGACGGCCGGCCCATCGGCTACACAAGCAAAAATCAGCCAACTTGAAGCAGAAGAAGCTGATTTGCTGGCGAAGCTGGAACAATGCAGGGCCAAAATCACCGAAGAGAAGCAGGTGCTAGCCGATATCCCCAAGGCCACCGAAGAACAAAGAGTTAAGGTGACTTCCACCCTCAAGCACTTGGGAGATTTAAACAAGTCGGCAAAGGTGATCCTGGGCACCGAGGAAGAGGACCTTGCAACAGTTGATCAAGTCAATACCATCAAGGACAAAGCAATGTCCGCTATCCAGAAATTCCTCGGCATGCAACAGGACTTTAGTCTTCAGAACTTTTAATGTCAACTTGTATACATAACACTTGCAATCGGCCCACTGTACTTTAAATATTGATCATATGTTTGTTGCCGATTCAGTCAGTCTCCATATCAGAGGGGAAAAACTTGAGTAAAAATGCCCTAGAGGCGATGTGTATAGTCTCACAACAAATCGGCTAACATGGATCAGCAAGGACTTAGCCAAATCATGAATTGATCCAAACACTGGGATAGTATTTCTTCAAATATTTGCCATTAAGAGCCCTTCAAAATATCTTCCCGTCCAATCCTTCCAACATATAGGCTCTTTTAGGGACGCATTTGTGGACCTTGAAAGGCCCTTCCCAGTTAGGTGACCACTTGTCGAATTTACTATCTCTTGAGCCGATCATCAATGTCAACTTCCAAACGAGCTCGCCTTCGTCAAAAGACTTAGGCACAACTTTCTTGTTATAATGACGAGCCACTCGATCTTTATCTCTATTCACTTTTTTAAGGCACGCATCCTTGACAAAACTAAGTCTTCAGATTCGTACACCATCAGATTATAATAGTCATCGGCTGTTAACTCATCCTGCAACTAAATCCTTCTCAAGCCAATGATATTTTCCCATGGCAAAACCGCTTCGTGTCCGTAGACCAACTTATGTGGAGGCACCTGGATTGATCCATGGCAAGCCATCCGATAAGCCCACAGTGATTCAGCCAATCGGCTATGCCATTGTTTCGGGTACTCAGCGATCTTCCTCTTTGTCAACTTGATCAAACTTTTATTGGAAGCTTCGGCCTGTCCATTAGCCTGAGCATAGTATGGCGAAGAATTTAATAGCTTGATTCCCATGTTGTCGGCAAACTGAACAAACTCATCTGAGACAAAGATAGATCCCTGATCCGTACTGATAGTCTGAGGGACGCCAAATCTGTATATGATATGCTCTTTAACGAATTCGATTGCATCCCCAGAGTCGACCTTTTTCAAGGGGATTGCTTCCACCCATTTAGTAAAATAACTGGTTGCCACCAATATGAACTTGTGTCCCTTGCTCGAGGGTGGATTGATCTGGCCGATCATGTCGATTCCCCAACCTCTGAACGACCAAGGCTTTATGATAGGGTTCATCGATGCTGGTGCCCTCTGGATAGCTCAAAACTTCTGACAATCCTGACAGTCCTTATAATACTTAAAGCAATCTTCCAGCATAATCGGCCAAAAGTACCCTGTTCTCCAAAGTAACCACTTCATCTTATGAGCCGATTGATGAGTGCCACAAATTCCCACGTGCACCTCTCCTATCACAACCTTGGCTTGATCAGTACTTAGGCACTTGAGCAGCACGCCATTAATCGTCCGATAGTATAAGTCATCATCGAGCAAAATATATCGTAAAGCCTTGTAGCGTAATTTCCTCGAAGCCGACTAAGAAGTGTTCTGTAAATAATTGTAGACGTCATACCTCCAGTCGTCGGCTGAGATGGCTGAATTCTCCACTTCAACTCCTTTTATCATCGGCTTGTAGCCCAATGCCCCTTGAGCCAGATCATTTGCTTCTGAATTCTGCTCTCAAGGGATGTGCTTTAATGTTACTAGCCGAAAACTGTCCATCAGCGCATTTTTGACTCTCGGCATTTTTGATAGTAGACCATCAGCGCGTCATTCTTGCATTTATATTCTCCTGATAGCTGGCTGATGACCAACAGTGAATCACCCATTATTTTGATGGTGTCGGCTTCAACTTCCTTTAGCAGTTGCAAACCTTTAAGAATGGCTTCGTATTCGGCTTGATTGTTTGTGGCGTCAAGAGTAATGGAAAAAGCAAAGTCGAAGCTTGCCCCCCTGGGAGAAATTATCACCAAGCCGATGTCGCATCCATTCGTGCAAAATGATTCGTCGAAAGTTAACGTCCAAGGCATGATATCGACTGAGCCGATTGAGTCATCTCCATGTTCCACGATAAAATCGGCTATGGCTTGCCCTTTCACTGCCTTGGGTGCTTGGTACCTCAAATCAAACTTTGTTAAGGCAAATATCCACTTCCCAACTCACCATTTCAGAACTGGAGCCGATTGCATATATTTTACTACGTCAGCTTTACAAACTATGGTGCATTCGTTGGATAACAAATAATGCCTTAACTTTGTACATGAAAAATATAGGCATAAGCACAACTTCTCCCTAGGAGAGTACCTTGTTTCTGCATCCAGAAGTCGTCCGCTGAGATAGAAAATTGCCTTCTCCTTTCCTTCGACCTCCTGAATCAAAACTGAGCCGATAGAATTCTCATCGGCTGATAGATATAGCTTGAACGACACTCCCTTTTGCGGAGGAATCAACACTGGAGGGGAACTTAGATAGTCCTTAATGTTGTCCAGTGCCTTCTGTTGTTCTGCCCCCCAAGTAAACGCTTGATCGGCTCTCAGCCGTAGTAACGGTGTGAACGGCTCCATCTTTTCTGATAACTTGGCTATGAAGCGCCTGATGAAGTTGATTTTGCCGATCAAAGATTGCAACTGCTTCTTGTCCTGAGGAGGTTGAATAGTCTTGATAGCATTGATGCTTCTCTGTGTCACCTCAATCCCCCATTCGTGAACAAGATAACCCAGGAACTGGCCAGCCGATACGCCAAATGCACATTTTGTGGGATTCATCTTCAGGCAATACTTCCTCGTTCTCTCAATTACCTTAAATCGGCTATGTGGTCTTCCAGTTCCTTGGATTTGACAACAACATCATCAATATAGATTTTCACCAAGAAGCCGATTAGGTCATGAAAAATTTAATTCATGGCCCTTTGATATGTAGCTCCAGCATTATTCAACCCAAAAGTCATGACAACCCATTCGTATAAGTGATTGCTCCTGGACACCTGAAAGCTGTCTTACGGATATCCTCCTCGGCCATAAAGATCTGATTATAACTAGCATTGCCATCCATAAAACTTATGATTTTGTGGTCGGAGGCTACATCTACTAGCAAGTCGACTATATGCATAGGGTACTAGTCCTAAGGGGTAGCCTTATTTAAATCTCTGAAATCAATACACACCATAATTTTTCCGTTCTTCTTTATCACTGGAACTATATTTGAAACCCATTCTGCATATCGACAGGGCCAAATGAAATCAGCATCATACAGCTGAGTGATTTTGGCCTTAATCGCATCATATATATTGGCTTTAAACCTCCTGGGAGGCTGTTTGTATTGCCGATATCCATGCTTAATGGGGAGCCGATGTTCAACAATCGATTGGCTAAGACCAGGCATATCAAAATACTCCCAAGCAAAGCAATCTTTATATTCCTTCAATAAATCAATAAGCTTGGTCCTAAAATGAGAAGAATAATTCTTGCTAATATATGTTGGCCTAAGCCTATCTCCCAGACCTATGTCAACTTCCTCGAGCTCAGCCGACATAAAACCTTGCCCAAGTTTGCCATCGATGTCGTCCATGGTGTCCTTGGTGTAGACGCTTGAGCCCTCCACAACGCCCTCAAAGTAATAATTGAGGCTCTTCGTCTCCAATTGGTTGTATATCCGAGTCGGACACCTTTAAAAAATCGGCCTGCCATACTTTGCCAAACAGGCAATCAATGCCATCGACTTCCCATAACGTTAAGTCGGCGTTTGCTACGTGAACTGACCTGTCAGCTGGCACGATTTCTATCATGTTGCCTTGCCACTGGATTAAGCTTTGATGCATTGTAGAAGGGATGCATCAGTTGGCGTGGATCCAATCCCTTCCGAGTAGTAAGCTGTAGGATCCCTTCTCGTCGATGACGAACAATGTTGTGGGCATGGTTTTTCTGTCGACGGTTAGCTCGACATTGAGAACTCCCTTGGCCTCCGATAGATTCCTGCCGAAGTCCTTGAGCACCATGTTGGTTTTGATCAAGTCATAGGCTCCCTTGCCCAGCTTCCTGAAAGTAGCATAAGGCATGAGATTGACAATGGCCCCTTCATCAACTAGCATCTTTGACATTGGCTTCCCGTTTACAAATCATTTATCATATAGGGGCTTCAGGTGCAATTTTTAGTCCCCTCGGGTTTTTCGAATATGGTCTGTTCTGGGGACAACACTAGCTTGGCCAAGGTTTCTTTGATGGTGTCTACATCGGCCTCGACAGCCTCAAATTCGGCTAGTAATATGCACACTATATTGACTGATGCAGAAGCTATTCCTTTACCTTTTGCCGCCCTTTTGGCCATGTCGGCTGGACTCTCATCGGTTGTGGCAGCATCCTTCTTTACGCACCATTGTCTCCTTGGGCGGTTATGTTCCTTTTTCCTCTCCAGCCGACAGCCAATCTCAGCCTGGACTTCTTTTAGCCGACCCTCTGTTAATGACCAAATGTGGTAACGAAATCCCCGAGTTCAGAGCCAAGACTAAAGCGGAATCGGATCAGGAATGCAGTCTGCGGAGAAACAGAGGCGGGATCGACTGAGTCCGAATTGGCTGCGGAGTTAGTCGGCTGAGTTCGAGTCAGATAAGGATGGTCGATAGCCGATTCTGATTAGGAGATGGAGATTGAACTGATCCCCAAAAAGGAGCATAAAGATAAATGTTGGGTTTGGTTCCCAAATGTTCGTTAAAGATATTGCCATCTATGGATAGTCCTGTAACGGCAATTGTATCTGTAAATTAGGAAATTATTAGATTTTTCTTTTGTAATGCGGCATGGGACCGCGTACCAAGATATTGTCGAACTGTAAATAGTAGATAACGTAGAAACCGTATCCTACACGGATATTGTTATTCCCGGGTATAAATAAGACCCGAGGCCTCCTGTAAAAATACTAACACACGATCAATCAACTCTGGCACATCACCATCCTTTTTATTTTAGACAAGTTCTTGCTCTTGCTCGGGCTTCATCGGGTTCGACCTCCGAACAAGGTAATTCCTTGTCATAGTGGTTTGTATCGTTGGAATTAGTGCTTCCATCGTTATGATACTCTAGTTTTGATGTTATGAACTGCGCACTTTATCATACGCGGCCTATAATCTAGAGCAATCTCATTCCGTAGTCGGCTGGTGTCTCTCTGAACACAGCAACCGATGGGGCTAGATCTAGGGGTCGATTTGGATTATATGTGGTGTCTACCGTCTTGAAGGATTTACATTAGTTTATACATATCTGATATTTCTTTTTGTACTTAATGCTGCACCTGATCGACCTATTAAGTCACTTTTAGAATTATTAAGATCTGTTCGATTGAATGTTTATCACTAGAGACAGTGCCGGGGTTTCGGCCTTATCTGTTTTAGTTATCTTGTTAGTAAATGTTACTATTAGATATATTTAAAACCGCCTTTTATATTAAGATCTCAATCTGTTTAAATGCCCTAAGCCAGTATCAATCTGTCAAGCTACACTGACAGCCAATTGATCTAGGTTCAGCGTATTTAGATTGATATCTTTTTATAAAATATATCGGAGTATTAGCCGATTCACAATAGATCTGCAGTATCGGCTAGGTTATCAATGCAGATAATTATTATCCTAATGTGCTTTTAGCCTAAGTGATTTATATTGTCTCGGCATAGCCGATCTATCCCAATCACTTGGTCTAAATGTTCTTTGGGATAGCAATTATGTGTAAATTGATCTCCTTAGCCGATCCAGTAGGATCTAATCTAATCTTAACGCATATTGTTTGTTTCTTGTTGGTTCACATATCAAACTAACTAGCACGCTTGCATAATCACCAAAGGCAACCAAGTTCGGACCTGCACTAGAGCTAAGCAAATCTCTCAGGCCAGTGCGTGGAAAATTTCTCATCAACACCCTCGCTCTTTAGCCGTTGCACCTTCTGCTTTTGTGTTTTTGTGAAAATATCAGAAGGGCACCATTGAGGGTTGGTGATCTGTTCTTCGTCGTCTCCAGTCTTCTTGAAAGAAATCTTGATGGATGGGGCCTAGCCATTGATGAACAGACCCCTTCTTTTGATTGAGCTGAACTGCCCTGGGTATAAATCGGCTGGAGCTCTCGGCTGGTTGGCCCTCGTGCCCACTGCATGCCGGGCAGTCTTGGATTGAGGGCAATCTCATCCCCTATTCCCAGCAAAACTTGAAAAAGTCACAGCTCCAATGGGAGTCGAAGCCATCAAGCCATTGCCGATGAGCCTCCTCTTGCCGATCGTACCTCCTCGGATGTACTTTGTAGACCCTGCCGGTCTCCTTTTTTTCATGTCTCTTCATGAATCTGACCAGGCTGTCCGTCTTTCGTGGACGAGGATCGGCCTATCGGCGATTGGCACACACCATGTTAATGGGAAACGAATCGAGTTTCGTCGGCTTCTCGGGGTGCTCTTGGTAGTCCGTGCCAGTCCTTTCTTCTCCACATCCCTATCAGGACGCGACTAAGTTGTCCGTCATTCTGTGCTACCGATCAGCTTGCCTTGGACTAGCATAGACCGTGTTGACTGGAAAGGGGTTGCCGTCGACCTTCATTGGCTTAGCCGATTCTTCAAACTTGATCTTCCCCGCTTCTATGGCCGACTGAATTTGCTGGCGAAAGACTTTGCAGTCATTGGTGCTGTGGGAGGGGGTGTTGTGCCACTTACAATATTTCTTTTTCTTGAGCTCCTCGGCTGGTGGGATGATGTGGTTGGCCGGAAGTTGTATTTGCTTCTCCCGCAGTAGCAGGTCGAAGATCCTATCAGCTTTAGTGATGTCGAAGTCATATCTCTCCTCCTTAGCCGATTTCTTTAGCCAATGACACGTTATTGCCTTCTTGTTGAGACCGAACTGGTCACGCATGACATTTGCGATCAGATCGGCCCAAGACTTGTTTTCTTGAGCTTGTACCTACGGTATCGGCTCGTATTGCTAATATTGCATGGGAGCCTGCCGATACTGCATCTGCGGTGAATGAGGCTAGTAGTACTGCTCGTAGTTGCCTCTTGGGTACTGATGTTGGACTTGATTCACGGCAGGAGGCGGCTGTGGTATCAACGGAGGCTGCTGCTCAGGGAGAGGTCGAGCACCGCTAGAGTTGTGAGGTGGGTCTGGTGTGTAATTGTCAATCGGTACTTTGTGTATGAGAGGTTGCCGATTGGTGCTGAACATGTTCTCCATCTACTCCTGAGTTAGTACTGGGATTCCGTGGCCCTGATGCTGAGGTTGTTGCCTGGTCAGAAGCTTGGGCGTTGGTTTTGCAGCCGATGATTGTACATTCGGCTGAATAGGGGCTCCCCCTGGAGGAGTCGGCTGTCCCAGTGGAGAAATTGACAGTCCATGCGTCGACAGAGTCCTGTAAGGTGGGAATCGGCCATCAAGGAAATAGGTCGGTCCCCTTGGCAGTTGCTCGGGTGTCCTTGAGCCAACCACAGTGCTGATCATGTTGTTCAACGTATTCACCAGTATCCCTGACTGGTTGACGAGCGCGTGGTGGACAGCCAAGTCGATTCGATCCTAGAGCTGTGGAGCCCTGAGTCATCCTGCTCCTTCTTGATGTCTTCAACCTTATTTTTTCCCTTGTCTTCGTTGGAGGTGGCTCCAGAGTCAAAGTCTTCGGGGATCACAAACTTGTACTTTTGAACGATTGTCCCCGATCTGGTCTGGGTAAAGGATTGTAAATAGTGAGACTGCAATCGTTCAACCATCTGCTGATAGTCGGCCTGTTGTTTAGCCGACAACCTGTCCATGGTCACAGGGATGATGTTCTCCTGGTCTAGCTCCGGGGTCTTGATGTTCACCATTGTATTAGAGTTGGACGTGGCAATGGTTCCACCGGGCGTGCCAAAAGCGTGTTGATGAGAATTTTTCGCACGCGCTGTCCTGGGAGATCTGCCTAACTCCAATGCAGGTCCAAGTTGGTCACCTTTGGTGATTCTGAAGGGTGTGCCAATTGATTTGATCCTGTAACCAACAAGAAACAAAGAATAGGCGATTAAGTTAATATTAGATCCTACTCGATCGGCTATAGATATCCATAATACATAATTACCATTCCAAAGTGTATTTAGACTAAGTGATTGGGATAGATCGATAGCATACCGAGACAGTATAAATCACTTATATCTAAAAACACACTAGAATACTAATTACATATATTTATAGCTTAGCCGATGTCGCAGATCTAATGTAAATCGGCTAGTACTCCGATATATTTGATACAAATATATTAACCTGAGCTAAATGCACTAAACCAGGATCAATCGGCTGTTAATGTGACTTAACAGATAAATACCGGGCTTAGTAGATTTAAATAGATTAAGATCTTAGTATAAAAGGCAGTTCTAACACATCTGAATAGTAATAATACATAAAAGATGGCCAAAACAGGTAAGACCGGCTGAAACCCCGGTGCTATCTCTAATAATAATCATTGAGCCCAATAGATCTATATGATTCCAAGAGCGACTTAATAGGTCGATTTGATGCAGCATTAAGTACAAAAAGAAGCATAAGATCTATTTAGACTAATGAAAACTCCTCGAGATGGTGGATACGCCATGTAATCTAAATCAACCCTCGGATCTAGCTCTATCGGCTGCTATCTTCAGGAAGATGTTAGCCGATTGAGAGATAGATCTAGACATTGCTCTAGATTATATGTCGCATATGATAGATTAAGCAATTTGAAACATCAGGATCAGAGTATCATGATGATGGAAGCACTAACCCCAATAACACAAACCGCTTGTCACAAGAGATTACCTTGTCTGGAGATCAAAACCCGATGCAGCCCGAGAACGAGGCAAGAACTTGTCGAGAAAGTAAAAACAAAAAGGGTGGCAATGCGCCGATGTTGTATTGAGTTGACGTGTGTGTGTTTTTATTACATGGTCTTGGATCATATTTATACCTGGATATACAACGATCCCGTGACATACACAATTCCTATTACAGATTAGATTACACATATTTCTAAACAAACCGACATTATCTATAAAGAAAACTATACAAAATATCCTAATTTAAAGATACAGTTGCCGTTGTAGGACATTATCTGTAGATGGCAATATCTTTGAAGCACTTTGGAAACTGAATCCAATAATTATCTCAAAGCTTTCCTTCCGGGATTGGTTCCACCTTCTGCTCCTGATCGGAATCGGCTATCGGCTATCCCGGTCTGACTCGGACTCAGCCGACTGGCCCCGTAGCCGATTCGGATTTAGCCGATGCAGCCTCTGTTTCCAAGGATCGCGCATTTCCTTAGATTCCGCTTCAATCTTGCTTCAAACTCAGGGATTTGCTTACTAAATTTGGTCGTTAACAGATAGCCCGAGTGTAGAGTCGACCTAGGAATCGTACTCGTCTTCCCAGTCGTCTAGGGTACTTGGGAGTTCTTCATCTGCTTTAGAGTTTCCTAAAAATATTATATGCAATGATGAGCACCAATATTACTCAGCAAGCCAAACTGGATACAATTTTATTTCAATAATCATGCATGTTATATCAACAAGAGAAACAAATTATAAATATGTTCCTAGCATGAAGATATATCCTATTCTTCTTTTGTAAAATATTCTATGTGAACATTTAAGGACATGAATTATAAGCTTAACTTTAGCTTCATCCTATACTCTACCCTTGCCTATAAATATGCAAGATATTTTAAAAAGAATAATATAATCCTAGCCTTAGCATGATGTTATGTCATATAGATATGCATGATATGATATAAGTGTGCATTAGCCTGAGCATAGTAAGGAGAAGAACTCAGCAACTTGATACCATAAGATTCGGCAAAATGTTTTACCTCTTTAGACATGAAAGAAGCCCCTTGGTCTGTAGTTAATGTTTGAGGAATGCCGAATCTATGTATAATATGCTCCAAAATAAAGTCAATTACCTCCGTATGAGTCATATTCTTTAACGGCACGGCTTCAGCCCACTTGGTGAAGTAATCCGTTGCAACTAGCATGAACCGATGCCCTTTCGATGACGAAGGATAAATTTAACCAATGAAATCCAAAGCCCAACCCCGGAACGGCCATGGTTTAATAATAGGATTCAACACCGCAGCCGGTGCCAATTAAACATTGTCGAACCGTTGACAGGCTTCACATCCTCTATAATACTTGAAACAATCATCAATCATCTTCGGCCAATAGAACCCCGCTCTCCTAAGCAACCAATTCATTTTATGGGCCGATTGATGTGTCCCACAAATACCCTCATGTACATCTCCCATAGCCACTTTAGATTGATCACTATCTGGGCACTTCAATAATACCCCATCTATATTTCGGCGATACAAATCTCCATCGAGAAAAGCATACTTAAATGTCTGCCGCTGAATTTTTCGATCAACCTTAAGGCTAGGATCTTTTAATATTGAATCAAAGGTATTCTCCAATCCTGTATTGTTTCCAGAGCACAAATGTTTGAATTTAAACTCAACTCGGCCTCTGTATCACTGAAATCGTGCCCCCTGCATCTTCTGTGAGCCCGGTCTTACCGACCAAGCAACGCCGGTCAGACCGCTGACAGTCTGCGGTCAGACCGACGGTAACGCGTCGGTCAGATCGACTGCCATCCACGGTCAGACCAGCAACAGTGCGCCGGTCAGACCGCCCACGGTCTGTATTCCTGCCAATTTTGCCCAAAGAACCATAATCAAGCATCGGTTTTTCTAATATGAAAAATATCCCTCTTTTGACACTATAACCAGATGCTTGTTGAGCCAAGTCGTTCGCTCTAGAATTTTCACTCCTAGCAATATGTTTAATCGCAAAATCATCAAAATTTGCAATAATATCCAAACATTTATCAAGATACCTGTTTAGCGACCCATCGAAACACTTGTAAACCCCGGCAACTTGTTGCACCACCAATTCTGAGTCACCAAACACTTCCACGTGTGTAGCTCCAACGATCTCCATCACTTGTAAACCGAATAACAAAGCATTGTATTCGGCTTGATTATTTGTACAATAAAACTCCAAACAAACCGATGCTTCAAAACATTGACCAGTGGGAAAAATTAAAACTACACCTATACCTTGACCCTCCTTACACGAAGAGCCATCAAAATAAATCTTCCAGGGTGTAACACTAAGGAAGCAAACCTTATCTTCATAAGCAACATCTACATGATGGTCTACTATAAAATCTACTACAATTTGGCCTTTCATAGATTTCAACGGTTCATAAGCCAAATCATACACAATCAATTTATACACCCATTTGCCAATTCTCCCACTTAGAATTGGCTTTTGCAACATATGCTTAACGACATCGGTCTGACAAGCCACTATGCATGTACTAGATAACAGGTAATGACGCAACTTGGTACAAGCATAGTATAAGCAAAGACAAAGCCCCTCTACAAAAACATACCTCGTTTCGGCATCTAAAAGACGACGACTCAAATATGTGATTATGTATTCTTTTCCATCTTCCTCTTGTGTCAAAACGGCTCCAATGATTTTGTCTTCAGCAACAATATATAACCGAAACGAAATTCCGGCTTTAGGAGCTCGCACCACGGGTGGGGTAAATAAATATTTCTTCAATCCCTCAAACGCCTCTTGTTGTGCTGCCCCCAAGTAAAATCGGCTTCTTTTTTTTAAACGTAAGATAGGAACAAAAGCATCGATTTTACCCGCTAGGTTAGATATAAATCTCCTCAAGTAATTTACTTTACCTAGCAATTTTTGAACTTCTCTTTTGCATGTTGGCGCTTTAAAATCTTGAATCTTCTCAACCTTCTTAGGGTCAATCTCAATTCCTCTCCCATGTACCATGAATCCTAAGAACTTCCTCGCCGACACACCGAAAGCACATTTGATTGGATTCATCTTCAAACCATACCGACGCATCCTCTCAAAAGCTAATCTCAAATCAGCTATATGACCATCCATGCCATCCGATTTGACAACAATATCATCAATATAGATTTCTAGGACAAAACCTAGCAAATCATAAAAAATCAAGTTCATCGCTCTTTGATATGTTGCGCCGGCATTCTTCAATCCAAATGTCATAACGACCCACTCAAACAATCCAACAAACCCCGAACACCTAAAAGTTGTCTTGTACATATCCTCTTCTGCCATAAAGATCTGATTGTAGTCGGCATTACCGTCTAAAAAGCTAATCACTCTATGACCCGAAGCATCATTTATTAACATGTCGGCTATAGGCATAGGATATTCATCTTTAGGAGTTGGTTTATTTAGATCTCTAAAATCTATGCATACTCTAATCTTACTGCTCTGTTTCTTCTCAACCGGCACGATGTTGGACACCCACTCCGCATACCGGCATGGCCTAATAAACCCCGCCTTCAATAATCGGTCTATCTCTTCTTTGACACGATCATATATCAGAGGGTTAAAGCGACGAGGGGGGTGTTTATAAGGCCTAAACCCTAATTTTATCATAAGCCGATGCTCAACAAGATCACGGCTAAGTCCCAGCATCTCATGATACTCCCATGCAAAGCAATCAACATATTCTCTAAGCAGCTCGATTATTTTAACTTTATAATCGGTTTTCATGTTTTTGTTTACAAACGTCGGCCTTGGAACATTTCCATCTCCTATGTCTACTCTTCTAAAGGATCGGCCGATGTAAACCCCTGACCAAGCTTCTCTATTTCATCAAAATCTCCTATGGTTTCCCCAATATCATTCTTCGTAGACCGATATTCTTGTACTCTCTTTTGTAACCACTCTAAATTGGTTGTTTTATTCATCATATAGAGTAATATTGCCTAGCCGTGCTAAACTAGCCAGCTTTATAGAGATAGGTACAAAACCGTCCTTGGAAACACTAATAAAATCAAAGCTAGAAAGATCTAACCATGACAAGCACTGCATATCCCCATGCTTCCATCCTATTGAAACATCGGCCATTGCAATCTTAGCCGATGTGTCCGCCCAAACAATTTCAACCTCGTCACCGTCCCACTGAATTACGCATTGATGCAAGGTAGAGGGAACACAGCAGTTGGCATGAATCCAACAACGCCCCAAAATAACACTGTAGTTACCTTGCACATCGACGATGAAGAAGGCGGTAGGCAACGTCTTGTTACCCACCGTGAGCTCCACAGACAGGATCCCCTTAGCCTCCGCCGATTCACCATTGAAGCCGTTAAGCAGCATGTTGGTCTTCTTCAACTCAGCTTCTTCACGACCCAACTCCTTGAACAGGGAATATGGCATCAGGTTCATAGCAGCGCCTCCATCCACTAGCATCCTAGAGACCAGCTTCCCATCAATATGGCCCTTAAGATAAAGAGGCTTCATATGACGGTTGGACTCGTCGGGTTTCTCAAAAACCGCGTCTCTTGGACCCAATGAGAGTTGAGCCACTTCAGCCTCCTCCATGGCACAAAACTCCATGGGCAGCATGCACACCATACTGATGTCCATGCTTTCACTCGGTGACGACACCTCAGCCGATTGTCCATTTTCTTCCTTCTCTTCCTCTTCTTCCCGAACAACCATCGGCTCTTCACCCTTCGTCGATTTGGATTTCCATTCCTTCATTGGTGGTGGTCGCAACTCATCAAATCTTATGTCTCTCCATTCTTAGGCCTCCTTCTCCCTCAACTCACTGGCCCGAAGACGCTGCAACCTCCTACTTTGCATAGCCGTCAAATCCAAATCCTTAGGCATCCACCTCGGCTTTGGCTCTGTTCCAGGCGGTATATGATGTCCTCCGTTATTTTTTCGCGAAGAAGAAGCAAAATCAGAACCACCTCTGGCAGACTGTTGGTCAGATCGACAATGGTAACCGGTCAGATCGGCCTTGTACCTACGGTCAGATTGATCAGAAGACACAGTCAGACCGGCTTTAGGCGGTTGGTTAGACCGGCCATCAGACCCGGTCAGACCGGAATGGGAGCAACGGTCGGACCGGCCAAAGGACTCGGTCAAACCGACCGCAGGTCTTCGGTCAGACCGGCCAAAAAGTCCGGTCTGACTATTCTCCTGTACAAAACTCTTCCCGACTTCGGCTCGATTGCCAAAAACCATCCTAGCCTCTTCTCCATATGGTTTTGGCACATCATGAGATCCTATCTTGACAGTAATCACATCCGAAGCCCTCTCCTCAGCCTTAGCACGCTTATGTGCCCTTTTCTCTCCCCCAAACCGATTTCTTGGTGAAAACCGGCTTCCATTTGACGAGGAGGCACCTCCATGAGATGATCTCCTCTCCCTTCCCCATCCTTGATGAAATTGCATTGGAGGCATATGACTATACATTGTTGGTGGTGCCCCCCAGGCATGAAGTAAGGAAAAGGATAACCTAGCGGCGGCATTGGGCAAGGTCCCCATGGCATGAATTGAGTACAATGCAGGAACGGCGGCTCCAATGCCCTTGACGAATGACCAAATTGCTCCCTAGGAGGCGATCTTGGCCTCTTGTCTTTGCTACGCTCTTTCTCCATGCTTCTCTTCTCATACTTGTCCAAGAGAATATCAAAAGTCACCTTTGGCTTCCGGGGTTTTCTTGATGTTGAAGCTTTACCCTCATTTTCTTTCCAAATACCAACCTCTGGGTTCTTTGGCACAAGCATTTTGGGCCTAGACTCTCCAACGACAACCTCCTTCCCCTTAGTAGATTCGGTTTGCTCCGGCCGAATCAACACCTTCTTGCCTTTTGAGATCAATGACAGGGAAAGGGTCACTGTCAAGCTTCATCTTGGAGCCCTCAGTGAATTTCAACCGTCCTTCCTCTACGGCCGATTGAACCTGTTGACGGAAAACATTACACTCATGAGAATAAGAGTCATGCCACTTACAATAAGAGCTATGCTTCAACTCTTCTGATGAAGGTATGACATGTCCTTTAGGCAATTTAATTTGCTTCTCTTGCAAGAGATAATCAAAAATTTTATCACACTTGGCCACATCAAAACTATATTTAATCTTATTTTGTCGATCCTTGCGAGGAGTCGGCGTCAAGCTAGAACAAACAAAAGGTTTATTTTTGTTAGTCCAAGACCACTCAGCAACATACATGTCGTGATCACCCTCATCAACATCAGAATCACTATCAGGGCAATGAATCATGCTAACATGAGGTTTCTTATCACTGGGCCTAACAAATCTTTTGTTATCTCTAACCCAGCTTTCCTGAGCCAGAGCTTTCTACATGACCTCACTAACATCAAGAAATTGTTGGCCATCTAATCTTTCCTTAATGGGGGCAAGTAACCCACTAAAAGCAAGATCAGCCAAATCTCTCTCAATTATATTTAAACTAAAACACCGGTTTCTAGCATCTCTAAATCTCTTAATGTAATCAGTGACAGATTCATTATATTTTTGTCTAACCGATGTTAAATCACAAATCCTAAGCTCAGTTCCACCAGTATAAAATAATCATGGAATTTTTGTTCTAACTGAGCCCAAGTATGAATAGAATTAGCCAGTAATGAAGTAAACCATGTACAAGTAGTACAGGACAACGATAAAGAGAATAAGCACAATTTAAAAAGCATTGGAAGTACTAGCCTCTCCGCATTGCGCTAGGAATTGGCCTATATGCTCTCATGTGGTCCTATTATCCTCACCACTGAATTTAGTGAATTCAGAAACTCTATAGCCACGAGGATATGGGATATTATCGAAGTAATCAGGATATGGCTTTTGGTAAACCCTAGCATGATTCCTAGGCTCAATTCCAAATGATTCTCTAATAATGTTCCTAATTTGTTCCTCCATATTTTTAGGGCTTGCTGGATTGGGTAAAATCGGCAGCCTAAAACGCGGTTGTTGCGGTGCAATATTGCCATATTGGTCATAGCCACTGTCATGCGGATATCCTCTATTAGGATCATTGTACTGATTGGGAACGTGTGGAGGAACTTGTGCATGAACAGTAGCTACAGGGGGTTGTGCACAGGAACGTGGTATAAAACCAAGTTACCTGTGATCGGATCTATTTCCTGTACCGGCACCAGAGTGACGGTCTGACCAGCCAATGGCCCGGTCTGACCGGTTGTGTAGGGTGTGGTATGACGAGCCATGTAGCCGCCGGTCAGACCGTTGAAGGGAGCAGTCAGACCGACCTGTGAGCCGGTCTGACCGATGTGGGAAAAGGTCGGGCCAGCCTGTCGGTCGGTCTGACCGATGTAGGGAAAGCCAGTCAGACCGGTCGTAGGGTCGGTCAGACCGACAGAAGCGACAGAACTCACCCCCTCGGGGTGTTGCACGATCGCCCTGTCGGTTTTGCTAAAAATATTATGAATAGGGGCTTGGCTAGTGCTTGCAACAGAGGTAAACGGCAAATCGGCCTTGGGAGGGCCGGATTTAGCACCCATATGAGCATTAAACATCCTATTGAAGCAAGTCTCCATAGCAGATTCAATCCTATTATTGATGGCGGCGGTGATGGACTCATCCGCCGTACTTGCTACGAGCCTTAGAATAGGAAGAGCTAGGTCATCAGTACTTACCTCATCACGGATGACCTTGAGCAGGATCCTGGGCTTGAGGACGACGCCTTGACGGGTCTTGGTACACGACTTGTCCAAGACCTTCTACGTGATCACTTTGATCCGCTCCTCCATTATCTTGCGCGCCTCTCCATCTAGATCATCCAGCGAGATATGGACGACGTTAGATGGGCTCACCTCTTGCGCAACTTGCTTCGTCATGGCGGCGTCAAAATTGAGATGGCGTTGAGCGGACTTCCCCAGCGGAGTCACCAAAAATCGTGTTGGCACCTTTTTAGGCAAAGGCACGAACACGATCGACAACCTAAACGCCTTGTGGTGATATGGAGTCGCCAACCACCTCAATCTAGCAAAGAACTAAAGCAAGATGAGTTTTATAGATTAAACCAGCTAGCAAAGCCGATTTAGATAAAACGATAGGTAAACACCCGTCTCATGGGCGAACGGAAAGTTTTCAAGACAAACTTACAAAGAGGTGTCGCACTCTCGTAGCAACGGCAGACGATTTGCAGTGCAAATCTACAAAGATGGATGAACTAATGTAGAAAAAAGTAAAAGAACGATTCAATTGGCTAAAAACTAGAAATTAGATTGATCTTGTATTGTGTATGTGTTGTTGTTAATTGAGCCGGCCTTGGCCCTTAAATAGGGGTTCGTGTTGCCTTCTACAGGCCCTTCTCCATATCCAATTCGGGGTAGACACATTTGGTAACCCGAGACATACCGTATGGAGCAAGGAAACCCGAGTACCGACGAATTCAGCTTGGTTTCGGACTCTGCCGATCAGACCGGCCACATGCCGCCGGTCTGACCGGCCCTAAGGCCCGATCTGACTGGCCTATACATGGTGGTCAGACCGGCCTTCCTGAAGGAAACTCGCAGACTTTCCAAACATTGACAATTTTCCTATCTCGATTGCAAGGTGCCAATTTTTGATATAAACAGGGTTGGAGTTCGGGATTAAAGGACCTTTATTCCATCTAGGCGACACATAGAATCCTTTTTTGGATTTGGTCGGGCCAACGAGGCAGTGGAGCGACCTGCCGGCAACGAGCTCCTCACGGTGGCGGCGCACGGTGCTACGGTTGTCCGGTGATGTGTTGGCTAAACCAAGGGACTTTGGAGCTTCTATAGCGCTCAGAGATGCTAACCTAAAGATTGGTTTGATCGGAAAAGGATTGAATTAGTCTGGCGACAGCGAGGTTCACAGTAGCGACGGCGGAGCTCGACGCGACGGTGTTTCAGTGACAACCCAGCCAAGACATTAGGCTTGGGAGTATCTATGAGTCATAAGGAAACTAAATAAAGTATTGATTTCGCCATATTTGCATCGGAATAGTCCAGCAGCATGCGCATGGCGGCGACCAAAACAGGGGAATGACGCCGGCCTCGTTGGTGGTGGACTTCGATGATGTTCGGCCTTGGAATTACTACGGGAAACAAAGCTTGAGATGAGTAAAAGATAAATGTACCTTCAATTTGGAAAGAGACCAATTGTAGAAGTCAAATTTTGAAGAAATGCTTGGTGGGGCTATTAGGGTTCTTGATGACTCCTCGTCGGATTTCTTTAAAATTCAAGTGATACAGTGCATGATAGTTAGGGGAACCTTGGGGCTATTGTTATAGAGAAGATAGGGAGGAATTTGTGTATCCAAATTTTAGCCAGTCATGGTCTATTTATAGAAAATGTAAGTCGGTTCGTAGATGGTGGCAATGGCGGTCCACTGAGGTCGGTTTAGTTCGGATATGTATGATGATGTGGTTGCTCCAATCTTGTGCTGCCATTTGTGCAGGAAGATGAGAATGGCCAATGTCGGTTGCATATTTCAGTGGGTAGAGGTGGCGCCCATGGCCTCCATAGAGGAAACAAGCGGCGCCTGCGGTCAGCTGAGGCAAGGGACGAAGAAGGAAGGAAAAGGGAAAAAGAAAAAAGAAAAAGGAAAAAGGAAAAAGGAAAAAATAAAGAAAAAGGAAAATAAAAGAGAAATGAAAAATTTGGGAAAATTTGGAAAGATCTTTACTCTTAAGGTTTAGAATCAATTAATTTCCATTTTTGAGAATTTTTAGGTTGGAAGTCAAATAGGATTTTTTTTCAAAAATAGACAATAACAGTTTAATAAATGTTTGTTTTTTTATCATAATTAAAGAAAATTTTTGAAATAATTTAATTTAAATTTGAAACTAATTTAGTTCTAATTTTTGGAAATTTTCCTTAAATTAATAATTGAATTGGGACTTTTCAAAAATAAGAATAAGAATTTATAGATTTGAGATTTTTAAATTAGAACAAGGAAAATAAATAAAGAATGCAAATAATTTTTTGGAGATTTTGAATGTTTTAAAATAGAATACACAATAGACTTGTTCACAAAAATTTTCTATGTTAATTTGAGTATTTTTAAAAGGATGAACTTTTGAGATGCTACAAATCAACCCCCTTAAGAGAATCTCGTCCCCAAGATTCGACCAAGTTTCAAATAATTATGGGGACCTTATTTCTAGCTTATATTCTCTTTCCCCAAGTTTTTTCTTGTACGACATGATTTTTCTATTGGACCTCCTCAAAACCTTATACTAAGGTTTCATAGCTTCCGTTCTGGTACTCCTAGTATTTTCTTTGATTTTACGGTATGGATTATGTCAAGTTGTAACTCGATATCCTATAGTGGTACCTTTTCGGTTAATTGTCTTAAACACTTTACTTAACTTTAGTGATGGATATAGCTAATAGGTAACTTCTCTCCCTTTCTTAAGAATGTAATATGGTCTGGCATATCTCGGAGATGGTTTTCCGTTTTATCATAAGTTGGGTAATTTTGCTCATGTAGTGTGAGTTGATGAGATGCGTAGGCAACCACTCTGCTTCCTTGCAGTGATACGCATCGTGGTTCTTGACGACTAGCGTCAGAATAGTCCTAAAAGTCTTTCCTATTGTCCGGTAGGACCAATACTGATGCGGTGGTCAATCTTTTCTTGAACTTCTAAGAATCTTGTCAAACTTGTCCGTTCACCAAAAAGGTATATCCTTTTCCAATCGATTAGTAAAGGTCTAGCTATCCTGGATGACCTTTAGTATAACACTGGTAATATTTATATTATTCCAAGAAGGCTCCCAATATCTCTTACCATTGAGCATTATTCTCGTTTCAATTATACCTTTACCTCCTCCGGGTCCACCTTTACTCCTTCGGTAATGACAATATGTTTAGAAAATCATACTCTCTCTCTCCATCCAAAACTCATAGTTTAAGAGCTTAGCATATGGTTGTTGTTCCCTTTACTCCCCCAGAACTAATCTCAAATGCTCCTCATACTTTTCCATACTGGAGGAATGGATGAGAACGTCATCTATAAATATCGCCATAACCCATCTAGGTATTTCTTCTGTGTTTTATTCCTTATATTCATGAGAAGGGCACGTGCATCAATTACTCCAAAGTGCATTACAATGAACTCATACAGCTCGTTCCTGGTAATAAAGGTTGTTTTTGGTATATCTTCCTTTTTAACTCTTAGTCGATGGTATTTGACCTTAAGTCTATCTTGAAGAACATCTTAGTTCTTCTCGACTGATCAAGCAGATCATTAGTCCTTGGTAGTAGATACTTATTCTTGATGGTGACTTCATTTGGAGCACTATAATCTATACACATCCTTAGTGTTCCATTCCTTTTTCCTGCGAATAGCACCGGGGTTGCTCATTCTAAAACATAGAGTCTTATAAATTCTTTTTCTTTATTTGTCTTTTCAACTCTGGTGGCTCCAGTGCAGACATCCTATAGATGGCTTTTACTATTGGTTTAGGTTTGGGTCTTATCTTGATAGAAAACTTAATGTCTCTATCTAGTGGTATACCGGTAAAATCTGTCGGATGTGTATCCGAAAGTTCTTTGATGATCGGTATTTTCCCAATTCCTTCCATTACCACATCATTCAGAACTTCGGATGGTACCGGTAGTAGAGGTCTTTTAGCTCTTTACTTTACCTCTTTCTCATCTACACTTGGCAACCAAATAATCTTATTGTCACAATCCCTTCTTTCCTTAGGCGTATACAACCAATCCGTACCCAAAATTACATCCTATCCTTGCATTCTTAGAAGGAAAAGATCTGCTGTGAATATAACCCCCCCTTCGATCTGGATTTTTACCATTATATTAGTGACCCCATTAGTATTCTGTCTAGTGACATTAGTCACCTTTCCCTAAATCGTTCCATAGTTAAGCCGTTTTTGTTCCACAAAGGCTTTTCTAACTTGTTCTCTGTAGTATAGCACCATGGTTCCATATTTTGGTGCTTTACCTCCGCGTCCTGCCGTATCCAGAATTAGTGGCACGACACGCGGTGGGGGTTTGCTGCATCTTTCCTTAGGTACATGCTACTTCCATGGAATAACGTTTTCAGTGGGCATACTGGACGTATGCGCTCTATTTGTCAATAATGATAACACTTATTTTGTTTTGAGGATCGATTATTTCCACATTGTGATTTTGGTGGTATTGAGATCTTTTGAGATATAGTTTTATGTTTCGGGCTTTTCTTAAGTTCTTCCCTCATTTACTTCATCAGCCGGACTTTATCCAAAAGGATTGATACATTAGCATGGTCCAAGTCAACAAGTTTATAATTGATTGATCCATCTAATCCCTTAACGAACCCTACTACCTTTTTCTTTTTGGTGATAATGGATAAGGATTAGCTAGATGGGATAAGAACTTAGTATGAAGATAAAAGGAAAAAAGATAAGGAAGGATGATCATAGATAAGGATTCTTTATCATAGTGAAAGAAAATTTTAGAAATAATTTAATTTAAAATTTGAAACTAATTTATTTTTAATTTTTGGAAATTTTCCTTAAATTAAGAATTGAATTGGGACTTTTCAAAAATAAGAATAAGAATTTATTGATTTGAGATTTTTAAATTAGAACAAGGAAAATAAATAAAGAATGCAAATAATTTTTGGAGATTTTGAATGTTTTAAAATAGAATACACAATAGACTTGTTCGCAAAAATTTTCTATGTTAATTTGAGTATTTTTAAAAGGATGAGTTTTTCAGATGTTACCAGAGGCGACGGTGATGGTGACGGCATGCGGGGGTTAATTATGGTTCGGCGAGACGTGCGGGGGTTATGTTTTGGTTTAGGGTTAGGATGTTACCCGGACTGCGGCAATGACGGGCGACGACGGCGGCTCGGCAGAGACGACGGTGACGGCGACGACGCGAGACAACGGCGACGGCGCAAGAAAACGGCTAAGTGTTTTGATCCACTGCTATATATGAATACCGATATCTTTAGTCCCGATTGAAGCCAATAACTGGGAGTAAAGATATATTAGTCGTGGCTGATAACCTCAAACGGGACTAAAGATCCACTCTTTAGTCCCGATTGGTATCTACAACTGGGACTAAAGAAATCCATACTACTGGTAGGTGAGAATCTTTAGTCCCGGTTTAAGCCAACAACCGGGACTAAAGATGTTTTCCCGCTATTTTCAAATGTTTTTTGTCCCGCTTGTCGTTAAAAACCGAGAGTAATATTTAAATAGGGCCAAATTAATTTTAATATGAAAACAATCATATATAATTAACATATGATTGTTAATTATAATAACAATCATATATAATTAACATATGATTTAAAAAGTATTTTAAATTATAATAGTAATATAAAATTAACATATTCCCTATTGAAAAATATAATTAACATAAGCCCTATTGAAAAAATATTTTAAATTATAATAATAATATATAATTAACATAAGCCCTATTGAAAAATATTTTAAATTGTAACAATCATATATAATTAACATAAGCCCTATTAAAAAATATTTTAAATTCTAATAATAATATATAATTAACATATGGCCTATTGAAAAATATTTTAAACCGTAACAATCATATATAATTAAGATATGCCCTATTGAAATATATTTTAAATTGTAACAATCATATATAATTAACATATGCCCTATTGTTCTTGGCCTCTTGTTCTTCTTAGCTTCCTCTTGCTCTTGTTCCCAGCGATGGATGGCTTACGCTTGCTCTTAACGCAATGGAGTTGAGTCAAATGGTGACACAAGGCATGTGGCATCATGATTCTATTTTTCTACAGCTTTCGCACTTCACCAAGGGAGGCCCATTGAGAGCATCTTTGATCTGGTTGAGATGAGCATCAAGGTTAAGTTTTATACCCTCCTGTGTGATCCTATTTCGACAGTTGTGAGTACACTGACACTTCCTCTTGACATTGCTCTTAACGCGATGGAGTTGTGTCAAATGGTGACACAAGGCATGTGGGATCGTGATTGTATTTATTGGTTACAATAAATACAATAAATTCAAAAATTTAAAAAAAATTACATCGTCCATACAAAAATTTAGGTAAGTGATGGTTGTCCTCATGTACTTTCTCCGCACTATTGTTCCTTCGTTACTCTCTCGAAAGGGAACATGTTGTGTAGGAATAGAGGACCGAGGATGCGGATCTCTTTGACAAGGTGGCATAGGAGATGCATCATGATATTGAAGAAGGAAGGCGGAAAGATCATCTCAAAGCTGACAAGACATTGCACCACATCATTTTGAAAGGCTTCTAGTCCGTCTGGGTCGATGATCTTCTGCAAAATTACGTTAAGGAAAGCACATAGCTTTGTTGTTGTTGCCTGGACATTATCAGGAAGGATACCCTGAATTATAACAGGAAGCAGCTGTGTCATCAGCATGTGGCAATCATGAGACTTTAGGTTTGTGAACTTTTTATTCTTCGTGCTTATAATTCCCTTTATATTCGAGGAGTATCCATATAGTAACTTGATGCTCTCCAGGCATTCAAACATGATTTCCTTCTCTCCCTTGCTCAGAGTGTAGCTAGCTGGACTTAAGTAGTGGGTTCCTTTCTCCTTTGGTTGCGGGTCAAGGTCATCGCGTTGTGTCATATGCTTCAGATCATTACATGCCTCAAGTGTATCTTTTGATTTTCCATATACACCTAGGAAGCCTAGTAGGAATACGCAAAGGTTCTTAGTGAGGTGCATCACGTCGATTGCGTGGTGGACGTCCAAGACTTTCCAATAGGGTAACTCCCAAAAAATGGACTTCTTCTTCCACATCGCCGCGTGACCACCTTCACTTGCTATAGGTTGGCTGTCAGGTCCCTTTCCAAATACTACTTTGAGGTCTTTCACCATGCCAAACATGACCTTTTCGTTGTGATGCTTTGGGTTAGTACGATGGTCTGCTTTTTGTTCAAAATGTTTGCCTTTTCTCCGGACAGGGTAGCTTGCAACAAGAAAGCAACGATGGCCCATGTACACTACCTTCTTACAGTGTTTTAGGTACGTACATTCGGTCTTATCCATACAGTGGGTACAAGCATTATACCCCTTGTTTGACTGTTCGAATAGGTTGCCAAGTGCAGGCCAATCGTTGATGGTAACGAACAGCAACGCTCGTATGTTAAACTGCTCATGTTTACCCTCATCCTGCATGGGGACCCCTTCTTTCTTCCATAGCAGTTTCAGATCTTCGACCTGCGGTCTTAGGTACACATCGATGTCGTTACTAGGTTGCTTTGGACCTTGAATAATAATCGGCATCTGAATGTACTTTTCGCTTCATGCATAGCCAAGGCGGGAGGTTATAGATACACATCGTTACAGGCCAAGTGTTGTGGCCGCTACTCATCTCTCCAAAAGGATTCATGCCATTTGTACTTAAGCCAAAACTTATGTTTCTTGCATCCTCGCCGAAGTCTTTAAATGTTCTATCGATGTTTCGCCACTGTGCCCCATCGAGCATGTCGTCTTGTTGGCATTCTTATGCGTGCCAGCGCATCATCCTTGCATGCTCTTTGTTCAGGAACAGACACTTCAGCCGTGGTATTATAGGAAAATACCACATCACCTTAGCAGGAACTCTTTTCTACGAAGGTTGTCTGTCAACTTCGCCTGGATCATCTCGTCTGATCTTGTATCGAAGTGCTTTACAAACCGGACATGCTTCTAGGTTCTCGTACTCCTCACCGCAAAAGAGGATACTATCGTTAGGACATGCATGTATCTTTTATACCTCCAGTCCTAGGGGGTAGACTAACTACTTAGCCTCGTACGTTGATTTCGGCAATTCGTTTCCCTCTGAAAGATTGTTCTTCATGAGTTTTAGTAACTCGCGAAATGACTTATCACTGACGCCATTTTTGGCCTTCCATTGCAAGAATTTCAACGTGGTACCCAGCTTTTTGTGCCCCTATTCACAACCTGGGTACAAGGACATTTTGTAGTCCGCAAACATATGCTCCAATATCTGCACCTCCTTTTCACCTTCGTATTCCTCCTATATGTCGCGCAACATCTGATTAAGGTCATCGGCACCGTCGTTTTCTTCAGCATCCCCGTCCGCCTCTCCTGCTGTATTCTCTTCAAACCCACCTGTTAACGACCAAATTTAGTAAGACAAATCCTCGAGTTTGAAGCTACAATCAAAGTGGAATTGGAGTGTGTGATTCCCAGAAACAGAGTGCGCATCGGCTAAGTACGAATCGGTTGAGGAGTCAATCGGCTGAGACGGAGTCGGATAAGGATATCCGGCATAGCCGATTCCGTCTAGGATAATAGAGATGACCGATTCCGGAGGAAGGGCGTGAAGATCATTATTAGATTCAGTTTCTAGTGCTTTAGAGATATTGTCATCTATGGATAAAGACCTGAAAAGGCAATTGTATCTTTAGTTTAGAATATTTTATAGTTTCCTTGAGAATCACAGCAGGGGACCCTGTCCCAGATATTTGTCGTATTTCAAATACTAGTTATAGATAAGAGTCGATTCCTACAAGGACTCTGTTTATAATTCGATATAAATATGACCCGAGACCGTGCAATTTAGAATCAATCACACAATCAATACAATCTCGGCACGTCACCACCTTTTTCCTTTAATAGTTTCGACGAGTTCTTGCTTCCAGTTGGGCTGCATTGTTTGATCTCCAATGAAAAGTTAATTCTTGTCACAGCGTTTTGCGTTATCGGGATTACTGCTTCCATCATCATGACACTAATCTTGTATTCGTAATCTGCACAGTTATCATATATGCTATATAATTTGGATTGACATTATGATCTAAACCCTAATTGGCTAGCATTAATCGCTAGATGATAACCGATAGGTTTAGATTTCAGTGTTAATCTGGATTATATAGTATATCTACCATCTTGAAAGGTGTTCATAGACTCGTATGGATCCTATGCTCCTTTTGGTACTTAATGTTGCATCGGTTGTGTTCGATCTATTAAGTCGCCTTTAGAATCATAACAGATCTATTTTGTTTTATGATCATTATTAGAGATAATATCGGAGTTTCAGCCAATCCTATCTCTTATAACTGTCTTGCATGTGTTATATTTACTTGATATGTTAAAGCTGCCCTTTATATTAAGACCTCTCTATAATTAAATTATTAAGCTTGAATCGATCTGTTAAGTTATCTTCGTATACGATTGATCCCTTTTTAATATATTTAGCTAATAGTGATATCATAGTATAAAGCAGTATCAGAGTACTAGCTAATACACATTAAATATATGACATCGGCTATGATTGAAATATATACATAATCTGCATATTGGAGCACTTTTAGATTTAAGTGGTTTGTACTATCTCGGTACGCTACCAATCTATCCCAACCACTTAGTGTAAACGTGTTCTGATATCTGGATTATACATTATGAACATTTTCAGCCAATCGATTAGGTTTAATTATCTTAGCTGATTCAATGCACCCCGCACAGGCTCAACCCTAGACTATATGTCATCAGCCACCAGCCGATCAGCTATTGTTTGCAAGCTAATACTTTCTATTTTCTTGTTGATTGCAGGATCAAATCAACTGGCACACCTACGAACCTTGAACAAATAATTTGGACCTGCACTAGAGTTAAGCAGATCTCTCAGGCCAGTGCATGGGAAATTTTCTCATCAACACGCTTTTGACATGCCCGGTGGGACTAAAGATCACGAACCAGGCATAATGGTTGACATCAAGACTACCGAGGTTGACCAAGACAATGTTATTCCTGTCACCATTGACAAGTTGACGCCAGAGCAAAAGGCCGAGCTTGAGGAGATAATGAAAAAACTGCAGAGTCAGTATTTGCACTCTTTTACCCAAACTCGATCCAGCACGGTCATCCAGAGGTACAAAGTGAAACTGCCAGCCGATGATGAGCCCGAACCTAGCTCTAGCAAGGGCAAAAAGCCTAAGGAAATCGAGCAGGAGGATGAGCCAGAGCTGAACAATCTCCAAGACTGGATCGATTATGCGGTTCATCATGCTTTGATCAACCAATCTGGGATACTGGTCAACACCCTCAACAACATGATTAGTACAGTTGTCGACTCCAGGATAGCCGAATACCAAGCCAGGGGACCAGTATTCCTCCCTGGGGGTAAATTTCCTTAGTACAGGGCCTTGGTTACAGATGGGTTGCCGACTACTTCAGGAGTTCCTCCAGAACAGCCGATCGCGCCAGGATCGGTTCCCCTCAAGCCGTTCGTGCCACCATCAGCATCAAAGCTGGCGGACTTTCAACCCTGGGTCCTGATAAGGCCAGAAGCTCAGCATGCGGGCAATGAGATCCGGCAGATGTCCCTAGAACAGATTGCGGCCATGTTCAGGGTAGATCGATCACCTGTTCTGCCCAAGGTGTCGACAGGATCCTACCCATCAAGCTTCCATCAACATCATATCGGCTCGCAGCCTATTCATGATCAACAGCCTCCCATAGTGCACCAATCTTCCCAGTATTATCCAGGAGGCAACTTTAATCAGCACTATCAGCCTCATTCGCCTCGGATGCAGCATCGACAAGGACCACTCTAGTTTGATCCATACGAGCCGATGCAGCAACAAGCACACGAGATGCCTCAACAAAACAAGCCTTGGGTGGACTTGACAGCCGACGTGATGAGAGAGCAATTCGGTATCCTTATCCTCTGATGAGAGAGCAATTCAGCCTCAAACCCAAGGACACAGGCAACATTTATCTGTATCATTATCCTGAGTACTTTGAAAGGGTTCCATTGTCTAACCGATACAAGGTGCCAAATTTTTCCAAGTTCTCAGGGCAGGACAATGTTTCTATCTATGAGCACGTTAGCCAATCTTTAGCCCAGTGTGGAGAGGCATCGGCTACAGATGCACTAAGGGTTAGGCTTTTTCCCCTCTCACTCTCTAGATCAGCTTTTACTTGGTTTTCTTTGCTCCCATATAATTCTATATAGAGTTGGGCCGATTTGGAGAAGCAGTTTCATTGGTACTTCTACACTAGCATCCATGAAATGAAGCTGTTCGACCTAACCAGCATCAGGCAGAAGCATGACGAATCAGTCCAGGACTATATCCAGAGATTTAGAGATATGAGGAACCGATGCTACAGCCTGGTGCTATCTGACTCGCAGTTAGCCGATCTCGCCTTCCAGGGTTTGTTAACACCCATCAGGGAGGGATTCTCGGCCCAAGATTTTGAAAGCTTGGCACACTTGGCATAGAAAATCACCGCCCACGAGCAACGAAACCAAGGTGGCAGCAGCCGAATGGGCCATGAACAAAAAGACCATAACCTGCCAATGGGTGAAGAATTCGGGTAAAGAGGAGAAGTATGATTTTGACGTCACGAAAGCCGACAAAATTTTTGATCTGCTGCTTCGAAAAAAACAAATCCAACTTCCGGCCAATCATGTAATCCCATCAGCTGAGGAGTTGAAGAAGAGAAAATATTGCAAGTGGCATAACACCGGTTCCCACACTACAAACGAGTGTAAGGTGTTTCGCCAGCAAATCCAGTTGGCTATAGAGGTTGGGAAAATCAAATTTGAAGATTCGAAAAAGCCGATGAAGGTTGATGGGAATCCTTTCCCCATTAACATGGTTTATGCCAGCCGTCGAAAAGCCGATCATCACCCCAGAGAGATGGATAGCCTGGTCAAATTCATGAAGGAACATGAAGAGAGGGAGACAGGCAGAGTCTACAAAGTGCATCCAAGAAAACATGATCGGCACAAAGAGGCTAACCATCAGCAACATGATGGCTTCGATCCCCATTGGAGTTGTGAATTCTTCAGGTTTTGCTGGAATCAGGGGATGAGACTGCCATCACTACAAGACTGCCCGGCATGCAGTGGCTACGAAGATGAGTAGGCCGAGAGCTCCAACCAATTTCCACCAAGAGAAAATCGGCCGAGACAAAAGAAACGCCCTGTGCACCAAAGATTGGGCCCAATCCATGAAAATTTCTTTCAGGAGGACT